>VZRV01006390.1:336611-508995 GCA_013398115.1 Falcunculus frontatus | reverse complement strand
CCCCTGCCCTGCCGGCCCTGTCCCGCCGCGCCCGCTGCCCGCCCGGCCAGCGAGGGTAAGCGGCTGCCTCCCTCTGCCACCCGCGGTATCCGATACCCGAGGCAAGGCAGGCGCAGGGCGGTTCCTCCTCAGCCCTTCAGCGCTCCGCTGTCCCGGCCCCGCGGGTGACCCCCGGGCCGGCCCCGGTGCCGGCTGTCACGGCTGCCGGTCAGGCCTTCGTCGCACCCACCGCCAGTGTGGCCCTAGGCACGGCGAGGCGAAACCCCCGCCTAATTTTAACTCGATGTGACTCGGACATCGATAGTGTTAGTAGGGAAATGTGGGAGCACCATGCCAGAAGTGCTTGTTCGAGTCGAGAGCTGGAGGAGCCACTGACCCTTTACACTCAGCCTGCTATGTTCTGGAAACCCTAATGCTCACACAGAAAATATCCGTAGAGAAAAATAACAAGTTTTACTAACAAGTTAACTGTGTATCCAGTTACCGGCTGGATACATAGGAAGACAACAGTGATTTTTCTAGAAGTAGCTAGCTCAGCATAGGTGAGACCAAAGACATGCCAAGGGACCGAGAGGGTGAATCCCACTGGAGCTTGGCGGAGCTGGGCTCTCATGGGATCGGCCGTGATCTCAGAGGAATCAGACCCCCTTTTAGTCTGGGATAGATGGCATTTCCTTGAAAAACAAATACAGATGTCCTTCGGCATAACTTACTCAAGAGCTCTGATCTTTGTGGACATTTAAGTATTGAAACCATTTCAGGTCTGTGACTCAAACCGGAGCTTCTGTAGTCTGTAAACAACTTTTTTTTTCCCAACGTAAACCAGCTTTATGGTAAATAATGATGGTTACAGAAAGCAAGCTATTTCTTATAAATGAAGTCCTTTAAGTTCGAGACTAGATTAGGAAGGGTGTCCTTAGGTAAATGTATTTGTGACAATCGGTTCAACTGGTGTATATGTATGACATGAGGATTTCTCTCTGCAGCACAAATAGCCTGTTAATGTGATTCCTAACATTCCAAAATCAAATATGTAGTGAGTGTCCTGTGACATGCTAAATTCTTGCCCAAAAGAGGTTAACCCAACTTTTGGTTGTTTACTTGAAGCAAGAATTAGCATCAGACTTAGTTGTAGCTGAAGTTGGGTGTGGCTGAAGTTTACTCTGGGTGAAGCTACTGTTCTATGCTATTGCTATAATTTCTTTTAAAATACTGATGGATATCACACTGCTGTTGTATCACTGCTCCAGTTAAGTTACTCTTTGCTGCTGCTTACAAGAAGTCCTTTGCTGTACAGCCCGTGTTACTCTTAAGATTCTGCTTGCATAACAAAATGCAGTCCGGTGGCAAATGAAGTAATAAAATAGTATTAAATATGATAGCTTCTAATATTTCACATTAGTATTGCTCAGAAGTGAAGGAACTAATGTTTACACAACAAATAATTATAAAATGCACTGCACGTGAACAAAACCCAGCAACTGGGGGATTGGACACCTTCTGTTCTGATACCTACTTTTCTAAATCCACACCAGAATTTCTTGATTTTTGGTGACATTTGTTATGCCTGTCTGCACTCACATTGAAGCAAACACTGGGGCACCTATAGAAAGCTACAGCTGCAGATTCCAAGGCAATTGAAAATGACAGCTAAAGAAAGTAGGAAGTCTTAGTAGTGTGTCCTTTTTCTTCTTCTTCTCTGCTGCTCCCCACCCCCTCTGAATTTAGGGAAGAAATTGCAAATGATATTTCCTTTCCATTCTTCAGCACAGAGATCATTAATGGATTTCACCTTCTAGCTCTCTAGGAATTTGCTCGCTATCAGATGACAGATCTGGATTTGCAGTAAATTTAAATGGGATGCATGGTAAGAGTAGATCAGTTGCTTGAAACCTACTATGGAAAAGGTGTGAGGAAGTAGAACATTTCTACTTTAATGGCAAAGGAGTGGTAAAGATAATTCTGCATTTATAGTACATTTGATCCGCCTGAAATGCACCAACAACTTGAGCTTTTGTCTAAAAGAGATTTTTAAACTAGAATTCTAGTACAGTCCACAGGGATAAAAACACAAAGTCCAATGAAATGCAACTCCAAATTCCATATAATAATGTGAAATAGGGAAACTTGCAGAAGTGAGTGTCCCACACACTGTGGACCCCAGAGTCCAATGCAAGTAATTTGCACCATCAAGAAGCAGCAAGGGACATAAGGCCACCTTTTAAAAGAAGGGGTGAGTTGACAAGTGGAAGGCTTGCAAAGACATTAGGAGGAACACAGCTTCCACATCTTTTCACATGCAGAATTGTGACCCTTAACGTTGTGCTTCCTGAAAAGTAAAGTTTAATGAGACAAGGTTGCCCATTCTGCTTTTTTTTTTTTTTGGAGTGTGTGTGGGTATTTGGTATTAAGAAAGAAATGGTGTTCAGTTACTGCTAGGTGGTTGCTAGCAAGTAGGGATGCTTTGTCATGTCTGTCATTCTTTCAAGGAGCATTGTGCTTTAAAAGCTCATCTCTTATATTTCTTGAGCTTTATGTAAGCTGAAGGATAAGAGATGCTGTTTAGGGAATATTAAATACTGTTCTGTATGCAGATTAGACAAATGATCAAAGTACACTTTAGGATTCAAGTATGAAATGTAGGAATACAAAAGTTTTTAGGTCGTTTAAAGGCTGTCCTCCTTTAATTGTTCCTAATTTTTTTCAGTACACTCATACCTAAATATTTCATTCGCAATTGTATGTTACTTGTGTATGCCTTTCTGTTTATAAGGACATTTACAGATTTAATCATGAACTAATGAAGAATTTATACTGTAAATTAAATTTTAAAATCTTGATTTAAATGTCGTAAACTTGGAGGAAGCTGAATTACTCAAGGAAAAAAGTCTAAATAAACATTTTAATTATATGCACTTTAGCAGCACCTTCTTATTTCTACTAAATGTTTGTAGTTAACAGTATAACATTTAGATGATGTTCCTTCTGTCAGAGATATCTTCAATTTCTTTGCTTGCTCATTCTCTTCTGGAGTGAAACCTCAATCCCTGTTTAGTGGTCCAGCCCAAATCTGGAAACTGCCAGACTCTAAATGCAAGGTTTATCTTTATAAGTCTCACATGTGCATGCAAATGATACCTGCTGGTACAAACCAGCAGTTCCTTGACTGGTACTTCTGTACCTCTTCTGTGCTGCCTTCTCTTTTGTCTGCAAAGTAAAAATGCCTCAGCAGAGTGAATGCCATGAGAGGACTGCTTTGAAAATACAGGTGCTGAGTGGATGGATGGCTGTGGCCTGATACAGCTGCAGGAGGGCAAATCCAAGATCAGTCTTTTATTTTTTATATGGGCAAACTTCTACACCTTGGTGGGAAACCTGACTGTCATATTTCTATTCAAGAAGTACAATGCTCTTAATACCCTAATTCTAACAATCAAAAGCATTGTTAATAAAAATACAGGGTTATTTAAAGGCTTATCCTACTTTCCTCTCTCCCTCCAATGCACATGTAAGAACACAAGTCACCTTGGTTGTGTTGGTCACAGCTGTCACTACATGGTAGTGCAGGTGATTCTTCAATGGATGAAGAAAAGTGCTTTTCTGGAAAACAAGCGTGAGGAACTGAAACATGCTTTCTTTTCATGAAAACATGAAAAGTTTTCAACTTTTGGGTGTTTTCCACCTTTTTGAGAGAATCCAGAATTAACACTTCTTGTCGAATCTTGTGGTGCTTACCTAATTATTGTAGAAGTTAATCCTTAATTCTGCTTTGGGGGTTCCAAACCTTTGCAGATTGAGAAGGTGGTGATTCTTTTTCTTAGCATTCCTTCTGTGCTGTACTTTAGGAATCTTTACAGAACAGTCTTGAATGTCCCCATTTAAGTGGTAGGTCTTGCAGTATGTCCAGCATGCAAATCGAGGTTTTAAGGACTCCATTTTCTGCAATGTAACTGTTTGCTAGAAAGAAAGAATCAGTTAGAAGCCTCCTCATCCCATTGAGAATATAGAATAAGCAATTTTCTTGTGTGTTGGAGCTCAGGTTGCTTACGCTCCAAGCGTAGTATTTATACAACTGGCCTGATGCTGCCTGGTAGCTGAAGTAATGCTGTGGGTCACATCACTCTTTTCCTTTGCTGATGTGGTGACTTGCATGCCAGTGGCCAGCACTAACAGGAAACCACAGCTGCTCTTGTTCACTGCACTGACAGCTGCCTAAAGAAGTAAAACAAACCAAATAGGGCACAGGAAATGAGATGTCTGAATACAGATGACTTTGTTGGAAAGTACTCTGGCAGTTCCTACTTAAAATAATAAACCTTTCTAAATAATTTCATCAGGTTCTATGAAAGGTGTAGAACTGGTTAAGCTGCTTTTTATGTGGTTGCTGATGGCTATTTATTGTAAATTGGTCACTTTCAGAAAACGAAATAAACTTACTGAATTCTTATCTGCTTAGTAGTATGGAAGTGATTCCGTGTTTATTAGGCAGCATTTACTATGGGAATAATGCTGTTAATTGGTTTTAAAACTTTTTCAGGCCTTTCTATGTTAGCCAGCTGTCCAACAGGTCTGTTATAAATGAAACCAAATGAATCAGAGCTGGAAACAGCCTAACTTTTGTTTGTGCTCACCCAAATTGTTGTAACCAAGTCTCAGCTGCTTCCTCAGTTCAGAAAGGCTTTAAGACAGTCATTAGTTCTGGACTAGATTTAGTATAACTTTCGCTTACAGGGGAATTTTGAAAAGCTTTGTCAAACATTACTTCAAAGCTCACTCTTTTATGTAAGGACAAATGAGTCTTACTTTATTTGTTCAGTTGTCTTGGAGGTGAATGAATCTGATTTCCTGTGTGGTGCTGCCTTGGCTGGTTAGTGGAAGGAGCTATTCTGCACTACAAAACTTTCCCGTTGTCTGGTCTTGGCTGCTTTTATTTTGCCTATCAGGATTTATCCTTCTTGCTTGGCTCAGGAGTTCATAGTAATGAGTTTCTTACTGCATAAGGTGACTTCTATTCATGCCACCCTTGCCGCAGTTTTCCAATTGCAGAGGTCTAAGGCTGTCACTGATCTCAGTGCCCAGCTGTAAAACACCCTCTGTTGCAGACATGATCTTGTTTAAAACAGCGTACATACATGATGATGGAAACCTCACTTGCAAAAGAAAAACCTGTACATGCAGGAGTTGGATCAGTACAATCCCATGTGCTGTCTCAACATTATTTATTCATTTCTAAGGTGGTAAATAAGGAGTACTGCTATAAGGTATCTTTGATTCAGCAGAGCTGTTTATCTTGGGTTGAATTAGTGGCTTTGCTTTTTTTAAGTCATGCATGGGTGAAAGTTAAGAGGTTGTGTCTTTGGCCTGGGAGTCTGTCAGAGTAAGACATGGAAATGTACCCTGTGGACCATGCAGCAGATGGAACTATAACATGGACCATCTGTAACCTGAAATAAACCTTGGAAACTGATCTAACTCCAAAGGAGTGTGAGAGTTTTATGGGGGGGAAGAATGGTAATTAGCCTAATTGTCATAACACTTGCAAGTGTTATAGCTAAAGCTTATACGACTGCCTTTTTTTCATAGAATCATTAAGACTGGAAAAGACCTCCAAGATTGAGTCCAACCTTTGACCAATTTTTGTAGGTTTCTGTTCTCTCACTGTAGCTTATCTAACTTTACAATTAGTGCAACAGTGAATATATGTTTAAATTGCAAATTAAAAAAAAATAAGAAAGGAATGGGTGTCCTGTCTTTTACTGTCTTTTAATAAGCTAATTGCAATGTGAGCCGTGGAAGGTTTTTGTTTTTACCACTGATAACCCTTGTAGGAGGCTATGCCTCGCTCTTTTGGCTGTGAATCTTTTTAGTCTCAGCTTTTTCATATAATCAGCTCATACCACTGGTGCGGTAGCCAGCTTTGTCCTTGATCTTAAATAGTTGTTTTCCCTTGCTACTGTTGGCTCCTTGTCTATTTATAGAAAGATCATACCTCTCTCAGCACTGGGCTTTCTGCATAAACACGTGTTGGGGGGCGGTGAGGAGAGGAATCTCCTGTGTGATAGTCTCCCTCCTGTTCTCTGGGGGATCCTAGCAAGCACTTCTTTGTTGCATGAATTGCAGCAGCTCCATCTTGTTAGGAATTAGACTCTTAGGAAGAGCATGGAATTTGCCTGCCTCACATCAGCACTGTGGTGGCTTATTGTTTTGTAGCTCCTGTGGCATTTGGACCAGCCAGGGCCAACTTGTGTGTTGTTTCTGCCCTCTGTACACACACCCCTCTGCACATGGTAATAATACCTGTGTGGAAGCAGTTTACTGTATCTCCCTGTTTCTGTCCTTGATACTACAGTCTTGAGTGCACTTTAATGAGTGACCTAATCCTTTAGGTGAGGTTGGAGTAGTTCTATAGGTGAGAGACTTGACTTCATAGCCATATTCTCAGTGCATAAATTCATGTACTATTTGCTTGCCTGATAGTGCACTAAATTTGCTGTATTCACATTTGAAACACCAAGTCTTATCAATGCACCAGAGAGAGTTTTGAGTAGAGAAAATTCTTGGCTTTTCTCAGCATGGGTTGAAATAAACGTATGTGTTTAAGCATATTTCAAGTGCAGCTTATTAAAAATATACAATAAGTGGCATACTGAAATATTCTGTTTGGCTGAGTACCTTATGGTCATTTTGTACATACTGGTGCTTAAAGCAGAATCGTGGGATGTCTCTATAGGAGAATGTCTGTCCTGCCCCAGCTTTATAGCTGGCTAGTGCTGTGTGGGAAGAGATAAATATTTTTATCTCCTCTCTTGGCAGTTAGTGAATTGAATTTAGGAATCAGTAGTTCTTGTTGTTGATTGGTGTACAGTGTTCTTGTTTTCCAGTACTGAATTACTCATCTTGCTTTGTTAGGTTTATCTGGAATTTCTTTGTCTTCAATAATTACAAATTGGTCACTGTGCTGTTTACCACACTTTCCAAATTGTTAAATAAGGCTCAACATTTTCCTTCTAGGGAAGGCTAGATTGTTTTTCTGAATCTAGAAAAATGTGTATGTTCTGAAACAGTCTAAAAATTGCTTGGATCATCTGTCCCTACTGAGTTAGGTGTCAGTGATTACTTTGATAGTAGTACAATCACAATTGCACTTGTTTACTTACCAAACATGAAAATATTATACATAAGCCACAGTTAAAACATTGAGGAACTGAGGCACTGCAGTAAGTGCTGGTTTATGGATTTTGTGGAATCCATAGGTGAATATCTATACTGAAGCTCCTTGAGACTGTGGACTTAAACTCAAGCTTTTGGACAGGGTCAGGCAAGCTGCTAACCCACAGAGCTACTGCAGAATCCAGTGTTGCTAATTGGGAGATTAACATGCCTGTAGTCAGTCCTAGAAACTTCCAAAGGAGATCATGACATCTGTGTTGCTGAGTGCTCTATGGGTAGTGTGGGATAGCTGCTGCTCTGGAAGGCTTCCTTTGATGAGCAAGCACTTTGCAAATAGAGGTGAGCAGAACAAATGCACCATATTAACAGGAATTGTCATCTGTAAAGGACCCAAATTAGTTCCAAAGTCCACAAGATCATCACAACCAGAAGAAAACACCAAAGTCAAAGCAGGACAAAACCCTCAGTTAGATATTAATAATTTAGACTGAGATGCAAATGTGTGCCAGGTTCTGGGGAACTTGAGAGACTTACTAAGGTTTGCAAGATATTTAGTGCTGGAGGAGTAGTTTACCAAGTGTTTTGTACTGAACTGTTGCTATGGCAACTGTTTAGGTTTTTTTGAGAGTTTGAATACCTTGTGCTTGTTAGTGGTGAGGGCATACGTGGGTACTACCATTTAGGATCACTGCACTAGAAGCTCACAAAATAGTGACACTACCTTCCCTAAATAGATTTGTAGGCGTACTAGGAAGGCAGTAGTCATCCTAGAAGAGTTGGTGGTTCTGTACACTGCGTTGTCTAAGGAAGCATCATAAACACACTGAACATCACAGAACATACTGAAATTTGTACAGTGGAAAATCTAGTAGGATGTATAACCAGTTTTCTAGGAAATCAAGGTGTTTGTTATGTGCATGTTAGTACACTCCTTGCTACAAAGTGATAAAATGATTAAAATGATAACTGACTGCTGTTACTGTAGAATCAAAGTAGCCTTGCTGATAATGACTACTTTGATGTGTATTTGAAAAACACTGTGTTTCTAGCGCTTTCTACGTTCATTTGGAAAAGTGAAAATTAGTCCATAGCATCTGTCTGAGAAGCTAAGCTTCCATCATGAGCAAACACTTACTGGGCTCAATGCAAGATATAACTGAGTGAAGTATAATACAGGTCATAAAAAAGAAGTTTTTAAAGCATAGACACTGCTGTGTGGTGATAAAGCCTTCTCTCTATACTGACCAATACTAAAAAAAATTTAAAACATTTCCTCATTCAGAAGCCTTTGTGCATAGAAAAACAAAGTCACTCTTAGCATGCTGTTTAACTTCTTGGGGTGTGGTAAGGAAAGAGAATTCTCAACTAGGACAAGAATTCATATGTTTTCCAATGAAAAGTATTTTCCATGGTAGTGAGTCATACTGTAACTTGAGGCTTTTTTCAAACTACTTTTTTTGTAGCCAGTTTGCTGTAAAAGGCACAAGTTTCCAGAGACTTACTGCGTGGGACTTGCCAGGGTTTAAAAAAATAATAATCTTGCTACCTAACAGTAACCTTCATTTGCTTTTATGTAGTAAGAACCTTTCAAAAAGCCAAAAAACCAAACCCAGTATTTTATCTGTGTATATGGTCCATTTTTAGACTCAGGCTATTGAATGCACAGTAACACTGCCAAAAGAGTCATACAGATGCGTGGCAATAGTCCTGCCAAATTAGGAAGCTGTCAAACTAAATTTCAATGATGTCCAAATAGAATAGAAATTAAGTAAGTCTTTTATCTCTGTGCATCCGCTTGCAGATGGAATGTACAGCATTCTCAGATGCCTGCTTCTCATCAGTCTTAACAGCTTAGCACGAATAACTTCCCTGTCAAGAGATGGCCCTCTTGTAGAGTAATTACAATTCCTGGAAAACAGTAACTGGCTGAATTGTGAAAAGGAATGAAATGGTAGTGCGTCTTAAATGTTACATGCTCCTGCCAGGGAAGGGAAAAATTCATCACACCTGTCAGAGAACCTGGAATTCCACCCTGAACTTCGCCTAGTGAAAGATTTTACCACATAAACTAGAGAAGAGTGACCAGTAAAGTCAGCACAACTCTCAGAAGTCTAGTCTTCCACTTACAAAGATAAAGCCAGCAGTCAAGCCATTTCAATTACAACTGTGTAAAAGCCTAGAAAAGAAGTTAAACCTTATTCAGAAATACAAAGTTGTCCAGAAAAGAACAGTTTCAGCCTCAAGTCCAAAAGTTTTCTGTGTTCTGATATATGTACATGGCTGACAAATAGGCAGCTCAATTGAAAGCCTGTCAGTATTTTGTTAGTCTTTGGGCTTTTTCCCTATTTACCTTGGTATGAAAATGTAATATTTATTGCATCAAAGTTTGTAGTAATCCTTGACTGTAATACAAGGAACCAGAGGTCTAACTGTTTTACGTGCTCTGGAGTACGTGCACTAGCACTTCTAGTTAAAGTGCTGCTTGTTTACCTCTTCAGATCCTATCTTCCATATGATTTGCAGAAGAGGCTTCACTCTCTTTTTGTATTTTGCTTCTCTCTTTAAACTGTACAAGATAACTATCCCTAAGTATTTAGTCTCCTTGCTCCTTTTCATACATCAATAAACAACATTTTGTGTGCCTGCAGGAGTACATTTATAGCAAAACTGCTTTGTATACACAACTTGGAAGTTTAAATAAGTATATGGGTTGAATAAATACACAGTGATCTAGTTCAGCTGGGGGTGGAGGGGCAGAGTTCATTTCTGGCCAACATAGACTGCGACTCCAAACTTGGCTGACTTGAGCAATACTCAAATGAGACCTTTCCCCAGAGTACCTGTTCAACCAAGAGGGAATGATTTCCCCAGGCAGGAACATCAGTGCCGCAGGTAGTGTTTGCTCTTGCTCAGAGCTTGACAGAAGGATGACTGCTCCTCTGAAGGATCAGAATAAGACGTTACAAAAAGCCAAAACACACTTACGTTCTAACTTTGACTGGTCTTTTGGGCTCTGATAGTTTCCACTTAAACTTTGAATATTACTTCCCATGAGAAGGATATTGAAAGCTCAGACATTAACTCCTTGCAGCTATCTAAGTCAGAAACTACTTAGTTTGCTTTTGGAGACTACCCTTCCCCCATATACACAATAAATTTAAATTCTGTTCTGCAGAGGCATGGTACTTCCTTTTACTGATTGAACTCACATAAGAAAGCAGCACTTGGCCCTCAGCTTTATTTGAGCAGCACTTAGTTCCTTTGAAACTGGGATTGTTTCCAGAGCATTCAGGAATGGCTTTCATAGCAGCACAGTGCTTTAGTTTGGATAATGTATGCTGGCCTTTTTTCACTCCTGAGAACCTGAATATGGTCTTCTCTTTACATAATAGGAAATTTGTGGTGCCATGTTCTGGCATCTAAAGGACACTCTGTGCCTGCTACAAACCACCGTGCAACCTGGCACAACCTGCAACCAAGGATTTGGGGAGTAGAGATGGGAATAATAAATTATTCATGGCTCTGTTATATGCTTAGTTAGGTGGGAGAAGCTTGGATAGAAACAAACATACAGCTGTAGGACCTTAGTGCCTGTGGCCAAGTGACTCTGGGCACATGTTGGTGTTAAACATCATGTTTAGACTTCTCTAGTTCTCTATATGTGCCCTGTTAGTTTGGTCGAATATTTCCTACTCTATCACTACCTTCAGAACACATGAATCTTAACTTTGAGTTCAGTCAATTTATTGGATTTTTCCATTTTTCAGAAGACTAGTAAGAGTCAGGCAGGTGAAAGATGTCCTTACCTTCGTGTAATCGTTTTTTTGCTCAGTTTTGAACTGCCGTGAATGCTGGGCTCACCCGTTTTGCATCTGAGCTGCTGTCAGCACACAACAAATTGAATTTGCATTTGTACCATGTGTCAGCACACACTTGCAGCCCTGCTGAGGGACTTGAAGCAGGGAATGCAGGTGTGGGCTGGCTTCCATGTGGGTGTGGGATGGGTGGCGTGGTCACACAAGCTCGCTGGCATAGAACTATTCTCTCAAAATGTTCTGAAAAAATTTGAACTAGCAGAGTGGTTTGTTGCTTTTTGTGTTGTGGCTGTGCCCTAGCAGCCAGGGCCTTGGAGCCAAGGCTCAGAACTTAACAGGAACTTGTATTACTCTATCAAAAAGACCTTGATTGTAACCTGTAGTGATAAGTTATGCTCAGGAACGAAGTTAATCTTGTATATACAGTGAATGAAGTCCAAAGCTAAAGATCTTGTGGAATGCTGAAGAGCTTTATCAGCCTCTTGAAAACTCTGCTCTTAGTTACCTGCCAGCTTGATTCATCTTCCTCACAAGGAATATTCACTTTTTTCCCCAAGGCTGAGTGCTGCCATTAAGCTACTTCATAGAAAGTTACTGAAGTCTTGAATTTCTGCTACATAAAAGATAGATATTAAAGTAGGGGAACAGGGTCTTGTTCTTTACCTCTTCAAGTAAATAAGTTGATAAATGAGATACTTGCATGTTAAAGACTGTTGGTGTAGAATTAACCTTCCCAATTTATAAATACTTACGAAGTCATTTAGTGAATTCCTGTTTTTTCTCATGTGTCTTTTGCAGGTATTCGCTATAGTACAGATGTTAGTGTGGATGAAGTGAAAGCCTTAGCATCTCTCATGACGTACAAATGTGCTGTGGTTGGTAAGTGTTAATTTTTCAAGCAAGATTTCAGTCTCTGATTTCAATCAATACTGATGTAATTACATTAAAAAACACATAAAGCATTAAAATTAATTTCAGACACTAATCTCTAAGTTAAATCTGTAGCAAGATGGGAAAAATCTATAGTGACCAAAATAATAATACATATTCCCTCTGCTGTTACTGAAAATACTTACATAATGTTGCACTTTCAGTTGAAAAGTCCAAATTCTCCTCACTACCCTCTCCCATAAAAAGTACTGCATCTTGAACTCAAATTCAAGTATGACAAACTTGGATTGGTAGGAGACTAATTTTAGGGGGAACGGATGGGGTCTGTAAAGGATTCAGGCAGGGGAGCTGTGGAGGGAGAAGGATAAAATTCCTTTACAGGTTATAAAGAAGTATAATTTGTACACAGCTACTGAATTGTGGAGGAGTTTAGAGAGAATCTGCACATCATGTGTAAGAAAAGAAATTACTTTCCTAATGTATGTAGAGAGGCTTAGGACTTCCACAGTAAAATTTTTGAGCTAAACCAGTAAACTATAAACAGTAAAACTTATTATTTCTACAAGTGTCAAGGACAAAAGATATTTAAGCATAGAAAATTTAACTAATGAACTTCTGAGTTTCAAAGACCATTTTCAAAGTGCCTTGAAAGATCTCCCATTTTTATAAGAGTACCTAGATGACATTATAGCTTACGCTTGAGAAGCCATAAACAAAGCAAAACCAAAATCACTGTTAAAATCAAAGATATAATTACACATATTTCTCATGTGTTCTGCCTTTATTGTTGAAAAAGTAAAATTATTTTCCTTTGCATTCTTGTAGATGTGCCATTTGGTGGGGCAAAGGCTGGTGTCAAGATCAATCCCAAGAACTACACAGTAAGCCTAATCATAGATAAAAATTCGGTTATCTGCAATTCTGAAGCCGGCCAGTTAAAAAAGCTCTTCTAAGGGCATTATTGACTACTTAAAACCTCCTGCCACTTCTGCCTATGTAAAGGCTGAATGTAGCCTGTGCATGCAATAGGTAGGAAAAGAATTTTTAAAAGGTCTGTGTTTCAGAGGTGGAATACTTCAA
Organism: Falcunculus frontatus; assembly: GCA_013398115.1. NCBI lineage: Eukaryota > Metazoa > Chordata > Aves > Passeriformes > Falcunculus > Falcunculus frontatus. The sequence goes on along the minus strand of VZRV01006390.1, from coordinate 496,039 downwards.
TTATTTTTTTTTCCTGAAAATCAAGATACTACAAATAATTTGGAACCTGAAATTTTTTTAAGTTGATACTGTTAATAAAAGCTTAAGTTACTCTTACAAAAAAAAGTTAATGTTTTTGTTTATTTTGACTAATAGTTTTATGCTCCATTAAACCATTCTGTGCAGTGTTCCAGTGTAAATAATAACTAACTTGGCTTATAAAAGGTTTACTGCAGGCTTGCCTTCTTGCCCTAATTAAAACAACTTGTCCAGAGAGGAATACTAGAATACATAACAGATATTCTAAGTTCAAAGCTCCTGTAAGGATTTGTGTGAAGTCATTTGGCTGTGTTGATTACACAACTGGCAGGGCCAGCTCTTGCTGTTGGCTGGTTGTAAATCGCTCACACAGGATATCAGATTTGTTTGCTGGAAATCTCTGCTATGGGCACAGGTGGTTCTTCCTGTGCCACACTCCTGACTTGTCATGGATCAGAATGTACAGAAAGAAAGCCCAGTGTTTCTTGTGCTGCCTGAATACCAACGGTCTGCTGGGGAGTGGCATAAAAATTATATAAATTATGAATCATCCTTTCTTCTAAAAGAAGAGGGCATTTGCTTATGCTTGGGCTAAGTTTGAGCAAATACTCCTTAACATTAACAATTTCTTCTGATATTTATTGCGTTTTCTCTCTAGGACAATGAATTGGAAAAGATCACAAGAAGGTTTACCATGGAGCTGGCAAAAAAGGGCTTTATTGGTATGTCGGGCAGCTTTACTGTTCAAATATAGGAGTCTGATTTATTGTGCACTGGCAGTGCCTGTTAGATAATATCCTTAAATAACAGTATTTTTGAAAACTGTAAACAATTTTAATAGAGAACTTTCAGCAAAGAGCCGCAAAGAATTGAGTCATTGCATCTTCATGCATTTTTAAGGAAACTGCCTTAACTTTTTCTGGTGGCTGTTCTGCTATGAGAAGCCAGAAAAGCTGAGGTCACAGTATCCAAAATGAATCACATTTCTCTCAGAGTTAGATTATAAAATTGTGACCATATTTGTTGCAGTTTTAGTCTCTAATAGCAAACTCTTTACTGTTACTGTTTCCTGTAGTCTAGTTGAGGCTTTTGGCAGATATCTGAGGAAAGAGAGGAAGGAAATAGAAGATCCACCCCAGCAAAAGTTGATGGCTTCACCCGTGGCAACCAGAGGCTGCAAGGGAAGCGTAGGCAAGAAGCAGAGGAGCCTGTTGTAACAGAACCTCAGCTCAGTAATGTTAGCAGGGGCTTCATTCAGACTCAGCCCTGAGTTGTTCTGGTAGCTTTGCTGTCTGGAATTGCTGTCTGGACATCTCCTCTGCAGAATGCTGGATATTACCAGCTCGACTGGTAATTAAAGGGAACAGCTTTACCCACAGAAGGTTCTTAGCAAATGAATAATGAGGCATGTAACTAGTTAAAGGTCTGTCATGTATTCCTGATATCTAACTGCCTTGGGAATGTCTATCCTTTTATCTGCATTTTCTTGCTCTTCAGCTAGCGTGTTTGTCATCTGCTCTTCCAGCCAGAGTATTTATCATCTAAATTAAGCTCCTTTATAAACACACTTACTGATGTTACATGTGACTAGGGTTTTACTGTACACAATGCCAGCTATAGTGATAGTTACTTCAGTGACAAATAAAATGGTTTGATAAACTTGTCTTCCTTTTTGGCTCTCTGGTTGGTGCTACATAACTTTTACAAACCTTTTAAAAATACTTAGAAAAAATTGTTAGGAGCAGAGTTACATTTAAAATCCTGATTAGCAAGTCTCTATAATCTTAAATAGTCTGGGGAAATACTATTTTTAGCTATCTACAAAACACAGATTTTTTTTTTTTTTATTTCAACAGATGTGTGAAACTGCTTTTAAAGTTTTATTTCATCAGGAAAGAGAAATGAAACCTTTCTTGAAGTAAGCAGTAAAATCAAATGCATGTAATACAGTGCAATGACTAGGAACAACCTACCTGCAATTTTTAAACTCACCCAGGAACAGAAAGGAAATTCTTATGCAGAAGAATCCAATCAATGTCACAGTATATAGAAATCATACCTAGATAGCACCCTCTCTGTTACAGCAATGATTGTCAAAAAAACCCCCAAACCACTTGTGATGCACTATCTTGCTCCGACTTTTTATTGACAAACTGGCCTTCACCTTATATCAAATGGTTTATGTAAAGGTTGGGGGTTTTGACAATATTGTAGAAAGGTGTGATACAGCATCTAAAACTGCATTGAATCCAGAAGAATATGTTGCTTGCTTAATAAACTGAGGATTAAACAGGAAAACAGTTCTTCTCTGCCAAGGCCTGCACAGCTCCCAAGGGGATAATGATTGAAAATATCTATTTGTATTTGATCCTTAAGAGCTGTTTTCACTGTTGCCAACAGGACCTGGTGTGGATGTGCCTGCTCCTGATATGAGCACGGGGGAGAGGGAGATGTCCTGGATTGCTGACACCTATGCCAGTACCATAGGACACTATGTAAGTCTTGAGCAGAGGCTTTTAAGCAGAAAAGCTGCCTAATCATATCAATTTGTTTATTTATTGGATCTAAAAATATTCTTGCAAACTGTGACAGCTTCGGTGGTGTGAGGATTTTAGGGCACGGTAAAGAAAAAATAGCTTTAAGGAAAATATTCTTACACCAGCCTTAAAAAAAGCTTGTCTGATACAATACTGATTGCAACTGTTCAACAAAAAGAAAATACACTGGTTTTAAAGGTATATACTCTAAAATTGGCTCCCATTTCTATGATTTTCCTCTGGTTTTCATTGGTACTGTAATTACTAGTTTAAAGTTGTTAACTGATAACTGAATTTACAAGTTTTATTAAAGAAATGCTCATGGTTTTGTGCATTCAAGAGTCCATGCAAATTAAGTTCACAATATTGGCATAACTTGTAAAAGTTTTAAGGTTCTCTCTGGTCTCCTAGAAGTAACAGGTATTCATTGTAGACTTCAGCAAATTCTCCAAAATGTAAAGCGAAAGGACACTGACATAATTTATAGCCCAGGAGGCAATTAAAAAAACGTAAAGTTTTTAAAAATTACTTTTTAATGCTAGCCCTTAGTTTGGTCTTTGTCCTTTTGTCAGTGGGGTTATTTGTACCCGTCTGTTAACCAAACACTTTCATCGTATGCTTTCGACAGGTCGGTTGAAAGAAAAATATGCTGTGGACAACTTGTGTTAGTAGCTGTGTATCAGTGTGTTACTATGCTGATCTACTGCATGTTTGCCTATCCCAGCTCCTTTTGAAACAGAAAGACTCTTTTCTTGGACTTTGTGCAGTCCCTTCCAGCGGCTCCCCAGAAGTACAGCAGGGTGTACGCCTGCAGTAGCAGGGCATTGGTGCCACCACCGCGTGCCTCTCGCTGGCTCCTCTGCTCGAGACGTGCCTGGCTGTCCTCAGCCAGCCTCCTGGCACGAGACTTGTCTGGGGCCTTGAACAGTAGGAGGTGGAGTGGCACAGGTTATTCTAAGTCTGAAATACAGTCTGAGGGATCTTACAGAAGGAAAGAAGGAATGCTTGAAGAATCAGCTGTGGCATGCTGATCAGTTGAGTTAAATCACTTTTACACAGAGCTCTCCCTCAGGGATATCACTGTAAAACATTATGTGGTTTTTGCTATTCATGTAGGTAAATATTTTAATTGAAACTTGAAATCTGATGAAAAGCCAAAATTATGACTTCAGAAGGACTTCAACATGCAGGGTGGCAACTAGTTCCCTCAGTCATAACTTAAAATTCCAACTTAGAGCAAAACTACTGCCTCAAAACATTGACTTTTAACATTGAACTCATTGCACTAAAATGTGTATTTCACTGTGATACAACAGCACTGTATTATTAAGACTGACAAGAAGTCAGCAAGTGACCTGCTTTAAGATTTACTGTGTTGAAGAGTTCTCATACGGTTTCATACAAAAGCTCAATTTTTTTTTTAAATTAAACTAAACCCTGATAGAGAAGTTTTCAAATGGATGTATTTCTTATTCTTTCCACTTTGTAATCTCACCTTATTGTGTAGTCCTACACATTCTCATGATTCAGTGACAAAAGAAAAGAAAATAACTACTGAGGATTAAAATTTGAATTACGCTACAACAGTTTATTTTTAGACTCTGTCTGTATGACAGTATCTTACTGAAAAATAAAAAAAAAACCTGAGAGGATTCAGGGACATTTTTCTGAAAAGTTAATTTTAAAATGAAAATTGGGGGGGAGGGGAATGTTAGTTTCCTTAATTTTATTGGGTTGCTTGTTTGTACACTCAAGAGAGAGTGGCAGCCACAGTGGAACTCCAGAGCTGTTGTGGAGAATGACCAGGTGTGGAAAAGGAAAGTGAGAATTCTGAGAAGGCTATAAAAAGGGGAATAATCCATCAAAACCAGTTTGTAGAGGAAGATGTTTCAGATAGCTACCTGCTTGGGGCACCCAGAGCAAAAATAAAGGTGGTTAAGGAATACTGAAAAGATAAAAGTGACCATGGGGGAAGAAGGGAAGGGAACTAAGCAGAAAATGAGCAAGGAACAGAAGTGAAACAAGCTGTAATGCCAAACACAGATGGAAGCTGTGCAAGGGACTACATTCAGTGGAGTGGAAAGATAACTCTGGTGAGAGGGATCTGTCTGAGATACAGACCTGATGGGTCTGTGCTTGCACACTGCACGCAGCTGTGTTCAGGGAGGTTCAAGTGGAAAGGATAAATCAAATAACAGATATAAACAGATAAGGGAGGTCTGCTCAAAACCTAGCATACAGAGCCAGGAAGCTGGAGAGACAAGGAGAATGTTATTGCAGGGGGAAAGGGATTAAGAAAGGAGTAAAAGTTAGTGCCTGAACATCACCAAGTAAGTTCATAAGCTACCAGTGCTGATATAGAAGTCTTTGATGCTAGCTATAAGCCATTTTCCAAGGTTCTCATTAAAAGCCATGCTTTTTGGTTTTCACCCAAGATGTGTTAAAAATTTTTGTTTCTTGACTTGAAACCAAAGATTTTAGGACTTTGACATCAGCTGTGGCTTTTGTATGTGACTTTAAAAAGACCTGAATCTGCCCTCACCTCATGTTCTGTTTCCTTGCCAAACCATGCAAGTTGTTAATAACTACCATGTTAACTGTTCCAGAAAATCCATCTGAAGTTGCTGGATCACTGAATTATATATGGCTGAAGTTTTTTATTAAATTAATCCTTTCCGTTCTTCTGTACTTCCTGACACAATCAACTGACTTTTGGTACACAGGAAGGGACTTTGATAAATACATTCTTATATATGGTGGGAGGCTGTATTTCAAGTATTTATAAAACCTATTTCCTCTTTTGTGAATGCACGAAACCCAAAGCATAGTTCAACTCTATATAAACAGAAAAAAACCCTAAAAGTCCATCAAAACATCAGGCCAAGTCGTTCCAAGAAAACACCCCTGCCAATCTTGGTTACAGTTGATATACCACCAGAGGGAGCATACAGCTTATGGAGAGCAGCAAGCTGTATTTTGGGATGCTGAATTAGGAATTCTGTGGCAAGCCCTGTATCACTTTTATTGTTCTTAAAGAGTTATATGTTAACTCACTATGGTTTTCAAACAGTAAATAGTTTTAGTCTTCATTATGGCTCTAGTCCCCTCCAGCCATTCTGCCTCCACTTACTTTTGTCTGCTCCTTTCCTTCCTCTCACCAAGCATCCTGCACTCACACCACAGGCATGCAAATGCCTTTGGCACAAGGGAAGGAGCAGAGGGAGCCTCCCAGTGAATGTGTGGCTGGTGGAATGGAAACCCATCCGGCTGCTGGCAGACTCATTTCAGTGGATTCTCTTTCATCCCTACTCTTTCACTTGTGTTGGAAGCCAAGCCACCGTGTGACTGCTCCCAGGGTGTGGGAGCATGGGAACCACTGGTGACAGAAGAGGGAGGTCCAGTGTCTAGTTTGGAAGAATTTCTTTTAAGTTATTAATTCCAATTGGAAAAATCAACTATGGTTTTAAATAGCTATTTTATCTTGCCTAACTATCTGGCATATGGAAAACTTAATTTTATTGCCACCAAATTAAGAATAGAGGCTTGATTGTAAATGCTGCTTTTCTGAATAAAAGTAGCAAATACCCAGCTTTTCCCAAATGACCTTCAAACTGCAGATTTTCCTCTGAGAGCATCCCTATATTCTGAGACCACATACTTTGTTTTGTAATTGCAAAATCACTGAATTTATTATAAAGGAACACTTAACACTGTTTAAAGATGATTTAAAACCATTTCAAGGATATGTCTGAACCTTAAAAAAAAAATACTTCAAAAGTAATGATGTAAAGAAATTGTGGCTGTAAATAGGAGCTGACTTTGAGAAGTATTCCTCAAAGCTTTTTGATTTGTCTGCTTGAGGATTAACTAAACATAGACTGAAGTTAACATATACACGTAGAGACAACAAAAATCACAGACTATATCTACTATTGCATTACACACCTTTTCTGACAGAGTATTCTGAGGTGTTCACACAAAGTGAGGAGGGAAATCATCTTTACAAACTAAATGCATTTAAGCTATATCATGTTCTGACTCTTATAATTTCTGTTTTCCCTTATGTCTAAAGTGTAAAAACCTTCTTGTTCCAGCTGTTTTTTGATTGATTAATTGCACATCTCACGAGTCCTTTGCTGTTTTACAGGACATTAATGCACATGCATGTGTAACTGGTAAACCCATCAGCCAGGGTGGGATCCATGGACGTATATCTGCAACTGGTCGTGGTGTCTTCCATGGAATTGAAAATTTCATTAATGAAGCATCATATATGAGCTTATTAGGAATGACTCCAGGATTTGGAGATAAAACATTTGCTGTTCAGGTAACTTTTTTCCTTGGACTGTAGGAAAAGAAATAGTACACAAATTCTCAGTAGAGCTGTTTTTAAAACAGGCTGTAGCCCTTAAAACCTGAGAGGGCTTTAAAACTTCCAAGTTAACTTTTACTCTCAAACTTTAGAAGCACTTTTCAAGCAATATAGGTGTCTTTTATTCTAGACTGGTTTTATAAACTGAACTTTCAATTGCACTCTGCAGGCACAAAGCCAAATCTCTAGTCTTTATGATCTTGTAAGCTGCACACACCAAAATGAAATACTGTTACAGGAGTTATTTAAACTAAGGCATGGTACACTTTTCAGTGAGCTGTGACACTGGTTTTACCTACACAAAATTTGTTGCAATGTTTTATAATAAAAAAATTAAGGAGAGGAGGAATTGAGGGTTATGTTCTTGTTCCATTCTAGAATGAGCAGTTGGAAAAATAGAAACCAAGACCTTATCCTAAATTTGTAGGGTTGAATGTACATTTTTGGTGTTCCTAAGACTTGAGGATTTACATAGTTGGATTTTGAAAGGGTTTGATAGTTGGTAGTATGTATTATTGTTCCTGAAATTTCAAAGAAATGAAACTTGTTCAACTTTAAACAGTATGTTAAATGGAGGATTTGAGGAACTGGTTTGTTTTGTTGTTTTCAAAAAGTGGTTGTTAGAAATAGCAGAGTAATTGTAACTTCCAAGTTGTCCTCTAGTTAACCTGTGGGTAGAACAAACATTTCTGCCCTGCAGACCCAGCAGCACGCTCATCTCCCTGCACTTTGGCATTTTCATGCCTGGCAGAGGACTCACCAACAGGCACTTAAGCAAAATCTAGACTGAAAACATGGCCATAAGAAAAGCAGAAAATTCTCTGGAAAAGGAGCCTAGAGCATTTCAAAGAGACCTAAGGCATGACAGACTCTTCTGTCAAAGTTTGCTTCTAATACATAAGCAAAAATCCTAATTGAAGCTAGGTTATACAGGAATTTATTGTTCAGCTTTTATTTCAGCCCAGAATCATACTACAAACTTTCAACATCAATCATGTGACTTTTTTGTTTGCAAAAACAAAAAATGTCAGCATTCTGGAAGCAAAGGAACTTAATGGCCTGGAATTAAGTTAGTAGTCACACAAAGATCCTGTTAAGACTGTGCCAGTCATAAAGTAAATACACAGAATGTTCCTATGTTGATAAACATCATCATTTTGACACTTTTGTAGTAGCATTAACTCTTCCTTTTATATTTCCAGTATAAAAAACTTATCACAACTGTACATTGCTGGCTCCAGTGCATAATTTCTGCAATGGTGTTCAGATAAGAACGTAATGCATGTAGATTTCTTCCATCTTGCCTATACATCATCTAATGCCGAGATGTGCCAATAGATGAAGAACGATTTAAAACTGTATAAGCCTTAGCAGTAATCATCATTTTAGCTGGAGGGTTAACTGCTTTTCCCTTTCTCTTCCCACTTTCAGGGATTTGGTAACGTGGGCTTGCATTCTATGAGATACTTGCATCGTTTTGGTGCGAAATGTGTTGCTGTCGGAGAGTTCAATGGTTCTATCTGGAATCCTGATGGGATTGACCCAAAGGAACTAGAAGATTTCAAATTGGTATGAAACTTAGCTAAGCAGAAAGAGTTTCATTTTTGTCAGCTTTGCAAATACATAGAAAGACTGATGACTGTAAACTGGTGTTGTGAAATTTAAATCATGCAAATAGTCCTTACAAAATGGCTTAGAAATATATTGATTCTTCTGATTTTCCTTCTTATCCCCAACAAGAATGCAAATACAGGTGGTACATTTTTTACCCTTTGACCTGACTCTCAAAAGAATGTCTGTATGTGTGCAGGCTAATTACTTTGTTTTCAGAATTGGAATTCTTATTATTTTGCCTTTCTTATGCCTAAACTAGGAAGGATGTCTTAAGGAACCAGGGCAAGGAGGTTCCTGAAGGATTCCTTACTGAGAATCATAAGCACATCAGTCATTTAAGATGTACAAAGTGTACTTTTACTGTTTCTTACCTATTGGATTTTTTGGAAAGAATTAAAGCCTGCACAGAAACAGTAAAAGGCAGCATGACTTGAATGTGTAGTTTATAATGAAACGGGATGTGGTCTTTTTATTTCAGTTTCCAAGTGAAGCACATGTCGGGGCAGTTCATAGGCACTAAAATACAATCTTTTACTCAAAGTTTCTTAGGGGCTTATTTGATGTGTCTTCTTTTACATAGGGAGTATTTGAATTTCTTTATCACCCTCTTTCTCAATAGAATGAAGATTCTATCACTAAATTAAGTCCATCATTGTAGTACTGAATTTTAAAAACCATTTGAATCTTATGTGATGCAACTTATCCTGGGTGTAGCAGACTAGTGAGTCATTTCAGTTGTTTGGAAACTATTTTAAGAGCTGAGAGGGAGGGTTTTTTTTAACATTCCAGAGCCCAAATCAGTGTCTTTATGCAGAGAGCAGTTATGCTTCAGTCTTGGGAACTTCGACTGTTATTGAAGCTTTGTAGCTCGCTTTTTACATCTAAGTAAGGATAGGAATTATGTTATGTGCTGTCTCTCCAGTACTGTTGCTTCTCCCTTTTTTCTTTTTGGAAGTCAGAAGAAGGGAAGAAATTCATATGAGTGCACACAACACACTGAAACCACAGTGGTTTGTTTTCTTCACACAGCAACACGGGACAATCATGGGCTTCCCTAAAGCAAAGCCACTTGAGGGCAGTATTCTGGAAACAGACTGTGACATTCTCATCCCTGCTGCCAGCGAGAAGCAGTTGACCAAGGCCAACGCACATAAGGTTAAAGCAAAAGTAAGTCAAAGAGTTCAAATTTAAATGAAAAATAGAGAAGGTCTAAGTACTAATGTTCTATAATCAGCATGGACAAACCCAAATCTACCTCTGAGTTACTCTGCTGTGATTTCTTTCAGATTATTGCTGAAGGTGCCAATGGGCCTACAACTCCTGAAGCTGACAAAATCTTCTTGGAGCGGAATATCATGGTTATCCCTGTAAGGTTCCATCATGACCTTTGATTTTCATTACAAAAGGAACATTTTTGTGAAGAGTACCAAGACTCTAGTTATCGAAGGCTTTTATTAATAGCCATTCATTCTCTAAGAGTGGTTTTTAATAACTGATATCTAGGAAATGGGTGTCAGTGTTGCTGAAAATTGCTAATATTTATTAAAAACCTCACTACAACTGTAAATGACCAAAGATAACGATTATTAGCTGACATTTACTCAATTAAAAAGTGCACTAAACAAAGGAAGAAGGAAGAATAAATACTCTGGCTAGTCTGTAGATATGGTGTTTCTTGGGTGATGCTCTGACAGAACTGTGTACTGTAGATTGTATGGAGTATGTGTAGTGATAATTTGAAAGAATAAGACCTATCCAGCTATAATGACAATTTTTTCACAGAGAAAGGGTGTCCTGATCAAGTGATCTTGCCAGATAGAGTGGCTTATCTTCAGCCTTTACTCACTGAGATGGCCTGAGAATGCCCTAATTTCCTTAAACGCTTGTGCTAAAGTAGAAGTAGTCAGTCAAGCACACCTGAACTTCATGTTTTCTGAAGTCAAGTCCTGTTTTAAATCAGTAGCAGTAATCCCTGAACTGAAGAAGAGAGTAAGTGTTGTCCTGTAAGAGTAAGAACTGGGCTCTCTTCTGTACTGCAGTTTGAAGTGGTGCCTTGTACATAATACTTCTGCTTGCTTTTGCAGAATATGATAGAGCTGTCTTTGTCACATGGTCACAATTCAGAATATTTACTGTTTCTATGCAGGATCTTTACCTGAATGCTGGTGGTGTAACAGTATCCTACTTTGAATGGCTGAAAAACTTGAACCACGTCAGTTACGGCCGTTTGACTTTCAAATATGAAAGAGATTCCAACTACCACTTGCTCAGTAAGTGCTCAGTTCTGCTTCCACTCCCTGTTTAATTGATAGCTTGGACCAGCAAACACCAAGTGTGGGTGAAATGAATACAGAACTCTTAAATTCACCACAGTTTCCCCACAAGTCTGTAATTGCTGCATACTAAAGAATTGAAAAGTTTTCATAGGTTAACTGACCTGCAACTCTAATGACTGAAGTTAAATGCATACTTTTCCAGTTATCTTTTAATTCTTTCCTCAGTTTTGTAAAATAGCATAGTCAAGCCACTTAACTGAAATATTTATTACTTCTTAATAAACGTCTTTCAGCTGTACACTTGATATTTAAGAAGCATTCGAAGTTCAAGTGGGTACCATTGTTCTGCACCTACAATAGAGGATTTCTATAAAGGCCAATAATACAATAGAGACAGGCACTGGAAAAATCTGCTTATGGCTCACAGTTCCACTTACAGTCGTTCTGTGCTACTTACTTTCTGGGAAACAATAACAGTTACATGAAGGGAGGAAGCTTAATGGAGAAGAACTGGAGGATGTTGCTCCATTTTAAACAGTATTCTGTAGAAAATGTGAGAATCTTGAGACACCAGACTTGACAAAACATACACCTGCATAGTTTTTAATATAACTTTTTCTCATAAATCATGCATTGCAAGGTGATTCTAAAGTAGTTGTGAGTTATGGCAATTATCAGTGAAAATACCAAAGCACTGCTCATGTCCTGAGGCAAAAAAAATCCTAAAATTTCACATAGGCTTTTTTCTTAGCAATTACTGTATGTTCCAAGTACAATAAGAGATAATTGATTGCTTTAACTTGCAGAAATATTTTGTCTAATACTATCTATCAAGTTAGGAAAATTAATTCTATCAGTTTTATGAGGTTAGTGAAGTAAGATCAGTAAATCCAGTTGCTTGCCCTGTGACTGTACTGTAGCAGTATTACTACTAATACTGGAATCATTCACCTATAAATAAAGAAACATCAGTATCGTTATCTTTCCTTAGAAAACAAAAATAAGATGACTCCCTTTGCCCACAGCCTCATTTCATGCCACTGAATGCTCACAGTCCTGGGGTCGCCTCCTTTGCTAGGGAAACTTTCCTTTCTTTGACCATTACCTTGTATCTACTTTTTTTTTCTTTCTTTCTTTCTAGTGTCTGTCCAGGAGAGCTTGGAAAGAAAGTTTGGGAAACATGGGGGAACTATTCCAGTTGTGCCTACAGCAGAATTTCAAGATAGGATATCGGTAAGTACTTACTGCTAGGTTTTTTACTGTTAGGGGAGCTGTATTCTGATGTTATAACTGTAATCTAAATTTTACCATTGTAGCTATCACGGAGCACTTTTCCCCAAGCAAAGGATTAGTTCATAATTAGCCTGATGGCCAAACAAAGCAAGCAAATGATCTGAACTGCTTTGGAATATTGGAAATAAGCTATTTTTTCTTTCTTTTACTTCAGCCCATGCAAAACACCTCCAATATTGTAAAAAAGCTACGGTTTTAATACAGACATTTTTTATATTTTGGAGCTCTTGTTGTTATAGTTTGCCTGGTTTTCCAAAAAACTTTCAACAAGATCCCACACCACAGACAGTTTGATGTTTCTGTAATTCCAGAATAAGAGCTGGGTGAAAAATGGTAGCTTGTTCCTTGCAGAGTGAATCAATGGGTAAAGAAGTGTCAGGTAAAATTCGTTGGTATCTAATGTGTAGCAATACATGGTGGGGAAGTTTCCAAGTGAAGTGATGAGTTGTGAGCTCATCCATTTGCATTTAAAAGGAAGTTTTGGAGGTGATGACAAAATACAAGCCTAGAAATCTATAGCAATCAATAAGCAAATCCAGCATTAGAAATTGTTCTGAAGGGATAAGACTGACTAATGATGCCACCGTATGAATTCAGAGTGTGCTGCCTTCTGAATACTGTGTGCAGGTTAGGTCTCTGCATCTTCAAACATTGGAGGTGTGGAAAAAGTTCAGAGCAGGATCACAAGGATAGATAAAAGTATGGGAGCTTCTCCAACATGGAACAGTGAACTAACCTAGGTCCCACTGGCCTGAACGAGGCCTGGGGTGGAGACAGTGATCTGTAGAACAAGGGATATAAAAAGGGGTGGGTAAGGATAGATTGTTCACTGCAGGGAATGATGGAAGAGAGTGAGATGTGTTGAAACTAAACCAGCACAGTGCAGAATAAAAGGGATGGCTCCTAGCACAGCAGACAGTTCAGGAGTGCAATACTCTGCCAAGGGATACATGGAAACTAAAAGCATTGGTTGGTTTGGTTTTTAAACACAAATTCAGGAGGAGATGGGACAAATGAGAAGGGGAAAAAAGTCCAGTGAGTTATGAAAAACATTAAACCATGCTTCCTCAAGAAGAAATCTGGGGAAACATGTATAAACTTGGACTACAGGTGGATGATAACAATAGACTTCAGCCTGATCCAGAGTGATGCATTTTCATACATGATAGGCTGTATGAGTAGCATGTGTGATGGGTTCTGTGGCTTAAAGCTAATGCTGGATCACTTAAACACAAGCCATAGAATCTGGCCTAGTATTTTCTACTTCCAGCCCAAATTGGTATTTGAGGGAAGGCAAGTATTTTGTGGAGCCAGATGTCCAATTATTAGTAAATTACAGCAATCAGGATGATGGAACATTGCACCTGTAATGAGTCATCCTAATTCTTCAACTGCTTATTGTTCTGAGTATTTAAATTTTAATAGGAATAAAGTTATGGAGTTGCTAAGGGCTAATACAATGTGGAGTATGTGAGTTTGGGATCTATGCCCTTCCTAAACCCTGTGTCACCAAAACAATTGCAAGAGGCTTCTATAGGTTGTTGACTCTTGGGAGCTTTTTTGTTTAATATTTACTGTGTGGTCTGAAGGCTGAAAACAGTCATTACTACATCAGGAGATAATAGTAGCATCATGCATCTAGAAGCTAGGCCTATAAAAGACTTCAGTGCTTACATCTGGGGTTTTAGAATTGGATTGACCATAACTAGCTCTTCAAGTAACACAGTAAAGGCTATTTAGATTCTTCACCAATCATTACAAGAGAATGAGTGAGCAAGCTTCAGTAATTATGGGAATCCAACACATCATTGTCCCCAGCACACAATGAGGACCTTTTTGTGTCTTGGATTAAACCCGGATTTTATTCCCTGTTACAGGGTGCATCAGAGAAAGACATTGTGCACTCTGGATTGGCTTACACGATGGAACGTTCTGCCCGGGTAAATATTGCATTGCTATATATACTTACATGAAAGAAAACTCACGTGACTTTGGGACAGTTTTTGAATAGGTTGTACAGAATTTCTTTGCAATTAAAGGAGTAGATAAACAGTGCATGATTAATGGAAGTCACTTAGAGTATGAAGAGTTTCTGTGCCATGTGCCATCATGGCCAGCTTTTAACTGGGTATAATAAACATTAGAGATTATTCTAGTAGAAGCTGTAGTAAGTAGAACTTTTTAATTGTCCTCTTGTACCTGGCTAGTCTGGGACATGCAAAATGCTTTAAAACATGAGAGTGCTTTACTTCACCATTAGCAGTTTTAGATTAATTCCTCTATGCTGTATGTTTAATTAGTGGGACAAAGGCTACTCGAAACACCTCATCTCTCCCTGTCAGTGTAAGACTTGAAAAGGGCTAATATAGGGACCTGGGAAAGATGTTCTTCCCTTTCAGTTCTCAGTTGTAAGGGGAATCAAGACATTTCAGAATTGATCCACAAAGGATTAGAGCTCTGATACCAATCTAGCAGCTCCTTTTACTCCTAACTTGGATCCTACAAGCAAAATTGTTGAGCTCCTATGGAGAAACTTTCAGAAATCACATGTAACCTTTTCTGTTTCAGCAAATCATGCGTACTGCCATGACATACAACCTGGGTCTGGACCTGAGGACAGCTGCCTATGTCAATGCAATTGAGAAAGTCTTCAAAGTGTACAATGAGGCTGGTTTGACCTTTACATAAACAGGCCATTACCGCTCCTTGTTGTATCCCACCCCTGGCTGTTAATGTACCCTCTTCTTGAGAAAGCTTATCACAAGTTTACATGTAACCACAAACTTTTCTCTTCTTCTGACATTATAGTGGATTCTATTCTCAATTAGTTTCAGTTCCAAACTAGTCTTTTTTACAATAAAAATCCATGGATTAGGAAATTGTATACAAGTATGTATCTGAAGATAACAGTTCATCTGCACTTGTGGGGGCCATTCTGGGTGTTTCGCCTACAAAACAAAATGGTACATTTTATGTGTGAAAGAGTGGTCTTGCCACCTGAGCCACTTCTCAGACTTCAGATCAGATACTGTACTATATGAGCACCTAGCTCATTATTACTTCATGCACTTTTGTTTAATGACATAATTTTGGCTTCAGCACTTTCAGTAAGGCCTTGTATGATCAATGCTGTGGCATTGTCAAAGGAAGAATGGGCCTCCAGCAGGGATTAACTTTGATAGGAGTCTAGTTTTTATTTGTAGTAAAGCTTCAGGCCTGATTCTCTTAAAGGCAATATTTTTTCTTTAACTGTGCTACTGTTACAGGACTGCCTTTTCTCGCTTGTTCAAGCTAGTTTGACTATCATCATGACATTTGTAGCGCTGACAGACTAATATTTTTATAAGCTGAAACTATTGAGCAACTCTAGTTATGTTTTTAATCAAGTATCTACATAACTATTCTGACTATAGGTTGTTTCCTTTTTTTAAAGAAAGGGATATTCTGAATTTGGTAAGCAATCATACTTAGGTTTTTTGGAATTCTTTTTCAGTCTTTTCCTTTCAGAGGCTTTCTGAAAATTAGATACTGCCTCAGTGAACAACTAAAGTGAAACTGAACCCAGAAATCATTGGCCAAACCACAGAGGAGCTAGAATGCTGCTATAAACTTAATCCACTGTCTTAACACACACAGCCTTTTTTTTTGTCATCAGGAGGTCTTCAAAGTTTTGAGCATAAAGTACAACAAAATGGACCTCAACAAAATATTGGATCAAGCACAGTTTTTGAAGTGTAAGGCTTTTGTCCCTTGGAGTCCCCTTGAAGTGCCAGATGTTATTTATGTAATGAATATGAATGTTTTTTTTAAAAAGACAATTAGTCCCTCCCAGAAACTCATGCTTTTTCCTAACTACTTTGTAACTGCATGACATAACCTGGAGAGAGAGCAGTTATTAAAAAAAAGTTGACCTTTCCAAACCTACTATGCTGGTGTATTACTGTTTTCTATTTTATGCAATAGCTTTCTGTAGGTGCAGTCAATCTGCAAATCTTCACAGCACCCTTGTCTATTCATTACATGACCACTACTAAGATACTGTCCCTGAGTTATCTTGAGGGGTTCATTAATACAGATCTCTGTCTCTTGAACTTGCCTATCAGCAAGATTTTGAAGTTGCATATATTTAGTAAATCATTTCAGATCTTTTTAGCTTGTCCTCTAAAATTTGTGTGGAGCACTATTTAGTAGTTAGCATGGAACAATAAACCTCTGTGATGCATTTAATTAGTGGCTTACTCCATCATATATGCTGGCACCTAGGGTTATAAAAGTACTACAGATCACCTAAGTGCAGCATATATGTATATATACACACACTCTGATATTTTTTTTAATGTGAACCCTTTGAGCTTGAGAGAATTATTGTGATCAAGGTGTGGCTCTCTAAACACAAGATCTGCATCCTGGATCATATTTTTCAGTGCAGTTTTTACATAAACCATTACATAGTAAAACAAAATTACTATTTTAACAATTCAGCTCTAACAAATTGTAACCAAAACTTGGAGGCTAAAAGCTCACAAATAAACAGTTGAATTATAAAAAATAGAAATAATCTTAAAAGCCGTGTTGCATTATCTGGCAGCAAATTCATTTAAAGCAAAATTCTTATTGTTCTCCCTCCCCTGCTTGATTTCCTCTGTAGCTTGTAAAGCAGCCCTAGTTTGGTTGTGCAGACTTGAAAAACAGGACCCTTTCAGTGCTGGAGCATACAGAAAGCTGGCATAGATAGCTAACTGGGATATCTTCTACCTCCTCCCAACTTGGAAGGGAAAAAAAGCCAAAGCCTGCACCGTGCCTGTATTCCCAGATTCATTAGCATCCCCTATTCTTGTGCACACATACATTAACACTTCTTTCCCAGAGATATCTTGAAAGAAAGCACGCCTACCACCTGGCATGATTTTACTAAAACCAGAAATGAGCCCTTAAGGTTTACTGGATCTCAGCAGCTTGATTGCAATGGTTACAGAGTCAGTGTTGGAGACATGCATCCAAGCATAATCAAGGGTGAGTATAACAACAGCTTAAGGTACTTTCAATCAAAAAGCTGAGATACTTGAGGAGACAAATGCTTGGAGGCTGACTTAAGAGCACGTCAGCTGATTTGCCCTTTGTAGCTAAACACAAGAACCAAATCCTTATCAGTGATCCCAGACTTCTTGTGATAGCCTGCTCCGAAATAAACTCACACTGGTTCTGAGCATTGTTGACCTCGCGCCTAATGGGATCAGACAGCTAAGGAAAAAAAAAAAAAAGTCAAACGTTCCTTACCCCATTTGGTGCACGTACCTCTCAACACCCAGCAACAACAACAGAGAGAAGAATAGCAAAATTTTGTACCGTTTCTATGAGTTAATGTGATTTTAGAAGTTTGGCTGCAAAGCAGCTCTAGCCTTTCCCCAGCCCAAGCAAGCAATCACTCTCTGGTATGCATGTTATAAATCCTGGGGTTTTTTTACTTAAACTCTAACTGCAATGAGGTGTTAGACCCTCCTTACATATAATGTATTCACACACACAAGTCTTATTTGCCAGCTAATAACCTGATCACTGCTTGTATCCACTTATATGCCACCAGACACTTACCAAGAAACTTGCTGTGGTGTTTGGCAGGGAGCCAGTCAGGACCTGAAGTTAGATCTGAACGCAGATTTATAACTGCTCTGAACCACACCTACTACATAGAGCAAAGCACATCCTTACCAGGTGTTGGTAAGCTCTCATTCAGCACTAAATACTGCATAGGGATGTAGTTTGTGTTGAGTAGCAGCTCAGCAAGTACTCTAAAGCTGCAAGTGAATCACATAAGGATGACAACTACAGTGTTCAGGGTCACGTGCCACCTGCAAACTACTAAATGCAAAATGTTTCTATTATACAGAAGAGCAAGCAGAACGATAATTTTTTTTATCCCAGCAAGGAACTCAGTACTACACCTGTTTTCATTGATGGCAACTGTCACCATCAGGAAGAAGTGTCAAAGCAATGGAAATTCTTGCTGTGGTTTCAAGATGCCAGGTAAGTAACCTTTAAATCACTCTGTTAGTAATTGAGAAGTCTGTAGTATCAGATTCTAAGATCTCATTCTAAGTTCATGTGCACACAGTGTTCCTGGTATTTGGGGATTTTTTTCTGGTTGTTGGTGAGTTATTCAAAATAACCTAGTTGTGATTCTTTCAGCTGCTGTCCCTGTGTGGGCTTAACAGGAGCCCTGCAGAGGAGGTCAGTGCCTCCACTGTGGCACAGTGTGGCTGCATTGCCCATCGTGCCTGTGCTGTGCAGAGCTGCTGGAGTGGCACCAGTGACCCAGCTCAGCACCGAGCAGGGAATGCAGCCAAGTGCTCTGCTGGCAGCAGTGCAACCTCCTGCTGCTGGCATTGGCTCTGAGTGTCACAGTGCTGCTCAGCAGTGGTCACATACACCTGAAACACACTTGAGCCTTCCTCCACACACAGCTAACTCTGATCTTACTGATAAGATCAGGAGCACGAACACAGTCAGAGAGGTACAGAGGGTCTTACCTTGTCTGGAGAGGGCTGTTGGGTGCTCAGCTTGTACACACACAATCAGGATTTAGGCTCAGTGACAAAATGGGAGACCAGCTCTCAAGTGCTTGACTTTACATGCTGCCCACTTTAAGCCAGCCCTCACCCCACGAAAAAAAAACCAAAAAAACCAAACCAAACAATATCTTTGCAGTAGTAGCATGGCACAGCTCTAGCTGCTACTCTGTGCAGTAATCCAGTCTTTCTAGAGCAGTGATTGTAAATGTATTTTTATATGTGTAACCAAAGGAATACATGCAAGCCAAGCAGAGTGTAAGTATTGTCTTTATTTAAGAGTATATGTAGTAGAAACTTGTTTACAAAAATTTCAGTGGTGATACATTTTAATCTTCATTGTCCAAAGCTTTTGCTCCATGAAGTTGCTTGGTTTGCTACATTTTTTACAGCTTTTTCACCGGTTTCAGCAACTTTGTAGACTTCATCAAGTGCTTTTAAAAGAGAAAAACAAAGGTAACTGTAGCATCACTGCAATAGCTTCCCTTTCCCACCAGGTGTGGGACAAGGAGCAAGGCAGGGTTGGGAGCCCTGTCTGGGATTTCACTGTCGTGACATTCTGAAATAAACACAAACATTACCGTACCTTTCTGACCAGCACCCTTAGCCTGTTCTGCTGCTTGCTGCACAGTCTGGCTCACCGTGTCAACTGCAATTAGGAGAAAAAAAAAGTCAATTAAGCAGTCTTTACCCTTCCCCTAATTTCAGTAGTCACATTTTCAAAAGGTCCCCTAAATGTTTCAGGGCTAGAAGATGAATAATTATTCCATAAGGATGGGCATCCTGATCCAGCGGGAGAGGTGCCATTAGGACTCTGGTTGCAGTTCCCCACAGTATCCATATGTCTTGGTATAGATGAAGATTATGGATGTTAATGTGTGGCACCTACAATGTCAAGAAACAAACCCTAGTAGAGAATTGGGTGCAATGAAACCTCCCTTTTACTGAGCCTGGCTAGGATCTGCTGAGAGCAGTTTGGTAAAGGTTCTTTCACCAAATGCATAAACTGGTGTTCACTCTCTGAACTGACATGCTGTACGAGCAGCACATCAAGAATTTAGTGATTAGTCTAATACTTTCTCTTGTACCTAAAGAAAATGTATTCTGTAAGAGACCAGAGTAGTTTTAAAGGCATGGAAAAGTTCAATAGAAGAGGCATACTGAGAAATAAAGAGCAAGAGAAGGTATTGTCTTAAAGGCCTGCAGCCTAGAAAATGTGGTAAATATTTGGATGATCAGCTTCTAACAGCTATGATCAGGGAAGTCTTGCTCACAAGAATCGGAAGTTTGGGGCAAATGGCCTTTCATTGGACCTGTATTTGTTTTGTTACCCCTGGCTCCAAGTACTACTTTTTTAAAAACACCATAGATGTGTTCTGCACAACAGATACTGAAGAGGTGGCTGAGCAAGACATTCTTCATGGAAGTGGCAGGAGGGAGAAATGCTGAGGAGAGGAAAGACATTTAAGTGGACTGGGAGCGTCTAAAACTTCAAAGGTCTCCAGACTTGCATTGAGTGGTTCTTCAACAGTGGTTGTTTTAAGTGTCTTGTAAAAACCAGTGGCCTATTTCACCTTGAGCTTGTAGGACATTTTCTACTGCTTAAAAGACATGTTAATTATCATTACACATCATCTTTTGCTGCAGTTTCCTAATGTGAATGATGTTCACTGCTCAAAAGGTGCAGCTAAGGAAAATGCTTCCCATAGCAGTCTTGGGTCACAGCCGAGTTCGTGACTCCTTTCAGGACCCATGGGATAGGTGCTAATTTTAGATACGTGCAAAGCCCAGTTGTGCCACTCTGTACTTGGCAATAGCTCATGGGACTGTGCCTTTGGGGCACGTGCAGGCACAACAGTAGTTCAGAAAGGTAATTGATAGTTGCAAAACCACCAGTTGGACAGTCTTTTTTTAGTTGAAAATCTGGCATTAACCCCCCTTTATTTTCATTTAAATGGGGGTTTAGAGGGTACCTCTAGAATCCTTCCAGTCAGTGCAGTACTAACAGTGGTGTGATGAGTTCAGCATCATGTGCTGTGTATTTACTGCCCGTCATCAAGGTATGTGCAGATTGCACAGAAGTGGCCAAAGTCAGGCCTGGGACCTCCCTCTGTTGTTCCAGGATCCAACTCCAGCTGGAAGAGCAGTGCTGCAGTGCAGGACTCACTGGGAAGATACAGGCAGGGTTCAGGCAAAGGGCTTCAGACTGATGATATCCAAAGAGCTGGGACGGGGGGGGAAGGGAGAAGGACTGCAGCTACTATTTATAAACTTTGCTCTTGGAGTTTGTTGACTCCTAAACACTTAGTTCCATCAGCTGATTGAGATTAGTACTCAGTTCCTTTGAAGATGACAAATGTCACTTCTAAAATGTCCATCTACAACAGTAGATGTTTCCCCAATGTTAAAGGAGTTAGGAACGTCAAAAAACTGCCACAAAATATGCATTTCTCAGACTATTCTATGGCAAAATCAGAAAAATCTTCATTTGAAAAATTGATGGTTCCCTTCCAATTGCCCACATCCTGGTTTTTCCTTCTATGCTTCAGCATAAAAATAGCTGAATTAAGAGTAAATTCAAATTCTTTGGAAAGGAGGGTGGCTGTGGGATTATGCATCCTTCATCTTCCTAGCAAAATGAACCAAGTCACAGTAAATAAGTAGCAGGCTTCCCCCTTGCTTCATTGGGCACATAACCCACAAGTAATATTTCTACAGCATTTGAAGTCACAGGCAAAATAACTGGTTTCAAGAGTTTACCTAACTGTCACGTAAAGAAATACGAAACAGTTTCCAGTGCTCACGTACTAAGCACAAACATTTTGGGAATCTCAGCAGCGCAGGTCTCCATGTTAAAGCTTCACTAACAATGGTTATTTAACGTTGGGGCCAGTTCAGCAAAACTCTGCAGGAGTGAGCTTGGCTCGTGCCCTGAGCCCCTGCAACTGCACTTGTGCTCTCGGTGGGGTGCGTGAGTGCGATGCTGGCAGGGCTGGAGCACTGACATCAGGGGGCTTAAGTGCACCTCTCTGGGCAGCACCAAGCAGATCAGAGCCCTCAGAGCTGATACACTGCGCTGCTACAGAACTCAGATTTGCCATGGCTGGTCATATTAGGAAAGCAAAGCCCTAAATAAGCAGCCTCGCCTCCGCTCTCAGCTTTCTGCTGTCCTGTCATCAGCACATCATCTCGGCACCCACGCAGTATGAGCCAAAATAGGATAAGTTGTTGGAAACCCAGCAGTTAATATCAGACCTTCACTTACTAGTGTTAGAGGGCTTGGAGATTACAGGATGTGCTGACCCCACCCTTGAGGGCAGCATCTATAGAGTTCATGCCCCAGGGGCAGATTTGCTCCCAGCAGCAGGGACAGGAGCAGGGCAAATACTTTAACACCCAAGGCACAGGAAGAGGGAAAGCAGCAATTTGTATTTACCTGCCACCTGTGCAGCACTTTCAGCTTGTTGCACAGCTTCCTCAGCGAGCTTCTTCCCAATCCCGAACATGGCTGTGCTCAGTCCTCTCTCCCCGGATGAGATGGGTGAGTGAATCCCTAAGTTTGATTCTGTTACACTGTTTGGCAAAGTGCAGCTTTTTATAGACAAAGCAGGACTCCTCCCAGTAGTTAGAGGGCAAATGCAAACTGGAACAGGGAAAAGTCATGAGCCCTAGTTGGGTGATTAATATACCAGGCATAAAAGGGTGAAGAGACATTAATGTTTGTTATGTTTTCCTCCCCGGAGAGAGGGCGTGGATTCATCAGCAGAAGTTTTCCATAGTCCAGGAATGAAAGCTTTGTTTTTCCATATCGGGGAGTTGGTAAACAGTGTGCATGCCACAGCTGTCCTGACCAAAGGCTCCAGTCCCGCAGGGGGATACGCAGGCTGGCACAGCCCGTCGTGAACCGGGCAGAAAAACATTGCATCGCCAAACACTCAGCTGAAGAATTGCTTAAATCAACTCTGTCATTTCAAAACCTTACATAGAAAAGTATCCAGTTTCAGATGATTCTTGCCCACATTCCTTTGATCCCCAGTGGGACTTAAAAGTCACGGTTATAAAGAGAAATGGGAGGTGCTAGCCCTGCTTTTTAAAGCATCTGATGAAATCTTTATTGTCTTAGAGACGGCTCATAATGTCGTGGTGTGTCATAATTAATATTTTAACCTCTTATTTCCAAGATCTGGCTCAGGAGAGTAGGTCTGTGTCCTTCCCCACAGCAAATACTTGGCAGGACCCAGCACAGCCTCCAGAGTCTCAGGCATCAGCAGCAGCTGGTGGGGTTCAGCCGGGCTCACTCCACCTGCCCAGCTGACAAAAAGCTGAGCTGCCCAGCCTTATCCCCCCAGCTGCAGCCAATGGGATGGGATGTGCAGGATGCAGACTCCTGAGCATGTGGCCCCCACGCCACCCTGGTTCCTCTCACAGGGCACCTTTATGCTGTCCAGCCACACAGGAGCTGATCTCACCCCAAAACACTAGGCTTGCTTTTTTTCTGGGATCACCAGCTTTCCAGCAGAACTACTTTTGTGCCCTTTCACACAAGACAGAAGGTTTCACTGTGCTGATCAAATGATTATTGCTGGAAACAGAGGGGGGAGCATAATCTACCTCAGAACAAGGGTTTATTTATCAAGCTGCTCTTTATCCTACAGCTGCCACCACAGCAGGGTCTAGGAATGCCTCTCTTGATGCCAGGCACAGCACTTCATAAACAACAGCTCCTCTGCAATGTCCCTTTCCAGCATTACAGTAAAAGTTCTTGTTTTTTCCCACCACTGCAGTTTTTTTACAGACTACAAAGTCCTACTTTATATCAATTAAATAGAATGTAGAGTTACTGAGGGTAGGGAGGGGGTTCCCTTCCTCATTTTATCTTCTGACAGCAGGAAAAGGATTACTTGCCATATCTGAAAGCAAATTCTACCAGAATATGCTCACAAAAAAACCCAGAAGGAAAGTAACAATATTGGTTTTAAACTGACATCAAGTCAAGGGTTGTTGACAAAGTTCAGAACAGAACTGCAATGTAGGAAAATGAAAACAAACAGAAATATTTCAGATAACTTAGACCAGCATCTGACCAATGGAAATTCTTTGCACAGCAGCCAAGCAGTAAAACGTACACATTGTTCCCTGTGACATCCTCAGTTACTCACAGCCAGCCTTGTTCTCAGGAAATTGCAATTTCCTAGTCCTGTTCTGCTGCTGCTTCCATTACTGACAGCAGAGAGATGCGTAAAGACAGCAAGACTCAGAGACAGCAACAGATTTGTGCATTTGTCGAGGTACAAGTGTTTACATTGTCACTAGAAATACCCCTTCTCATCCTGTCCTAATTCCAAAGTGAAGAACGGTTCCCACTCTCACACACTCCAGTCCTACAAATACAGCTTTTTTTTTTTTGAAAGCCACGTTAGCTCATGAGCAACTTCCATGAGAGCAGACTGTACAGCACCAGCACTGGCTTCCCAGTGAACATCAGTGCAGAAATAAAATTACAGAGCCAACCCTAATTACATTACACTGACACACTACAGGTACGTATTGAATTGTAACATGGGAGAGAGTACGTGCCATCATAACACTCCCTGCACAAAGGTAAAGGTGATGTTTGCCTCATAGAGTGAAAGCACACAGCATTAAAATACACCCCACTTTTTCAAATACAGAAAGGACCCATTTTCTCTCACTACATATAGACCAGAGTCGTAGAAGACCAACGAGGAGGTGCAGTTCCCTACAAGCACCAGGCCTTTTGTCACGTATGCATTTAGACTGACACGAGGTTGCACCCCGTGTCACGGTTTCTGCCATCCCCATCGCAGCCAAACGCCTCGGTAACGGCGCTCCCCAGCTCCTGTAACGGAGCCCCTGCACCGCAGCGGCCGCCTCTGCTCTGCTGGGCTCCTCAGCCCTCCCCAGCACAGGGACCCGTCCCGAGGAGCTCCGCTCGTTCCTGCGCGGGGGCTGCCGAGAGCGGGCCTGGCTGCGCCGGCCCCGCGGGGCTCGGACTCTGGGCGGCCCGGCCCGGCCTCGCTCCCTCCCGGCCGCACCGGGACGGGCCCCAGGGCCGGCAGTGCCAGGGCAGAGCCGAACGCGGGGGTTGGAGCTGCCGAGGCACAAACACAAACACTGCCTGAGCTCAGCGACCATTCTGCACGGGCAGACACACCGAGCTGCAGAGCTGAGACAAAGCCCGGCACCTTCGCCACGGGCGGCAGGGCCCTCACCCCCCCGGGCTGAATCGCAGCACCCGCAACACGAACATCCATCCATCCATCCATCCCTCCCTGAGCATCGCCACCTTGCATGCCCGGGTCCTACCTGCTCACCATGGCTGCAGCCAGGAACTCCCCTGAGAATCCTCTCAAAGCCCCTTTAAAGCCTCCCCAGCCTCCACCCAGCTCAGCTGGGCAGCCCCAGCCCAGGTGCAGCAAGTTTTGGGGAAAGTCCCTTATTTGCCAAACCTTGTGGGGTTTTGAGTGAAGGATCCATCTGCGTGATGGGGGGGAAGTTAACTTCAAACGTGAAAGGAACATGAAAGACAACTTATCCTGTGGGTAGGAAACCCCACTGCTGCCATGGGCCCTGGGGGCAGACAGTGCTGACAGCCCCAAAAGGGAGCTGGATAACATTGTTCATAACCAGAGACTTTGGGGAGTGGCTGGGATATACTCTTCAACATTCCTAATCCAGCAATTGTGGTTACCTGGGAGGTGGTGCTGAGAAGGGCCCAGGTTGCCACCTGTCCTATTGCTGTCTGCTGCTGCTGCTCCTCTCTGGGGAGGAGAGAGGCTGAGTAGGGCCACCTGGCATTGTTTCAGGCCTGGTGAAATGGCATAACCCAGGCAGAGCACGCAGCCTGCACAGCAGCTCCAACTCCGGGACATCCTGGTGGCACATGGGCAACAGCATCCAACACACCAACAGTTTATTCATCTCCAGGTTTCTTGATCTTACTTTGCCACATGACAGGAAACTACAACTGCAAAGACATGTTTCAGAGAGCTTGGATTCTTGATAACCTTTAGACCATTAATTGCAGTATTCACCCGAGAGGAGGAGAAAAGTCTGGTAAAATCTGTGCCCCCCTGTGCCCCTGGCTTTTGAGCTGTGAAGAGAAGATGGGGAGGGCTGTTTGCCCTTCAGCCACCCTGGGAAGGTCTCTGGGGCATTGGAGTGGGGCATGGAGCAGAGGTGCTCAGGCTGGGCAGCCCAGCCAGGCTGAAACACGAATCCCCTTTGCTCAGCATTTCATAGCTCAGGCAGCTGCAGGCACACCCAGCAGCAAATTTAAGGAAATCTGAGAACTCAGGTGTTAGGTAACTTCACATGTCCAGGGTTGATGACACAGGAGCTGCTAGGAGCTCTAGAGATGTCTTCTTTACTTTCACACAACCTTTGGAGGCTTCAGGTGGGATGGAAAGGCGCAGTCCTGGATTGGGACACGTGTCTCTCTGTGATGCACAAGGGAGAGAGAAACCCCAAATACTTCCAGACCAAAGAGCACTGTGACTAAGGCCAGGACTTTACTTGTGGAACAAAGTGCTTAAGTTTAGACCTGGAAACACTTGCCAGCAAGTGACTCAGACTCATGGGTGCCCATGGCACAGTGTCCACCCTCGGGACAAAAGAGATGTGAAATACCCCAATCAGGCTCCTGAAGCAACGAGGACATCCCTGCGCTGGGGACCGGGAGTCAGGAACTGCCTCTGGGTGCTCGCTGGCTGGATGGACAAAGTGGTTTCTCCTCTCTCAGCTCAGTGGGTGACCTCCAGTAGTCCTTCCAGCCAGGCTGTCCAGTCCCTACCCTGCCAGCACTGCTGCCAACACCGGGCCAGAGCAGTGGGAACTGACAACTGTGTAGTTACACTGAGGACAACTGGAATAACGGGATATAAAACTGCATACCAGGAGTCAGGGCTGCATTCCCCAAGAACAAAGCAGGAGGAATAATGACTGTCATGTAAGGGGATAACAGGTTTTACTGGTGAAAACACCTACAACTGTACAATTTTTTTGTAATAATAAAGAGATTTTCAGGCAAAATAAAGGTGTGATGGAGAGTAGTGTATGGGTCACAATCACACACAAACACAGCACTGGTGTCTGAAATGATGAGCCTAAAGAGCTCAAGTCTCCGAAGATTTCACCATCAGAGAGGTAACCATGAAAAGTACTAAATAATAAAGTACTATTGGGGGTTGCCCAGTAACTGAGAGTGCAATAGTCTAATGCTTTTTCTGTGAGCTTGTACTTGGGTAAATATTTAGGCTTTTAAAGCTTTAAATGACAGGAGCCATTGCATAGAGACACTCTGTGCAAAGCCCTGGACTATGTTTGCTCACAGATGGTCTATTACTTATGGGATCCTGTAAAGGCTTTTCAGTTCATACAGTCCTTGTGCAGACTGCAGACAAGGGCGGTCTTTGGGTTCAGTGACGAGCCAGTCTCTCCTTGGACCAAATTCACAAAGATTGGCTTCCAAAAAGCCCTGGACAACAGCTCTTGGTCAAGAGGCGTGAGACTGTGATACCTCAAACAGGCCTGGACTGCCCTATTTCATTGCAGCCAGATGGTTTTGGTCATGCTTTGGTTTTCTTTTGTAAGACACAAATTGGATTCTTATTGAAACAGGCTGGTAAGGCTTCAAAGCAAGAGAGGAGGGAAAAAAAGTAAAAAGAAGAAAGGAAATATTGCCTAGCAATGAGAAACACCCAGAGGCCAAGCTAAGAGCACTTACTGTGAATAAGTGGGTATTAGTGCCTTCTGTTGACAGAGGCAGCACTAAGTGGGCATCCTGTCTGGCTGCACGGCCTCTGATTGCCCAGCAAGCAGCAATCTCAAATAAATATTTCCATCTCCCAGACAAGAAGATTGCCCCCTCACCTGTGTGGCAGTGGCTCTGTCCCTGCGCAGGCCATGGCTGGCCGGGGCTGCCTTGGAGCACCCACACAAACTGCACACAGACTGCAGCTCAGGAGTGGCACCCACACAAACTGCACACAGACTGCAGCTCAGGAGTGACACCCACACAAACTGCACAGAGACTGCAGCTCAGGAGGGGCACCCACACAAACTGCACACAGACTGCAGCTCAGGAGTGGCACCCACACAAACTGCACACAGACTGCAGCTCAGGAGGGGCACCCACACAAACTGCACACAGACTGCAGCTCAGGAGGGGCACCCACACAAACTGCAGTTCAGGAGGGGCACTCACACAAACTGCACAAAAACTGCAGCTCAGGAGGGGCACCCACACAAACTGCACACAAACTGCAGCTCAGGCGTGGCTGGAGCGAGAGCAGAGCACCCTCAGGGGTCTCTCTCACCTCAGTGCTGCCACCCGGCTTCGGCAGCAGCGCTCCAAGCGAACGCTGGGGTAAAGACGCCGGGGTTTGTCCCCAGGAGATTTAGCAGATGTGTTGTGGATAATGGAAACAAGACATTTAGATGGGCAACACACGTGTAGGAGAAAGGAGAAGGGAGTGGACACCGCAACTCCGTTCACTCACAGACACCACAGGGCTCCTCTGCAGTGCGGGGCTGTTGGTTTCCATCCGTCTGCCAGACTGCAGAAGGGTTCAGCACTCCCCTCCCTTACAGGGTGGTCGCTGACCTCACTGGGCTTTGAACCAGAGAGCAAAAGAGATTAGCAAGACACTGCGCGATCCTTCACTGAAAGCCCCGGTAAAATAACGAGATTAAATAACAAGATCATCTGAGTAGTGGAAATCTTACAGTACCTTTATTTATCTTAATCTAAAAATACAGAGGATGGGAACAAACAAACAAGTGACAAGAAATACAACCCGAGCTTAACTTTTGATTATTGGAAGAAGACTCAGTTTCATCACATGAATGTTCTGGTGTCCTAATTATGAACAGTTTCACTGGCTTTGTAAATACACTCAGCAAATGTAGCAATAATCACTGAGCTGTTGTAAGAGCAGGGCAACAGCATTGCTGAAACCTTTCGAGCCATGTTGACAACTGTGAGCAGATGTGCTAAAAGATGTATTTTTTTTCTACATAAAGGATGAGGGGGACCTTCTGCCTTAAAAGTTTGTATTTGAAGAGAATGAAATTATCCAGATACCAAACAGCTTTCATTTTTCTACACAACAAAGTAGGGAATTGCAGACCAAAGAGAGGTTAATACAAGCAGTACTGATGACTTAAATTAGCATCATTTTTTAAATCCACATTTTTTTCCAAAGCCAGACATTGCTTCTGCAGCTTGTCCGGCCACTTTTTCTACTCCATCTTGTGCCCTCTTGGAAGCCTTGTCAAAAGCTGCAAGAGAGGGAAAAGATAAGCAGAAAGTTGGAAAAATGCAATATGGTTCAATACTTAAGACGGAAGAGAGGTGTGAAAATAATTAAACTACAAAAAAAGGTAGTGGCATATCTCTAAAAAAGATTTTGGACCTTTTGTTGCCTCCCCATCTAACATCAACACATGCCCAAGCCTGCCCTTCTCACCACATCCATGGAGCTGTGGAAGGTGTCAGCTCTAAGGGGATACTGCCAGTGCATTTTGGCTTTCATGAAATATTTTAGACCCCAAAATTGCTAATTCACCCCTCATACTTAGAATATTATTAAATTATGAAAAGAAAAAAAACCAGCCTACTTTTTAGTTTAACTTGTTCCCAATCCCCAGCTGCAAGATGCCAACACATTCTAGACAGCACCTTTTCACCTGCAGGATCAGTAATATTCAACCCCAGCTGCTGCCTCAGCAGGTGCTGGGATCCAGTGGAGGGCTGGACCTGAACAGACCCCTGCCCTCAGGGCTGGGGTGGGGGGAGCAAGATGTAACAAAGGGTTACTTAATCCTCTAGAAAGAAGAGCTGTTCCCACAAGTTTTCTAAACAAGAGGCCAATGTCTGAATCCTGTGCATAAGACTCCGCGGCCAGGGAGTGTCAGCTACTGTCTGCCAGTGTGGAGCTACTAAGCAACAGATATTGAAATCCTTTCATGAGATTTACAAAAGTTTTTATAAAAACGTTATAGTAGTTATAAAATGTTAAAAGTTATATAAAGTTGTCACTGAAACCAAGGACTTTCAGGCTGAGAACACCTGTGGGACAGAGGAGAATGAGCACTGGCCGCTTCTGGCTTGTGTTGAGCTGCTCCATCTTGATTTGAACGACATTGCTCCTACCTTTCTGGCTTGCATCTGTAATCTGGTTGACTGCATCCTGAGTGGCCTGTTCCAATGTGTTTGCTGTAATTAGGGTAAAACAAAATCAAAATAATTTCCAGCTGTTCCCGGTTCTGGTTACAGGAATTCTGTACATCAGTCAACTTTCTGCACGCCTGCAGCAGGCTGTGACCCTGGCAAGTGCCCAGGCTGGTACAGAGCAGGCTGAGGCTGTGCCCTTCACTGGTGGGCACCCTGGGAACTGTGTGCTGCCAGAGCAGCTTGCTCCAAGATTAGCGCTCACCTGGCACCTACGGTCAGCTGAGCAAATCAATGGCAGATAAGCAGGAGATAAAGAAGCAAAGATTAGCAGTGAGTTGGAATGATGACATTTAGCTGCAAGCTGCTTATTTAACACTACACTTGCTTTTATTGATTTTTCTACCTTATTATGCTTGGGGTAGGTTGGCCATCTAACATGCATTTTCTCTGTGGGCCATTTGAGAGTAGGGCCTGTTCTAAAATGGAAGCAAGTGCATTAAACAGAGCAGGACAGGAGAAGAGAGACTTTTACAAACAGGATATGAATAGAAGAGGAGCAGAAACTAGAAACATAACAGATCAACTCCAGAATACGAAATACTAAAAAAGTGAGATGCCTTGTGATTGTAAGATAGCTGATAGCTCATGAAACAGCAAAAGTGGCCCCTCAGTGGCATGAATATATTCAGGATGCAGCAAAGACTATTTTGTTTTTCAGAAAGGAGTTCTTTCATGTTTGTGGGGCTACTACACATTTGTCCCCAGGAACAAGGAAACTTGCTGTAACTTCAGTGTAATCAATGATGTCACAATTTTCAGCCATACAACAAAGTGTTGGCAGGATCAGAATCCAGGACCATATTTAATCAAATTATACGCTACTGGCAAAAAGCTGCATGCAAACATGCATGCACTATAAAAAGCTAGTGTAAGTTATGCACATTTTGCAATTTTTCATTTGAAGGAAAAGCTTTTATGCTTTGCATTGAAAAGTTGGTTTCCTATGCCCGGTGCTAATGACAACAGTGCTTGGACTTACAACATGGACATGTCTATGACAGAAATGTGCATACAGGGGTTTTTTAAACCCTGCGGAGTCTGGTGATTACTGCTGAAGAACACAACAGAAACATGACCTACACATTACAAACTATCCATTGCAATCAATGTAGTCACACTACCAGAAGGCACTGACAGGCCAAGAGGCAAATGTTAATCAAAGGTTAATTCCAACTTACTAAAAGGAAAGCACATTAAAAACCACTACAGAGCATGAGAAAAGACCACCCTGAGCAAAGCAAATGCTAAATACAGAAGGTTATTACCAAAAAAAGGCTTCACTGCTCTAAAAACATTAAGTTTAATGTTCTGGAGAGCAATAAATGTTGGACAATGCTCAGGAGCCACAGTGGGAGACGTGGGTGGGTGGGTTGAGGCAGCTTTGAGAGCCATGGCCAGCCTGTGGTCTTCTCCAGGTGATGGCCAAAACTGGCAAAGTGAAGAAAAAAGAGGAAGCTGTGTCCTGCTAGCACCGATGCAGCTACAGGTTGTGGTATTTCTGAGTGAAAGTAGCAGCTAAGCGCCCCTCCAAATATACAACAATATTTAATCTTTCTTACCAGCATCTTTTGCTGCACCTTCAGCTTGTTCCTTCAGTCCCTGGAAGCTTTTACCCGACATTGCAGCTTCTGACACCTGTTAAAAGTCCTCTCCTTTGATAAAACTGAGCACCTGGTGATGTATCGCACACTGTGTGATAGTGTCCTGACTTGTCCTGGTTTTATACATCTGCCAGGAGACCTGCTGATTCTTTTGGGGGTGACTGGTGCAATGGGTGGAGTTCAAATGTGAAGAACGAGAGCTGAAAATAGAGAAAAGCTGTTTATTTACCCTCCCTGATGAGAGGGTGTGCCCAGATTGAGATTTTTGCTCCATCGCACTGTCTTTGTTTGTTAATTTGTGGGGTTTGTTTTTTTTTAATCAAAACTGCAAAAAAACCTGTTCCACCATCACAGGCAGAGGAAAGCCACTGAACTGAGCTTTGCAGAGTGCTGGAAAACTACTGAAGTGCGGTGTGTGTGGGCATGGCCAACTTTCATCCCTGCCGGGCTGACTTCCTTCTCCTTCCTTCAGTCCCTCAGCAGACCCTCATGAGAACAGAAACCAGCCCAAACTTGTGTCTGTTTTTAGAAGCTTTAATCACAATCCCCTTTTCTTGTCAGGTGGGATAATGTCGGACGGTGAGAGCTGTGATTTATGTATATTTTTATAAGAAATTGCTAATCTGCTCATCTTTCCAGTTGCCTGCTCAAGGTGGATTGCAAATCCCATCATCACAGAAGGCCTTGCCCGGGTGAGGCAGGTAACCAGTGCCAGCACTAGCAGTTCTCAGAGGAAGGGAAAAAAAAAGAAGGCAAATTAACAAACCCACATTTTCCTGATGTGGCTTTGTGGTAAGATTCTTCTAGTTCAGAAATTATGTTTAAACTCACTTCCTTTCCTAGCATCACCACATTAATAAAAGTTTCTGGCTTTAACCTCTGGCATTTCCCAGGTTTCCACTAGCCTTTGGAGTTTATATTTCCTGCCATCAATCCCCACTACAAAGGTACTTTGTACAAGTAAACTATTGGCAGAGTCAGGAGCCAAATGGCTTTCTGGTTTTGTGGGGTCTGGGTTTCTCACTGCCATTTTCCGGGGTACAAAGTGTCTCTGTTCAGATGGCCACACTCATACCCATATTTGTCTTCCCAAGTGAAGATTTGTGTTGGTAAACAGGCACGAGAACAAGATGCCACAGATGAACTAGGGTGGGCACTGACAGTTCTCATAAGTTTAGGACCTCATTAGTACCCAAGTGAGGAAGAGTTACAGAAAACAAGGTTCCGTGCATTCCTCTGCCGCTCCTATTCTGCCTGTCATTTCAGAGAGCTCTTGTCAACTTTTGCACCACTCCTTTGTTATTTCAAACAGCAATCCTCTTTCACCCTCAATGGGTCAATTAGACTTTTTAATTATATATTCACATCAGGTATCTTTTTCAATTCCTTGCTGATTTCTTTCCTGGACTGATTTTCTTACTTGAATTTGCAAAAACTCAGATAAAAAGACACCCAGTATTGTGAGGCTCTGGCATTTTTTGAATCAAATCACTAACACAGACCTACTTATTTTTCTTGCCCAAACCTGACAACACAGCTACAGCAAAGCCACACCAATAAGGTGGATTTCAGCTGTTCTCAGCCCCTTAGTCAGGTAGATTAACTTTGTGCAGAGTGTGAGTGAAAGGAAGGAAGAGGCTCTCTGGAATCCACCAGGCAGCTTGTCACAGCTCGAGAGGAGATGTGCCCAGGCTTCAGGAGCCAACACCTTCCAGCTGCCTTCCCAGCTTGTTCCCACTGCTGGGTTTTCAGTGCAAGGGCCCTGCAGGTTCTGGCTGGGATAATCTGCCTGAAAGGGCCACCAGGAGTTTGGGAGAGCATTTAAAACTGAAGCACGCCTACATCAAGCATTAAATGTGCACCGCATTAAAGCAGTATTTTATAGACTCCCAGTCAGTTCAGGTAAATATTGCTCTCTAATTCTTCTCTAACACCTACCTTCCCCAACACCAACTATTATTCTTCCAAGTGGAAAACTCTGTTTAGCACTTTGGACTCAGTAAGGGTGTCTGATCTGTGCCACTGCTTGCTTTACCTCCTGCACAAAACATCAGGTAGCGTGAATTCCTGAGTAAAACCCACACTGCTGGCAGCATGACTCCTTATCTAAGGTAACCTTATCCTTAGCATTAATATCATTATCCTCATTCCAAAAAAAAAAAAAAAAAAAAAAAAAAAAAGAAAAGTGAGGTAATTACCCTTGCCCAAATTGACATGGCATGATCATTAAAATGCAGCCCAGAGCAAAGGGAAGAGGGACCTTTGGTATAGTATTTACTCCATACGATGGGACCAACAATCTGATTGTGGAATATGGGCTTACACTGCTGAAGTGGTTAAGGCCCATGCTCACGGCAGGGCCCAGTGCAAAGGCACAGCTGCGGCTGCGCGGCTGGAAAGGGACTGAGGGGTGAGAGGCAGGTGAGTGACAGTTGGGAGTGAGGTTGTGATTGGCTGGGGGAACGCGTGCACAGCGCATGAACGGGAAGCTGATTGGGTGATGGGACGCGTGGGCAGCAGCGCTGCGGCTGAGCCAGCCAATGGGTGCCCTGCTGCTGTTGAGTTCTGTTAGGCTTCGCTTTGGTCTCGGTTGCGGTCGGTTGAGATTAAGGGTATAAAAAGGGGGCGGTTTTTGGCAATAAACGGATCTTCTGTGCACATGTGAGGGGGTCTGTTGTGTTTGTTCCCCATTGCTACACTGATTAAATCAGAGTGCTCAAAAATGAGGATTTGAAAGGGTGGAAAGTTAGTTTGGCCTTTTGCTCCGTTCAGCTCTCGATACCTGCTGAGACTGGAGGTAGAAATCCTGGTTAACGCCAGCTGGGGCGGGTACCACTGGGTGCAGGCAGAGCCCCATGCCAAGGTGCCCCTGGAATTTCAGACTATCCCAAGAGTTACTCCACCTGGTAATGCTCGCGTGCAGTGCTGACATTGGCCTGGACGAAAAGTTAGAGTGTCACACGCCCAGCAGCACTGTCTGCTCTCCTCTGACACGAAACTTACCTGAAACCCTTCTCCATGTTTGAGTGCTCGGGCTTTGTCTCCACACTCTGCACCTTCACAGTCTGTTGCTTGTGATGAGCAGTTATTTGTGTTTGGGGAAAAGAAACTCAAAGCTGCTTCCTTAAGTGCTAGGGGTGCTCCACTACCCATGGCCCTGGAAATGGCAACTCCAAACATGCAGCCCAAACAGCTGTGAGTTAAATCTAAAGCACCACAGGGAAATTAGAAATGGTTCTGGTTTCCTCTCCTTTCACACATCTTCTGCGGCATCTTTGAGCACCCTCTCATATATCAGTGACATGAACTCTTCTGTTTTATTACCTGATGAAGGTGAGAAGTAATTAATCAGAGCTAGAGCTTATGTTTTACACATGAAGATGGGTGAGGTTAATTAAGAAGTATTGAAATTTATTTGGGCTTTATTAAATTTTAATTTTACCGGGGTTGGGATTTATAGACAGGTTTGGTGTCCATCAGCAAGGCAAATGCAATGATGTGTCAGGGCTAAGAAGTTCTACTCAGATCACTCCAGAAGTTTGTGAATGTGCCGTGTTCAGCATTTGCAGCTGCTAAAAGAGACTGATACTAGTGTGGAAGGGATGTGATGTTTATGTCATGAAACAGAACTGTTTTAAGAAATGCAATGATTTGCTCATAAATAGAAATAATTATTGTAAGTCATATGTTAGTCATTTAGAAGATCAAACTAAAGTTGTTCTAATTAAGTTAAATTAGCTGTTCAGTTCAAATACTGATATATAGTTCTGGGAGAAAAGTAGGTTTAACTGATTCTTCCTTTACACAGGTGGTAACAGCCTCCAGCAATCATCAGTCAGCTCTGCTTCGAAGCATGAGATCAACGTAAGGCCAGTGCAAATGGAGTTCTTTACCTTCTGCTTTCTCAATCTTGAGGTAACATCCAGGTGAAGTGTCATGTTTCTACTGCTTTCTGGAGCAACTGAAACCATGCTTAAATGCTAGGATTGCTGTGGTGTCTCACGGTATCCTGCAGATTCAGGACTAGAAAAGACAAAAAAGAAAAATTGCCAGGTCTTTAACTTAGAAAGGGCAGGAAGATGAGAAAGGCTTGACTCCCACCTTAAAATCTGCCATGGGGCTGAGGAAATAAATAACTGGTCCTATCCCAGGAGTGGCTGGCTGGGAAAGCTGAGGATGTGAGCTGGGATGTAAAGTCTACGGGAGAGCTGTGTATATTTTCTAGGCACACTGAGAGGAAGGAGTGCTGTGGCTCTGCCCTTCTGGCACACAGCTGTGCTGCCCACCCCACGTGGGCTTGGTGGAAGGGGAAGGGTGGAGAAGCGGAGCTGCCTCCCATGCTGGAATCCACGCAAAAAAGCAGCGCCAAAGCTTGACAGAGAAACTCTATGCTGCTGTAAACTTGAGTGGGCAGGGGTTTGTCTGATATTCAGTAAGCTCAGTTTTAATCTGAGCTTTTTCTGCTATGCTATTAACAGTATGGAGTATCTTCTTGTGATGTGGTAGGGTTCCGGTGCATTTATGAAACTGTTAAGCCGAGTTTCAATGTATCAAAGAGATGAGAATGTGATTTTCTAGAGAACAGTATTAAAAAAAACAGCCCTTCAGTATTTAATTGGGTGCTCTGTGAGTTCAGTTTTAGGACATGCATTATGCAGACACAAAAATAGGACTTTCAAATGAAGTGGGATTTTAAGTGTATTATTACCTGATTTGCATTTAAATTAGTGGAATGCTGTTTGGGATATTCTGTAGAGAGCTACTGCTTCCTCTTTTTCATCCCAGACAGACATCTTTGAAAAATCAGGCCCTGCATGCTCTTCAGCCCTTGGCTAGGGTGTAACTGGGGGGACCTCTCAAAGGCTGTGAGCTCTATCAGAACAAATCACTTAATAAAGCTTAACTGCAGTTTTACATGGTAAGGAAGTTTTGCTGTTGCAAGGGAAAAAAAGTGGTTTTCAGCACTTTGTTGGTCACTTGCATGGCCAGGTTGATGCAACACTTGGCAGCAGCTGTTCCTGGCTCATTGGATCCCCTCGGAGGTCAGAGTGCGAGTGCCCAGAGTCATCACTGGGGACAGATGGTGGCCACACTGTGCCTGGCCCTGGGTGCTGTCTCACTACAGTGGGATTAAATTAACAGCTTGTGTGACAGTGGTATCACATGTGCAAAGTCCACTTAAATAATTTACAGGGTGAGACGAGTAAAAGAAATACTTGATCACGCAGACCATGACCTGTCAGCAAAAAATGATTTTGCTAGTGTTTGCTTCCCTCAGCATTTACCTGGGGCAGGGGGTGCCAGTACTTCCCTCGTGAAAGCACCTTCTCCAGTGGGATGTTTTTGACACATCTCCTCCATCATTCCTCTTTTCACTTCCCTTCCATCACCTCTTGTTACACTTGCCTGAATACTCATTGAAAGCACAGACTTCTTTTCCATGCAATGAACCAAACGGATGATGTACAACAAAGTTTAGTTGAATAATTAACAGACAATATTTTGTCTCTTTTATGAAAGACCCTTCTACATCAGAAGAAACAAGTCTTCACTTTCCTTACCTCTGGCAAAGGTGGCTCAGACCTCCGGCTTCTGCTGCCTCCAGCTGGGTGACAGCCAGTCTGAGGAAGGGACAGGGAGGAAATAGAGGCTCACTGAGCCATTGCATGGGCACAGCACTACCCTGTTCCCACTCAGGGACACAGGGTACTCATGTGGGAGGAAACTGCATGTCCTGGTGTCTGTCTCCAAGACTTGTGGTTGCCTGTGCAAGATGCATAAACACTCTCTGGGCTCTGACTGCCACGGGACTAGACCAGGCCTGTGCAGGGACTGCACCAGGGAAGGGCTGAACGCCCGTCCAGCCTGGGCCCAGAGCAGTGCTCTCCCACGTGAGAAGCAGGCAAGTGCAGAAGCAGATGTTTAGGAAACATTTGGACGCTTTTGGTGCCCATATGTTGGGCAGTAGTCGAGCAGTGTTTCCAGTCCCATGGTTCCAGATACAGGTGTGTAAATACTGGTAAAACACTCTCCCTCCCCTAGGGAAGGAAACAGAGTGCTGCATGCCTCTCTCCCAAGCAGCCACATAGCTCAGTGTGGCAGAGATGTGTCCTGGCACTCTTAGCTCAGTAATTATCATTCTCTCCTGCTTTAAGCCTTTGGAACCAGGGGCAAAGCCTGCTTGAGAGGTGGGTATTTGGGGAGCAGCTTACTCCTCCTTTGAGTTACAGCCCACTCCTGCCTCCCACACATGCCCTACATAGTGAAGGCATTCACCTCCTTTTTTTTTGCAAAACACTTTTGTTGGTATCCCCATAAAGCAAAGCTTTTGAGCAAAAGGTTTTTCTGTCTCTCTCTAGCGAGCACTGAGAATAGACTCCAGCCTCCTGCTGCTGGGCATGAGTACCTCTTTATGTCCTCTTACCTTGGCCTCAATTTTAGTTACTCTGTTTAATTGGCAGATGTTTTGCAGGACATCAGAAAAGAGTATGCACATACCAGATATGTCTTCCTTTGAGGGGCCTTGTTACCTCTGCTAGGGCTCTTTTGTTCCCTTTCTATGTTGAAATCAAAGACCCACTGGGATGGAAATCCTGTGGTCTCTGCAAGGCAATGCTTTACACATACTGTTACGCCTGAGAGAGGCTGCCAGCACACTTGCTGGATGCTTCCACGCCACAGCAAGTCTCTTCTGTAATACCTTCCATGGTCATCATCATTACGCAGCTTAATGAAGATTAATGGTCTGATTTTGATGCGGTTTAAATCTCAACAGTTTGCACTGGCTTCTCCTGGATTTGTGGGTGCTCTACCTGCAGGTAAATAAAAGAACCCATTTTTATACCCATACCTACTGATGTGCTTTAAACTTAGCCCATTATTAATGGCAATGAGCAACATTTTCCTGCTCTCTACCCTGGTGAATGTGGAAGGTCTCTGCTGCTCTTACTCAGCAGCTGAAGTTCAGCCTGACCAAGTGCTGTAACCGATACCAGCCCCGTGCTCGTGGTGCACCAGGAGATTCTCCTTTGGCACCTGCCCTCACACTCACGCATTTCACAGCAACCCTGCCCGTCCCTGCCAGCAGCACTGCAGTTCTGATCAGGTCAGTCAGTGCCCATCACATTTCTTTAATTACCTTCCAGCAGCTTGTTACACCCGGATGTCAGGGCAGCTTTCTGGTGCAAACAGAATAAACTGAGCTCAACATCATTTTCACGTTCCTTTAAAAAGTCTCCTTTCATCCAATATCACCCCCAACCCTCCCTCTTAAACATGGCAAGTATTTAAAAAGTGAAATATTTGTTTTTCAGCCCTGAGTGACAGAAAGCCAGGCTACTGACAGTACTGACTTCAGAAATACAATTTTTCATGATTCTTCATCTCTTACAGTATTATTTAAGGCCCTGACAGTTTTGAGATCCCCATATTCTAATACTACACTTTTACAGGAAGAATGCATCAGTTTGGAAGGATCCACATCTAAAATGTGCAAACAAAACTGACAAGACAAAAAACTTGTTCAAACACTTTTTATTAGTTAAAAAAAAATATTTCCACAATGCCAAGAGATCCCAAGTGCCAGTGCATATGGATGCAAGACACAGATTAGTGAGTCCAGCCAAAATAGACAAAGCAAATGGGAGGCCAGAAAGGAGGTTGGGAAAGACACACAGCCCAGTACACACCTGCACTTTACTTACAATTAGAGGAGTCTGGCTTACATATATTGTACGACTGGTTTATGAGGCAAGTGAAAGACTACAGAGCTGCATGTAGTTAGTCTATGGACAGTGGGATTTTCCTGTTGTGGTGTCAGTTAATATTTCCATGTATGCTCTTGGAATGGTCTCTTGTGAGCTAGAATTCCCTAACTTGATGAATCACCTTCAATTTCACCCTGTGAGAGAAGACAGATAATAAAACAGGTAAATATTTCCACTGAAAAACATACATAAATAAAATTAGGAAAAAAACAAGGCTGATAGTCACCACACAAAATGCTATAAACAGCTAGAAAACAATGAGGACCATAAGTGATGCAGAAAATAAATGAATTATCCATTCCTTCTGGAAAGCAGACACACTCCTGCTGTAACTCAGATCTCTGGGGAAAACAAGACTGAATTCACATGTGGTGGAAGTCAAGCTAATGTGGGGCTGGGCTCCACTGGCAGGAGTGTCCTGCTTTGTGCTCCTGGGTCTGCTCCTGCCTGACCCAACCTGACATCAGCACTGGTGCAGCCATGGAGCCAGTGAGATTATGGGGCCCATTTCTGGGGGGGGTGATGGCTGGCAGAGAGTGGCAGGTGCAAGCTGAGACTTTTGGGAGCTTCAGGGACCATGAAAACAGTCCGAGCTTCAGAAAGGCTGAAAACTGTGAGTTTTGGGTGCATGCAGTATTGGTGAATGGGGCAGACAAAGGCCTTAACACTGAAATTGTAAAAGAAATACCACATGAGAAGCGTTTGCTCCTGTTGTCCATGTTGGACAAAAAGTCATCTTTGTTCAAGACCTCAGATTGGCCCAGAGACTGATGTTTGACCCAGGGCTTCAAAAGAACATTGCAAGTAGAACAGTTCAAAAATTAAATAAACTAATTTAAATACAGAAAAATCTATAGAAAAACCTAACTTGTTATCTAAATCTCTTCTAAAGCATGGCTGCAACCAGGAAAAAGCTATTCTGTGTGATGACAGTACCATAGGACAGCATTGACTTTTCTGTGTGCATTGACACCCCAAAATCAACCCAAATCAGGCAGCAGTTTGCAATCTGTCCATCTGTCGCTCATGGAAAATTCCCAAGATAAGGAAGTGGCAAAAGTGAGAACAGATGAGCTCAGGCTTTTGTCCAATAACTCAGGAAAGTGGGAACAGTGATGGGCTCCTTGCAGGGCAGTTCTATAAGCACAGGAGGCAAAGGGGAGATCCTCCCAGGGGGAAAGCAGTAACCCAGAAGGAGCCCATGTGTGGCCCAGAGAGCCCGGGCCAGCGGGGCCGTGGCACCACTCACCTCTCCGCCGGTGCTCGCCGGGGCCCC
The DNA here is from genome assembly GCA_013398115.1 of Falcunculus frontatus. Classification (NCBI taxonomy): domain Eukaryota; kingdom Metazoa; phylum Chordata; class Aves; order Passeriformes; genus Falcunculus; species Falcunculus frontatus. Next base: position 455,463 of record VZRV01006390.1, on the reverse strand, counting down.
CTCTCCCTCCACCCTGGGCTGCTCGGGCGGTGCCAGGTCCTCCTGCCAAGTCACAAGCAAGATGTTTGTCCTTGCTGCCACATGCAGAGTCATCGCCCTAATCTCAGACAGACCGCGCGAGATGGGGTTGAGCATTACACATGCAAGCAAACTAGCAGCTTTAATAGATGGCAGATACTGCTTGAAATCCATTTTTGTTGTGCAGCTGGTTGGAGCAGGTATCTATGAAAAAGCCAATTCAATTTCTTACAGCCTGGTTTAGTGTCCTTTTCATACAGAAAATCAGTTCTTTTTCTGTCATTGAGACCAGAGTTTTGACTCCTTCAGTGTGAAGAAATTTGGAAGGAACAAATAAATCGTCTTTTCCTAAGGAATGTGCCCTTAACTTGCATTGCATTGTTGGCTGAAATGACTCTCTCTGGTACCAGCCTGAGCTGCGTTAAGCAAGCCCAGGTAACCAAATGACATCAAACTGTGCGTGATAGAAGCCAGTTTCTCCCGCAGGGAGACCTGCATCTCTTCAGGAGAGGCCACTGCTCTGATGGAGCCACTCGGGCACAGCCTTTCTGAAATGAGTCAGCTCTCCTGCTGCCAGCAAACAGCTCACTACTCTGAATTCATGGAGGCTCATCCAGCCTCAGGATCCAGCCTGTGGCTTTAAAGCACTTTACATTTGCATTTGCATTACACTTTGCATATCTACACCTTATAACTCAGCAGCGTGCATTAGGCCAAAGCAGATAAATAGGCTCAAATTGTATTTTGAAGCTTTATAAACAGATTTTTTATGATTAGGTGGAAAGGAAAGAAACCTCCAATGCAAGCCACTGAGAATAGCAGCAACAGCAGGTGTTTCATAGTGCTTTGCTGATGGAGTTACCAGCTACTGTGTGAAATCGTGACGGCCGGTCAAAGGCAACTGCCTAAGGTGCTGAGCTGCATTGGGAAAACTGGGCAACAGCTCACAGGAACACAAGGACCAGCACAGTGCACCCCATCTTTCTACAGGGTATGACCACCTATTGTTCCTGTGGGCAGGAATCGGCTCTGGCACATGTGGAAAGAGTCCTGGGAGAAGGACACCTTTCCCAGGACCACCCTCAGGACACTGTATCCAAGAGCAATGCGTGGGCTAGAGAATCCCTGTTCAGCTATTGTGCTGCTTGTTAGATCCCTTAGATTGGGCTCTCTGCCAAGACTGCTCCAGAAGGCTAAAAATCAACCATCTATTTTTAGAAAGGGAAGCAACTGAGTTTCTGAAGGGTGTTTCTACACCGTGTTGGAGGAACCAGCACAACAGCAGGATGAAGAGGTGTCAGGCCGTATTAGGGATGTCACCTCACAGCCTTTTTTCTCTTGTGCTTCCACCCTGCCCAGAATATGGAGCAGGAGCTGAGGAAGGGCTGCATTCTTCAGCTGGGTGTTAGCTGGCTGGGGATTTCAGGGACTGCTCAGGAAGACAATATACAGAGCAGGACTATGTGGTGTAGGGGTCTTCACTTTGAATGAAGAGCCAGAAATTCCTGGGCACCAGCTCCAGCTATAACACTGACTCACAGAACGATGCTGGGCAAGAAAGAAGGGGTGAAAATCCAACTTCCTTGGGGGACAGCAAGAGTTTTGCCATTCCTGTCAGTGCTCATTTCCTCATTAAAAGGGGTAACATTTTCTCAGCAAAAGGCATGTTGAAACCATGAAGCAATTAGTAATGCTTCTCCTGCTCTTAAAGGGCAAGCTGAATTTTTCCCCTCAGAAATTATGTACTTTCTTAGAAAAAAGTATTTTTAATGGAAAAAATTTTAAATATTTAGTTTGCTATGGGCTGTTTTCTTTTATTTTTGGGTGGGCAGTTGAATCTTTTTTTGCTAGTGAAGAAAGAAAAGTGAAGTCTTTGAACATAACAGTTAAGTGAAACACAAGACCTTAGAATTCCTTCCAGAAATACTACACAAATTTTTAAATATTTTGTGTGTTTAAAAATATATTTTTATGTAGAATATATACACCACAGAAGATCTATATATATAAAATACAATGTTTCGCTAAATTTATGAAATGTAGGTACATGTTCAGCTATCACTAATGAAAAACTCAACAAATTAAGACCTGCCATTTATAAAAATATTCCTGTGCAATGCTGAGGGATCTTAAATAGACTGTACTATAGGTGTCTGGGTTCAGATATTTTAATACGTTTTTTTAAAAACTGATTTTAAAAAACCCAGAAATACTGAAAGAGATTAATTAAAATTTAATTCTTCAGATTTCTCATTTTCACATGTTCTATGAAATTCCCTTTTTCAGATCCTCAGCAACTGACTTGTATATTCTGCTGTCTGAGTCCATATATGAAGTGGAATTTATATTTTTTGTCTATATTATCTTATAGGCCAACAGGAGTTTTGTTGCTGTCCCCAGATATTTGGACATAAACAATCTTACTAAGATTATCTTCCTTCTATAACAGAGAAAGCAGTCCAAACATTGGATGCTGGAATATACTCATCAAATGTCAACAAATTCAGTGACAAGCAAGATTTCACTATTATTATTATTATTATTATTATTATTATTATTATTATTATTATTAATATTTTAAGGCTGTAAAGCCAGAGAGGTTCACTGCCAGCTTAATCTGCTACAAATTTAAGAGCCCTCAATGGGACATCAATTGCATAAGGTGGAGAGTTTCAGCCTCCTGTAGTGCTCTTGACCTTGGATGCTGGAGCAAACACGACGCTGCCTGGCAGCATCTCCAAACCAGTCCCTTGGAAACCCTCAGGCAGCCTGACAGGTCCTGTGGACAAGCTGACCTGGACAGGTTTCAGGCTGAGTGTGCTCAGAGTGATGCTGACAGCTCTGACTAAGGGCTCAACCCTTGATTAAAGTGAGTGGACCCACCAACAAGACAGACAGAAGGGCATGCAGGATTCGTGTTGTACCCTACAAATCCAGGTAGACTTTTGGGTGGCTTTGTTTTTATCCAGCTCACAGCCAGACTCTCTGACAGTTTCCTAGAACTGCTTATACAAACAATATATATTTAACAATGTATCCTATGGGATTGCTGGGGTACAGCCTTGAGCCGTGAAGCACATCCATGGTCTTGTAGGCTTTAAGGCTTCACCAATGCCACTAACTCAGCTATTTTGCATGGGAAAATGTATGCCTGGATGCACTAATGAGACTGAGAGGCAAGCACAGAAAAAGTGCCTGTAGGCAGAGTACCCCACTCCAGGCTGCTTTTGCCATCTCCCCTGCTCCATGAGATGTGGAAGATACCACTGAGATGCATCACTGCATCAACTAAGCACAGGGAAGCTTGAATACAAAGGGGAAGAAGTTTCAACTATTTATTCTACTTAATTGTTAGGTAGTTTGGCTGTTGATTTCCCTGCTCTTCCTGCTTAGCAGCTCTGCCCTTGGTGGCTTCTGAGATGCCCTTGGTTGCTCTGTCCTAGTGGCACTTGCCCAGCCCAACCTAACTTGAACAGGGAGGTCACTCAGTTCCTGCTTCTAATTCCTTCCGTGCGACTGTCTTTGCGTGGTGTTGCAGGGTGTAAGAGAAGGGAATTAAGGCCATGAACATCAGCCTTTCACATTCAAGATGTGCAGTTGTTATGAAAGAGATGAGCCATGGTGTGGGTGCGGCCCACGTGCGCCAGATCAGGTGCACAGAAATGCCAGTGAACGCACCCAGCGGTTGCACATAGCTGACAAATGCTCATTTAATTTATGGAGTGAAGTAAAAAAAAAGATCAGACCCAATTCAAAGTGACAGACTCATGAACTGACAACTAAATCATAAAAACTGACAGGACAAATAGATCTAAAGGGAAGATCTAGGTGGAGGGTGTAAGAAAGCATCAGTTACTGGGGAAATTGTTCCAAACCCTGAGGGACATTTTGAGAGCGTGTGTATGTACATGGGCTTGTTCCCAACCACATGGTGTCTGCATTGCAGCAAGCTCTGTGCTGTGTCATACAGACGAAGGATTAATCCTCTTCTAAGGCAGGGATATTTAGTGGGTGGTTATCTCACTGGAATCTCTTAACGTCCACCCCAGGGATGGGGATGGCTGCAAAGCCACAGACAGAACACACTACTGATGGGTTTCATTCCTTTGTGTATCAGAAAAATTGTGGAGGGTTTATAATCTCTGAACTTACAGATTTTTTAGTTAATATTTAAAAACTCCCCCAAATCATTGAATACTTTCTTGTACTCAGCAGTGACCAGGTCAGTGCCAAAGCTCTATCAGGCAGTGCTAGCAGCACCCAAGGTTGTTCTCATCTGGTGCTTGGCACCCCTCCATAGGTGTAGAGTTACTTCAGCCTCATTTCCTTCTGCATGCCTCTGAGTGCTCCCCCCAAGGACAGTTAGGAAAAGCAGGCTGCCAGGGTGTCCACATTTCAGTGCCTGCCATGATGCAACAAAGGGCTGAATTCTTTCCCACGGCCAAAGTCACCATTTGATACACCGCAGAACTCAAGCACCCCATGGCTATCCGAAGCAAAACTTAACCCAAAACCCTTAGAGTTCCCCTCTCCTTTCTAGTGTTTGCCTGCCACTGATCTCAGCTGTCAAATGCATAGATTAAATGTCAACAAGCTCTCTGTAATTGATATTAATACTGGGACTGGTCAGCTGGGGACACGCCTCCTAGGCCACTCGAGGCCCCAGCCCCAAATCACCCCGCAGCACTGCTCAGTGCCATGCATTCACAGATCCCTGGCACTGTGAACAGCCCTTCCATAGCAGGGAACAACACTGGAGATAGCTGAAAACCCAAATAAGATGTTGGCAAGTGCTCTGTGCAATTAGAAAGAAGGAGGATGGTGTGGAGCACAAACAAGTCTCAGGACTGGATGCAACAGCTCTCTCAAACCTCAGGGGGCGAAATGCTTGTGATGATTCCAGGACTGCAAGATTATGACAGTGGGCATTCACTCTTTAAACATTTAAAAGCTGTATCTTATCATTCTTGGTGTATCTCCAGTGGATCTCCCACACGCATTACAGTGCCTGGAGCTGCTATTGGCAAACTCTGGATGTATTTCCATTAGCAAATTGTGTAACATGATAGGAGCAGTTCTGGAGAAAAGCAAGCCAGTGCTGAGAGCCCAGCACAACTCCTTATACTCCTTTCAGGGCCCTCCCTCTGGAGCAGCTTTGGCTCCATGGCAATTATCCATTAGCAGTGGGGATGCACTCCGTGTGCACGCAGAGCTCAGTCTTCTGTGTCTAGCTGGATCCAAAAGGTGTCTAGCTAGATGGTAAAGTATGGTGAGTGAGTATGAATAAAAGATTTGCACTCCTAAGCTGAACTAAACCAGCAGAACAGATGAACCCTCTTTCACAGAAACAAACGTTTTTCCTGATTTTTTTTTGTCCTGTGATTTGTCTTGTTTTTATCCTCCTGTTTTCAGTCAGCTGCCCACCTCTGCTGTTTGACACCATGATGCTGTATCCAGAGCAGTTTCCTGGCTCCATTTATTTGGCCCTTTAGCATGTGACACATCCTAATTTTTTATTTCTTAATCAATCTCCATTTTAAGTCTAAGCAGTCAGGCATCAATGGAAGACAGCAGAATGACAGTTCAGATGATCTCTGGAAAACTTGCACTGGTTTAAACTGTAGCTGTCAGTCTTTGAGGTGGGGTTCTCATTTAGGAAGAAAGGGGAAGAGGATTGCTGCTGCTCAGTCCTTGCTGGAGGGGAGACAGTTTGATATCTGCAGCAGGGATTCCTACCATCAGCAAATTCCTCACCCTCCTGGGTCAATCACCCCACGGTCACTCAAAAGGTAGGAAGGGGTATTTTGGCCCCATGGAATTAGGAATCACTGTTTGCATTCCTGCAGCCTAACTGCTGTTCCCTGTGGGAATAGAGATTAAACTTATCCCAAGGGCTTAGCAGAACTCCTGTATCTGCCCTTTTCACATGCTTTCAGGAGGACATTTTGCGTCACTTGTAGCTGCTGTTCTCCTCTTTTGTTAGGCTATTCTCTCAGGATTTATATGCTGTGTAGAAGTTTTGTTTCACATCACAATGTGTTTATGTGCAGGTCAGGAAATTAATCAGCCGACTATCTGAACAATTAAAACAATTTTGGCCAGCCTGGCTTCGCTTTGATTCTGGGTTTGGGTTTGTTGTGACTCATCAAGCTCATGTGGCCATCAACAGCACTGATCACACTCTCTGAAGAGGGGAAAGAGCCGGGCTTACCAAAGAGCTGCCAAGTATTGGCCTCGTGCTGTACAAATGGGTGCTGTTTGTTACCAAAGCATCTTCTCTAATGATCAACACTGCCTTCATCCAAGGAGCTGTTCTGCTCCTTCACACGCCCCTTAATCCCCTCACTTGAAGCAGCCCCGTTTGTCAAATTAGGCTGGAGGACAGAAGATGCCTTGTCTGAATCTGGCTTAATCCGTACACAATTTGGGTCACACGGCCTTTATCAATAAGCACTTGGTCGTTGTCAAACCAGCACGAAGCAGAGCAGCAGGGTCAGGCTTTCTGCTGGAACCAGGTTGTGCCTGAATTGCTGCTGCCCTCTGCTGCCTGTGGAGCTGCGGTGGCCAGGGCAAGCCTGTGCATCCCACCAGCACGGCACAGGGGTGAGGGCAAGTTCTGGCTCCCATGCCTTCCCACCCTGCACATCCCTGAGCTCTGACTCAGTCCAGATGCTCACTGCAGCCCAGACACATTTCTACTCAAGTCTCTGGGAAAAATGCTTTTCTACATTCATAGAAAATGGAGAGACAGAGTCTTGCCAGCAGCGCCCACTGATGGGACAAGAGACAATAGGCACCAAGTGATTAATGTGTCCATCTGAACAGAAGAAAACAACTCTCTTTTTTCCTATGAGGGTGGTCAAACACTGGCACAGGTTGGCCAGGATATTGTGGAGTCTCCTTCCATGCAGGTATTCAAAACCCAGTGGGACACAGTCCTCTCTCATTTGCCTTAAGGGGGTTGGACTAGATGATCTCAAGGGGTCTCTTCCAAACTAAATGATTCTGTGATTATATTAGGCATTTATATGTTAATATTAAGTACTATACAAAAGCAGATATTGCTGAAAACCTTTCATGAAATATGTAAAACCATCAGCTGTAAATGTTTGCATGTAGTTTAAGTGTAATCCAAAGGCTCTTCTGTCCTGCACATCACAGAAGAAACAAACACACCTTTTTTACAACTCCTGTAGTGGCCACGATGGTCTCTGCTCCTTCCACAGTCTTGTTTGCCACTGTGTTCACGCTGGCTACTACAGCTTCTCCCACCACGTTGGCCTGCTCTTTGGTCTTCTCAGCAACTGCAGTTTCAACAAAAGCAGAAAGTCAGCAAGCTGGACACTGCCAGAAGGCTGCCAAATTCCCTGGGATGATAAAATTATTGCATTGATGTAAAAGAAGAAACTAGCCCTGGTGCAGTCCTTGTTTGGATTTTTTAGATGCGATCACCTCTGAATTTAGATCATGTATGTGAGGATTTCTCTCTGACACAAAATGCTGCTCAGAGAGCAGCACTGCAGCCTGCCAGTCTTTGTGGGCAACTGAAGAATGAAAAATTCACTGTCCGATACTAAGAGACAACAGTGTAAATAAGGTATTTTGCATTGCAGACTGTGCATGACCTCTTCCTGGGTACCTTCTGTTTCATTTAATACCCCTTGGTAGAAAAAAGCAATAGTTATGAAATTCTCCAGGGAAAGGATCCATTCACCTTCCTTCAGGGCAGTCCATAGGGCTGCTCTGCCTTGGAGTTGGGGATACCCTAGAAGGAACCCTTTGGGTCCCTGACTCTGTGGCAAGAGTCTCCCAAAGATCACAGTTTTGGCCAGACAGGATCTGATGCAAGTAAATCCTGTCTGCGTGCTGGGCTGTGCACCTGACATTGTGAAATGTCTAAATTGCTGTGAATCATCCCAGTCTGCCAAGTAACCTTTGTTAAATTTTTTTGACCTGCTCTACTGATTAAATATTTTCTCCCCTCCATGTCCCTGCAAATGCCAGACCCTGAACCATCGCTCCTGGCAAGTAGCCTCCATTCATCAGCAGGAAGGTCAGGCAGATCAGTGGTGTCCCACAGAGACCTCCCACTTGGCAGGGGTGATGGCCTTCCCAAGAGGTCTAACAAACCATCACAGATTTCCACATCCCTCTCAGGCTGTGCTCTTACCTGAGGTCACACTTTGCACTACACCCTCCTTGGTTTTGGTGCCTGTGAAAGGAAACACAATCCGTCAGCGTGCCTGGCAAAGAACACCCTGATTTCTGGACACAGATGGCTTCCTGTTCTGAGGAAGTGCAGTGGGGAACTGAGGTGCTGCTGCTACCTCCTGCTCAGACACAAACCACTCACGGAGCCAGAAAAGAGACCAGCTTCCCTTCCCAATAAAGTCAATGAGTACCTTTGTGTTGAGAGTTGGAGAGCTTCAACAGCAAATTCTCTGGAGATGCCTAGACCTGAAAAATCTTGATTATACCATGCTGAAGTATGAAAAAGTGTCCCTGGAATATTTCCAAAATGAGCAGTTGAATGATAGTAAATCAACTTCAAGCCAGTTGTAAAAATGACTGTAAATCAAATCACCTGGTAACATGTCACCTACTTCAATCTTGCAAGACAAAAAGTCACATCCGTGACTCCCCCCTGCCTTTCAGCAGGATACTTGGCTGCAGTGGTCATTTAAAGTCTCATTCTATACCACTAATAAAGACTCTGGAGAAACCTAAGACTGAATTTACAGAACCACCACCCACCTACTACATACCTACTTACTAGATTCCCAGTTGGGTGCCTCAGCCTAGGCTGTAAGTGCCTGCTCACAGCAATACACAGAAAGCAGATGGTTTTATCTGAAATTATGAAAATACACCATATGTATGCTTACATTGTAATTTATCTCGCTGTTCTCAATGCAGGAAAGCTAACAGGATGTGAAGGCATCCAGTTTGCAACACAAATAGCCCTAAGGAATAATTAATCTCTGTGATTTTCCTCCACGCTTGAAGAGACCAGCTATATATCCCTTCTACTTGATACTGCTGCAGATAAGTTAATTCATATGGTAGATGGGCAGCTCCCATGGTAACTAGGTGCTTTACACATTAAAAAAATAAAGGATCAAATTTATCTCTGTTGGAAGTTAAATAAACACGTGCCAAAATATCCCACTGGTCCCACTTCACTGTATATTGTAAATCATCTGCACCTATATCGGTTGTCCTCAAATTTCCCATATTGATACAATAAAAGGACTTCTATGGCCAACTATCAAAATGATAAAAATAGACAACAACCAGGCAGATTTTTGACTCCATAGTAGTGGAGCATCCATGGGTGTGGTGGGAGAAACCAGTTACAGCCCACAGCTCGTTCTCATTAACAGCCTGAAAAGCAAAACAGGTGCAGTGCCCTGATAACAACAGGTCCAGCCCAGCTCTGTTCTGCTTGATACATGTTATGTATTATTGAATGTAATTCTCAATTGTTGATTTATTTTGGTGGTTGCAATGTTTGCCTGGGGCAGAACAAAACTGCTCTACTACAATAAGCCCTCAACATTTCACTCCACCCTCCCAAACTCTATTCGAACTCAAGAGACAAAATCTTTGTACCTTTTACTTGCCACTGCTGTAAACTGCAGTTCCTAGTGATGCACATGATACATGTGCACTGCTGTGAACTAGATTTAATAATGGTGCCCATGATACATAAACGTGTGCAGAAGCACAGCCCTGAGCAGAGCAGGTGCAGGTCTCAAGCCATGAATGTGAGCCCCTGACTGGGCCAAACACACAGAGTTCAATTCAGACACCATCCTGCTTTGTTTTCTCTCCCAGTACCATTCCAATAAAAGACTGCCACGATATTGATTTGACATACAAGCTTGTCTCATATCAGACACAGATGGTCAAGCTTAGCCCTTTGCTGGTTTTTGGTCAAAGAGCAGTTGATAGGTAAGCAAAGTACACGATTTGCTGTACCAGCCTTTCATGCCTTTCAGTTTTGCAGTAAACACGCTTAGTGAGACAAGAGCTGCACTTCTGTACGTTTTTTGTCAGACTTTTAAGGTGACTATCTGGGCTCAATTCTTTTACAGGAGGAGGGGAATGGGTAGGTGCTATATTTGTCGATAGAAAATAATTCCAGAAAGGAGGGATGTAGATGGAAGAAAAACATCCAAATCCATTTCACGACAGGAGCAATGTCATTGGGAAGAGTCACTGCTGCAGCCTGGGGAGAGCTCGCCTCATCCTCCCAGCCATGCCACACCCGATGACTCAGGCTCCCATCCATTATGCACCGCATGAAACCCGACCTTCCGGCTCACACTGCTGCCAGCAACCCGCATCTGTTGAATCAGAAAGCAATCACCTGATGCTCAATCTCATTTCACTCATTAGTCCTTGCCTGCAGCTTCTGTACGCAGAATTAGAAGTTCATGCATCCTGCCTTTTCTGAGTGCCCTGAGTCATCGGGAAGAGCTTTGGGACCGCCAGGGTGGGACTGAGGTAGTGGAGTGCTGTGCACTGGGAGAAGGTCTAGAGTAGAAAGGGATATTTTGATGTGCATTAAGTCCTGCAGGAATCACTCAGTTTAAGCACAGCTCGGTGTGTTGGGGCTTTCTGCAACACACACGGTTGAAAATCATTCTGGAAAACTATCAGCACATTCTTTGTTGAGGCTTCCAGAACTATAGCATTGAACAGTACTAATGACTCAATACTCTGATGCGGCTTTGCATTAAATTCATTAATTAACTTCAGCATCATTTACACCCCTGTTTAAACCAAATAAAAAAACCCAGCCCATTGAACCAACTGCTGGATCCACACTAAGTATACAGGGATCCTCCACCACTTCAGTACACTCAGAGGCTCTTAGAATCTGGAGAGCAGACTGTGATTCCACCAAGCGCAAAGGTGACCCATGATACAGGATTTCTCCTTCTCTTTTTTGTGCACCCTCTTCTCTACCCCACACCCTCAGCAAGGCCGGCGGCAGGGCAGGAGCACCGCATTGCAGGCTTAGCACAGGAGGGAGGCATCTCCTGCTCTGCCGTGGGTTGTGGGAGCTGAACCTGCAGGGAGCAGAGGGGGGACGAGGTGGCCGCAGTGTGTCAGTGACACTGTTCACTCCAGACAGATGCCTCTGAGTGAGCATTATTGCCTTCTCCTGGGGAGCAGCAAGTGACTCACCAGATGTGGTAGTTGTGCCCAGACATTTGGAATCCTCCTTGGAGAGTCAGCAATGAGTTAACACGGACCTGAATAAAAGTCAGGGATCCACTTCATCCATCCTAGGCCCTGGGGATTTTGCTCCCTTTCCTGATGTTCTCGAAAGACTCTCAAGGTTCAATAGAGTAGTATTCTCTCCTAGCATCCAAAAATTCAAGTCTCATCACCTAATGCTCTAGATGAAGCTGCTGGGATAGGGCTCTGCAAGGGAAGGAGCAAGGAAGGAACAGTTCAGGTCTCTGATTTACTCTTTAGGTGGCACAGTGATAAAAGGCAGCATGAACAACATACTAATCATTCCAGTTTTAACCACTATACCACAGCTCCATCTTCTCTGGTTACTAAAACAAAACCCCTATTTTCTGAGCTAATCAGCATCTGCCCTTTACTTTTCCTGCCTGTGAAAGACTGAATTTTCCCTAAAGGGCTGAGCTTCCCAACAGGAACTGAATCAGGCCAAGGAAAAGCTCTGTCCAGTGTATGACAGGGCAGGAACCAGCAGTATACCAACAAACCAAACCAATAAAAGGAGAAAGCACTTAATCCTCACCTTGACCCTTATTTGATCCTCATTCAGAGATTAAGGTTTTACGGTTTTTTTAGTTTTAGGCTCGTAGAAAACTTTATTGAAAAGGTTAGAATCTTATAAAGAGACCTCTTGGCTGTGCAACAATGAAAACCAGGTCACAGTGTGGAGATGTACAACGTGACTGAAAAGAGATGTGAGGAATTATGTATAAAAACTCTGAATAACCCCAACACAACTCAAATCTGGAAGCAGATGGAGCAGTAATGATGCCACAGTGTGACACCCACATGTGACATTTCTCAGACTGGTGTTTCACTTACTGTAGTTAGTTTAGTTGTTTACAGGGATGCTGCTTACCTTTTTTTCTTGTGGGTCAGCTTCAAACTGAAATGTGAACTGTTACATCCACTCATTTCCAGCATGTCAGTAATTAAGTATTTAAAAATTCAAAAAGAAGACATTACCAGACCTGCTACATACAAATTTTATATTTAATTTCTAATGTACAAATGCGTATCTGTAGCTATTGGCAATAGAGCGGTTTTAAATATAGTAGCTAAGTACAGCTGTGGATGTTGCAGTGTGACAGCAGGAAGAGTCTGCACATAAACTTTCCTACAAAAATAATCACTCCTACATCCAGCAAAAATAAAGAGCTGTGTGAAATGCAGTAATCAGCAGTGAGATAATCAGTCTTGGGAACCTAAGACTCTTTAGAGTTTGTATTATCTGGAATATCTGACCATCCAGCCATATAATTGCATGTGCTAGATAAGTGGAGATAGTGGGTTTTGAGGGTGACCTTGAAAGGGGAGGTTTCAGCCCATTAACTGTGAAAGAGGTCTCTAGGCAGGACATCAGGCATGCTGTTTTCCGGATCCTATTCTTTGGGCAAAAGGAATTTGGGCGTCTCTTGTAAAGCAAGATTAATGTGTGCACGGGCAACGAAAGAGGTCGGTGAACAGGAGAAGGATTTCAGGATAAACCCATTTGTTTGTGGGGAAACAGATGCATCCTGCAATCCCCTCTTGCTAACACTGCTGGCTCCTCTCAGGGACCTCCTCAGTGAGTCTCTTGCAGTGTGGAGGTGAGGCAGATACCAGCAGTGCTCAGATGCCTGGAGAGTGCCTGACTCACCCTGCAAACAATCAATGAATAGTCAAACAAACCTTACACCTGAGCATCTGCTCCTTAACATCGTTCTGCCTCCCCCAAAGTAGTGGTTTCTACGTCTAACTTACAGTTGGGGAAACTGAGGCACGAGGAGGCTGTGGCTCCCCAGGTTTATACAGCAACTCTGTAGAGCTCAGGATCTTATCCACACCATCCTGATAGTCACTCCCAAGCTTCAGCCACAATATCATTTCCCCAGACTTCCTCAGAGACAAACTGTTCATACTCAAAAGTACATCAAAACTAGTTCTCTCTTACCTACATACATTACCCCTTCTTTGGTCTTCTCTGCAGCCTCTGTCACTCCCTGCTTGGTCTTTTCTGCAGCAGCCACCACACCTTCTTTAGCAATGGAGAAACCTTTCTTAAAGACATCCATTCTTGTTGCTTGTTAGGGTATTATCTGGGATGATCTGAATGAGGGAGCAAAAGCAGCAAAAAGCACCTCAAGGCTGGGACTGCAAGATGCAGCCTTACCCTCGGCAGATACTCAGCCTCTCTGGCAGGCTCTGCCTTTGCTCTTCCTCCTGTGCTGGATGAAGGCAGTGTGGCAAAGCTCACAGCCCTCGCTGGCTCTTATTGATGAAGTGTGCTGCAGTGTAGCCAATGCCCGTGTACAGCTGATACTGAAATATTAATGATACAGATCTGCCTGGGAAGCTTGAAGAAGGGAGGGGGAGAGGAGGACGATGACAGCAGTAGGTAAGGGGCTGACTGGAGAATTTCCAGACAGATAGAGCTTTTAAACTGTGTTGCAACGCTCTCACTGAAGGATGGTCTCAGTGAAGAGGGGGACTTTAGCAGAAGAGCTGAGTTCCTGAAAGGGCATCTTCCCCAGGCTGCAGCAGGAGCCAAACGCCAGCTCTCCCAGGCCCCAGAGGGTGGAGAGCGTGTAATGCTGGCAGTGTTTGTAGCAAACAAACAGGGTCAAGGTTTCTTGGTCTGGCAGTTACCAGAACCCACCCTGCACAAAATTAACAAGAACATTATTTCTAGTAAATCCTGAGAGAAAAAGGGAACCAGCTACAGCTTGGTGCTCAGGTGAAGCGAGCTTGAGGTCCCACCTGCTATGTTTGTCAAGTGTGAAGTCATTCAGTATAAACTGTGGGGTTTGCTCAGCTGTACATCCCATTACAATGGGTCATTTCTGAAAATCAGGCGCCTGTTGGGGGAAATCCTGTTTCCTATTTGTTTCTCTGAGTTGCTGTAGACAGAGCCCTGCTCTGCTGCCGCAGAGTGAGACAACATCTCACACCAAACACCATCCCTCATGTCAGAGCTGGTGCTGCAGAGCACAGCAGGGCGAGAACAGCCAGCACAGAACTGACTGGGGAAATCTTACAGAGGATCCATCCAGCCTCAAGGCCTGGCTGGGAAAAAATACCAAAACATGATCATTAATCACAGTTGGATATCCTAATGTTCTTGCAGTTAACTCAAGGTAAAGTGTTTGCTGAAGTAGATCCTGAGTGCCCAATTAAGCTATTGCCCCACAAACTGAAATTCAGTGCCAGCACCTGTGAAAACAATTGCTGGTGCAGCAAGGTGATTTTTAATTTTTCTTTTTTTTAATAGTGCCAGATGTGAAACTATGGAAGCCACAAAGCATCAGCTGCTGAGCCCAAACCCTGACCTGCTTTGGTTGCTTTTCGTCACCAGGCAAACAGAATAGGAAATTCAGAGGCTGAGCTGCATTATAGGAGGGTAGCACACCACAACGTCATGAAGTGCAGTGGTCTGCAAGCCACTGCCACAAGGTATCAGCCTGGAAGTGTCAGATGGGCAATGACTACACAGAAAAAAGTCTGAACAAAAAATGTCTTATCTGTACATGCATACAGACATGGACACAAACATAGGTCTTACTGTGGAACTAAGAAGAGTTCTTCAGTTTCTGGAAGTGTTTTATTTTACCCCATACTGAAATTATTGAAAAGCTACTGATCTGGGAAATAACATCCAGAATTCTTAATCCTTTTCTCACAGGTAAGTCTCCTTACTTATAAATGAAGAACAACTTTCCATCTGAACATAAAGGAGCCAAATCTCTGTCAGACTAATGAATTTATCAATTGTTAATTTTAAAAAGTGCAAGATTCAGAGGAAGGCCAGCACAGCATACCAATTATTATAGGAGCTCACATAGTTCCAGATTGTTGCAGCAAGAAGTGAAGAAGGTTTTTCTTACCATCTGTCAAAATTCCCCCAAGGTGGTTGATGCTATGGCTGGTGCTCATTCCTTGTCCCAAGGTGCTCCCAGATTGAAGACATCTGCACCTTACTGTGCCATACAACAGTGGTTTAACCTCACTGCTCCTGGAGCCAATCACAAAACTGCCGTTGATTTCACCAGGCACAGGGCAGGAGTCTCGTTTTAAATACATTTATTAAAAAATTGAATTTGCCATCTTTGGGAATTGCTGCAGGGCCTATTTACTTTTTCACCAGGCTTTCAAAGACCATTAAAGCAGAGCACAGACATTCCCAGGGTTATGAGTTTTACTGGTATTTTCAGGAGAACACAAAGGCTGATAAGGCTGAGTGAGAAGTGTATTTTGATTTTGGTCAGCTATTGTTCTGTCATTGTGATTTGTACAATTCAATTCTACATATTTTGCATTGCTATAAAAGGTAACAAACACATGAAATATCAAGCCATCCTGGGATATGAAACATGAATCATCACCAGATTGAATTAGCCAATACTCAAGTGGGATACTCCTTTCCTGCCTTCTCCTGTCCCAATGACCTTGAGAAAGGGCTCTCAAGACACATTTCCATGCTGTTGGATCCCTCCCAAGGCAGCAGGCAGCTTGCACAGGCATTGTTTTACCTTGAAACCTTTTTAGGAAAGCTCTGGACTCAAGACAACATCGTAGGCGATCTATACAGGGCAAGCATCCAAAATGGCTCCTCAATGTTTGCTACGTCCAGGCGACTGCAGGACCCTTCTTCTACACAAAGCAGAGGATTCAGTCCCAGTTTGTTGCCAATCTTGCCTTGCCAAAGGCAAGACTAACAAGAGTTAGTCAAAACTAACAAGAGTTAACACAAGCTACCTTGGCTTTAAGATTTTGCTGGGGACTTAACTTTTTGCCTGGTAAGGTTTCCCCCCTTCTATCAGATAAGATAATCAGCAGCTAAAGAGAAAGGCCTCCAGCAGGCAATTCAGAGACCTCAAGTTCCTATCTCACCTGGCAGCAGCCTCTTTTTCTCTGTTTTCTGCCTTGCAACACTAGGAGAAGCCACTTAAGCTACATATTAAGCTTTTTTTTCCCTATTGAATATAATCCATATCACTGTAAACAAATCTGTATCTCAAACACATTTGGGTGATATGTATAATACCAAAAGAAAGCCTTGTCTTGACTTGTGCAGTGACAAACCATCCTTGCTGTTCATTTAAAGTCTGAATTTTGGCTGCTCAAGCTTGGCCATTGAGCCTCTTGCTGCATAACAGCAGAGTTTCTTGAAACTTCCCCTGAAAGAAGCTCCCCACCTCTCATGTGCCTCCACTTGTCCCTGGGTGTTGGTGGCTGATACCTGGAAGCAGGTCTGTGCAATGTCTGCCAGCACTTCTGGAATATGGGCAAGAGAGTTCTAACTCAAGTCTACCTATTCCCAAAGCACTGATGCATGCAAAGAAAAGAACGCAAAGCAGAAATCGAGATTCCCTGTCCTCTACTGTCTTTTTCTTTGTTTCTGCAACAGATTAAACAGGATTTTACTTAATTTGGGTCTCTTCCTTCTTGAATTTTCCCAGTTGCAAGCTACACCACCCACAAAGCCTTAACCTTGTCCTTTAACAATGAACTTATCCTGGAGACTAACAGCTGACAAAGTCATTTTGCTGGATGAAAGGACTGTGATTTGGTCATATTCGATTGAAGTATTTAAATGGGGTATGATCTTGTTTGAAAGACAGGTAAGGAAAGGAAAGGGAGACTGCTTTTGTGGCTGGTAAATATCCTTTGTTCAGGAAGTTTATTTATGAAGAATAATATTAACATTAACAGGATTGAACCTTGCTATATATAAACAGAAATCCTTCTTCTCTCTCTCTCTCCATTTATGAAGACTTCAAAAGGCAGAAAGGAGAACTGTCACAGATCTGTCATTTCCATGCCCTAACAAAAACAAGCAGTTGTCTGACATCCTTTGGCAAACAGTTTAGGACTTGAATCCCTGCATGTATGTTTGCATAGGTAATGAGCTAATTTCCTTATCCAGGGAATGAATAACCCAGGGATGAGCCATTTTTCAGGAACACACACAGGGATGAGCCACATGCAGTGCACAGAATGCTGCCAGTACAGCAATCTTCTGTGACTGATCTCTGCTGTCGAATACCACTGATAGCTTTTGAGCAAACCATTAAAAATACAGGCAACAAGAATTCATCTTCTTCCTCTGACGCCAGTGAAAGGAATTGCTCCCTAGCCCTGCAGCCCCCCTCTGGGCACTCTTCTCCCTGTGCTCTCTTCCCCCAGAGCAGCTGCACACGCATGAGCGCGCATCGGCAGCGGGCAAGGAATGAGACAGCATTTTCCAGATCTAAATCCCAATGCCTAATGAGAAGTTATCCCCTTGCTGTGCAGCTATCAACAAAACCGTCTTCCTAGACATAAAATCCTTTCAGTTATTCAGTCTGCTTCAGAGATTTAGAACTGGGATGTATGAATCTAAAGCAACACTTGCTTTCCATCTTTTATTGGCTTTTTAAACATTTTTTCAAGGTTTTTTTTTTTCCTTTTAAATACACAGATTCAGAATGTAAGTCTATAAGTAAGAGCATTACAGAGAAGGCAGTGAATCTGGAAAGACAGAAAAGAAACAAACAAAATCATCAGAATCTATTAAGTGAAAACTGAGTTTCTAAGGGCTCTTTCTCCAGAGAGATGCTGACTGGAACAGCCAGAGCGTTTGCTTCCCAAGTACGGCCAAGCCATTTATCGGACAAGCCATTAATCAAACGCATTGTTTGGCACTGTTTACTCTGTGGTTGCCCACCTCCTACCCAGCTGTAGCTGCAGGGCTCTGACCCTAAACAAAAGGAAAGGGGCCAAGATGAGATTTTGCACCTTAAGCAGATTATCCAGGAGATGGTGCCGGCATTTGACAACTTGGTTATGGAATTGCAA
The DNA here is from genome assembly GCA_013398115.1 of Falcunculus frontatus. Taxonomy (NCBI): domain Eukaryota; kingdom Metazoa; phylum Chordata; class Aves; order Passeriformes; genus Falcunculus; species Falcunculus frontatus. The sequence continues at coordinate 437,367 of VZRV01006390.1, read as the reverse complement.
ACAGGACACAGCATTCTTGGGACAGGCAACATCAGAGGGGCTTAAGAGCTGTGTTTAAAGGAAGTGGTTATAATTACCAGACAAGGCAAGAGCAGTCCTGACACTTACTGGCAAGATCCCAGGGCCTAAGTGATCAATCTGCTGTAACTGGCAATAGTTTAGAATAGTTTGAAAACAAGAATAGTTTCAAACAAAAATAGTTTGAACACTTCGAGGAAGTACTTCCCAGAAATACTTGGAGGAAAAGTACTTTCATGAATAAGGGTGTAGGGGAAAAAAAAGTCACCAGTGACTGGGGATGAAGAGTGGAGGAACAGCATCTTTTGGCTAGCTGTTCTTAGAACCACTAAAAGCTTGTGAGAATTCCCTGGGCAGCTCCAAACATCCCCACACCACTGATACTATAACATCACTTACTTGAATGGGTTTCAAGTATATTTTTGGAGTAACACTTCATAATAACCCTTTCCAAATAATTTTCCAAACTATATTTTAAATTGATTTATCTCACTCATTTCTTTCATTCCAGCAGTGGTACCCAGCTCTGTAAAGTACACCAACACTAAACTAGGCAACTGAAGAGTGACTAAATATCTACTGATGTTAGCTGGTGCATGGATATCTTTCTCATCTAGAAAGTATCTCCTAGAAGAGACTGACCTCAGAAAGCAATGAGCAGGTTGTTACAGAAAATACATGGCTGTTTTCCCTGGCTCCATGGTGAGGCAACAGCTCAAAAGAGAAAGAAAAAAAGAAAAAGAGGCAAAGTTGTGGTGTATCTCATTCCTGAGTAGGTACACTCCTCATACCTGTTCCTCTACAGATAAAAAGAAAACTTCCAGCTCAGTCTGCCAACAAACCTGATGTTTTGAACCAACAGCATAACCTAAACATGTTATTCAGATACCCCAAATTATAATAGCTATTAGACAAAAACCCCAATCAGTGTTCAGTAAGGAAGTGCCTTTGAATAATTAATGCCTTTCATGTGTTCATGGCTGCATCCTATGCTATGCCTATCACAAGGGAAGGGACGTCATCCCCTGCCTTGCTCCATATTTAGCATCTTTTGTAACTGCTACCAAAAAAAAGTTATGCTAAATTATTAACCTGCAAATCCGTGCCTGCTGCACCAATAGGGCAGCACCATTACAAAGGCACAGAGACCAGGTTCTTGCACCTGGAGGAGCAGCAGATGTTCTGAGGCAGGAGGATGGCAGGGAAACACTGCCCCACCACTTGGGAGCGATCACACCCATGAAGAATGACTTCAGTACCTGCAGCACAGTTCACTTCTCTGCAAGCCACGATCTCACTGCAGGTCAGGTTATAAGCCTGCTGCTTGTTTTGTCTCATGTTTGCTTCAGTTCCTTCCCGATAATGGTCTTAATACGTAAACAAATACAATGCTTAGGTCACATCCAGTTACTTGTGAGAAAAGCACATTTCTATGTGAAACATGGCACATGAAATATTCACACATTGACATGTGTTACAGCAGGATGCACACAATTCTGAAATAAAAGCAGCAGGAAGGAACAGAGGGAAGTTGCTAATTTTTTTCAGTCTTCAGTCCAGACCTTGTGATTTCATCTCCCTGGAGAAGTGACTGCTACAGCAAGAGCAGGTTTTCCCCTAGAATTAGCAAAATCTCTCCCTGCCTGGCCCCATATGCTACTGTCACTGCTCTTAGGCAGCAGTGTCTACCATAGGTCAGGAAGGGCCCTTCTGTGTTTCTCTAGGTCCTTCCATTAAGCATAAAATAGGGGTATCAGGAGAGGGCTGCAAATCCAGCCAGTGATAAGGAGATGCAAATTCATAGCCTTTAATAACAAGGCCTTCCAAAATACTGGAGAGATTTTATCCTCTATTTTCAGCTGGTATTGGAATGGATCCATAAAAGCTTTACATTTAATGCTCTGCAGGACATACTGAACTTTGGGCTGCTCATCTCACCATTCACACTGAGAGATGATCTAGCACTCCTGCATTCCCACTTGTTTTGTCAGTGGAGCATCATTCTCCTTCATTTTGTTCTTTAGAATGCCAGACCACATCACCTTGCAAGACAGTGAAAAAAGAAACACAGTTAATGAAAGCAACAAAACTAAAAGCAGCATCACCAAGCAAAGCAAAACCAGTAAGAAAACTACATGCAACCTCCATGGCCTTTTATTTTTTTAAATTTATTATTAGAATGTGGTGACAGAGGTAGCTCTTGGCAGCAGCTCTTGGCTAGTGTTTTTTTTTTAATCTTAATTAAAAATTAAAAAAAAAAATTAAAAAATAAAAATAAAAAAATTAGGCCTGACACCCAGAGATGACAACCCAAACAGAAATTCTTAAAAATGCTCAATTATCCTGACCTCTCTGAAGGACAGCTTCATGAAAATCTTCCATTCTGATGGGAACAGACTATGATTCACATAGCTACATTGTAAAGGTAACACAAGAATGGATGTTTGTAGACTCTTTTCTACTGTGCATTTGCTCTGAGTCCCTCAATGCCTGCAATTTGTTGTACATACCACAAATATTCTGCTGCTAAAGCCAAGGTATTTCAGCCTTTAAACTGTAGAAGAAACCTCCATGTGCAGCACTGGACCAAGCAGGTCTGTGACATTTTCTGGCAGTGTAATGAGAGTCTGTTAGAGCACTCAATATTTTCTTTCCTTTCTTTTCTCTTCCTTTCCTTTAAGCTAACATCCTTTTCCTGTGCCTGAGGGAGAAGGCAGTTGATAAAAGCCGAGTTCCTGTTCACAGATAAGTTTAGAAGGCAGGCGAACTCAGAAGTTCCTTGAATAAGCTATATTCCTACCACCTTTTTTCCCCCCTGTCAGAGACGTCTGAGCCCCACACAGGAACCAGGCTCACATTGTTCAATAGCCACGGACGTTTCCACAGTAGCTGGGAGGGCCGAAAGCTCTTTCCGCTCTTTGTTACCATTTTTTTTTTAAATTTTTTCCTTCCTTCTTCCAACTTTCCAGTTAAAGAATATTGCTGGGGCGTTTCTGAAGTAATTCAGGCTGAGCTTCAGAGAAAAGAACAAGAGACAGGTGTAACTGGGGGGGAAGAAGCCCAGGATGCTTGTGAAGCTTTTGCTGGTCTGTAGTACAGTAGGACTGGCAAAGCTGGTGGAACACACAGCCCATCACGGATATTGGGATGGTTCCGTGCACAGCTTAAAGCCACGAGTCCATGAGACCTCTGCACACCCCCAGAGAACTCCTCAGCCACGCCAAGAAGAAGGTTACTGGGAGGCAGAAGGGCTCAGGGAGGATACTCAAGATTACCCTTCAAGTGTGGTCTCCTCACATCAGGAAGAGAGAGGGGATTTTGAAGCCGTGAGCCCACGGTCCCGAAATGGGTAAGTACACAACATGTCTGTCTTACACATAATGAGAGAGCAATCCCCTCTGATATTTTTGTATTCTGTTGATACAGGACTGTTTTTAATAGAGGTTTCTCATGAAAATACATTAGATTTTAGGGGCCAATCTATATCCAAACAAGAGTGGTTGAAATGCTTTAACTACACAAACAGAAAGCTGAATTGCCTGTGGAGGATGAAACCACAGATGGGACCAGCTCTTTGCTTAGTCTGAGACAGCAGAATGAGGTTAGGGGTGTGCACACACCTGGCAGAGCTGAAGCCTCCCAGTTCTGCCATAAACCAAAACACTACCTCTGGCAAAGCAGAACTAGAGGAAGTTAATTTACTGACTTTTTCTTATCATAAACCAATGCTGATTATTTCTGCTGAGCATGGCAAACTTTGCCCATTAGCAGAATGTGCCTGCCTGCAGACTTGGGCCTTGGAAATGGAGAGGGAAAGAAAATGGCAGGACATTAGCAAAATAAAAATAGTGAGGAGTAAATATAACAAAGTAAGGAATAACAAATAAGCATGAAAATGACTACAAATTTCACATCCCAACCCCTTCAAAAGGTTTTCATGCCAGCAAAATGCTTTTCGTGGTAATCTGTAGTACAAGAGTGGCCATTCTGAGAGCAAAAGGCATGTACTTCACTAGAAATATTCCCAAACCCTATGATTTGTGTAAGATTTACAGGGCATGTAAGTAGGTCTCTAAATGTTTAAAATAGATGAAAACCAAGCAGGACAGTGAATGAATCTTTTATAGCCCTGATGGATGGGTACAGCAGAGCCCTGTTCAGGAGAGCTGAAACAGCAGCACACTGAGTGCTGTTCACAGCTCAGTGCTTTAGGATGCCCTGGTATTTTTCCCTTTAAATGCTCTTGAGGAAAGGAAAAAAGTGAGATGGAAAGAGACTATAAAACCTTGCTCATGTCATGCTTCCTTTTCACGCAAACTGAAGTATGCAATCTTGTTTCTATTCTCATTTACATGTAAAATTAGGGCCTCCCTTCTGCATGTAACATGGTGAGTGTATGAAATCCTGCTGTCCTTCATACTACATCTTCCCACAAATCTGTACCCCCCATTAACAGCCCCAAGACACTTTCTAAAGCCTGCAAGGGTTCACTTCCAGTTCCCTGATGGGTAGTGCTCGATAATGAGGTGCTCTGTTAATTAACCAACTCCTGGTTAATGCAGTTCACTGTCAAAGGAAGGAAACAAGGCCCAAGTGGTACTCTGGGCTTTCAAGTTACACTGCAAGGTGGTAATCATTCGACTGCTGGCTGAAATGCTGAAAGCATTCTGAAAACTCCCAGTACTGTGAAAATTCAATGTTGTAAAAAGGTCGGCACTATACGTCAGCAAGATGCTGTAATATACTGTCCTAATCAGGATTTCTTCCTTTGCTCTGTAGCTCTGTTCAGCACCAGCTTGTCTAATTCAGTTCAACACCAGCTATGACTCACCCCAATTTCCTCCCAAGGAGAGAAATACTTCCTTCTTTTATGGAGATAGTTGCATAATGAGTCAAATCATAACATTCTTCCCAATTATAAAGCTACGTGGATGACTACAGACAATCCAAATCTAGCCTGGCAGTAGCTTTAAGGTATTTATTCTTTTGTAGACCTGTCACACTTACAGCACACACAAGGCCAGGCAGCTGCTAGGTCTTAGGAAAGAAATTCGAGACTTTGAGAGGAGTTATATCTAAAAGTAAGGGAAGAGAGGGTGAATAAGAAGGGACAACACAATTCTTCTTGTAATCACACTACAAATTCTAAAACGGTTGAAGCAACACACCTTCAGAGCATGAAGTCCTCGTGTGCCTGTCAGCTGTGGCTGCAGTACTCTGCTATGCACAGACAAGATGTTGTCATGAATCTGGTATTTCCTCCCTGCAAGAGTGACACATTCCCTGGAAAAACACACCATCGAGAAACGGGCTTTATATCCCTCAAGAGGAGAACAAAAAAAGAAGCATCAGGAGTTAAATAGGAATTGAGAGATAAAGGGAGAGAAAGACATGCCATAAAAAGCTGTGATAGACATGCCAAAAAAGCCCAGGATGGTGGAGAATAATTTTCTACCAAAATGATGTCTTAATTCTAGTTTGCTTTTGAAATAAGAAAATACTTTTTTTCAGAACTAGGAAACAAACAAACAACATCCATGGTAATTTGGTCTTTGTGATGAATTTTTGACTCTCATTATTTTCAAAAAAATAAAAGCAAGGTGTGTTTTGTTTAACTACTTCTTATCTTCCCTATGTATTAGGAATAGTGGTAGTTACAAAATGTTCTTGTTTTTTAAAAAAATGTAGAGTATTACTTTTCATATTGCAGTTATTTGAATAATTGAGACCACCATGACTAAGTAGTCCAAGGTATTAGTCAGAATCCTCTGGTTTCTGTTTCAACGTGTAAGATGAAATGACTCATTAGATCTCAGTCAAATGCTTGGATATGTTATTTTGCTAATTCCTCTAAGAATAACAAGATTATTAATGTAAGAGTTTTAAAATATGAAAATCAGTAAGAAGTCACTGGCCTTTAGAGGAAGAACTAGGTAACAGATTAGTATCTCAGCTGTTGCTTGTATTTGAAAAAAACAGGAGAAGCTCTGCATGTTCAAGTGGACAAGTGTCTGTATGTGTACAAAATCAAAACTATCAAAAGAGGCCAGTTTTCCAAAGGAAATCAACTTTTTATACTGCTTTTCTCCCCAGCAGCTGTGTCTCACATGAGCTGATTGGTTTGACTTCAGCTATTTTATTCTGTTGCTGAGGTAAATGGATCCACACATACCAAAACCTCCAGCAGAATTAAAGAGACCTGTACATCAGGAAGGCAGGCTCAAAACTCAGATTTCATGCACTTAGTGTTTGTATTTCATTAAAGAAACCAAGACAAATGAAGCATGTAAAAGGCACCTGCAGCTCTAACAGCAAAGCCCAAAGCTGCCTGCACCCTCAGTTAGCCTGACCTGTCTGTCAAGTAACACTGTAAACCAGATCACTCAAGCATTCCAGGTTAAAAATAATCTCAGGAAAAAGCAGGGTTATTTTTAACCTTCCCCCTCAGTAACCACTGACAGAGCCAGTCCCCAGGTGGATGGCTCACCCTGTAAGGGAGAAATGGACAGTGGTGGTGGAATGGGAAGGAGCAGAGCAACTACCGCTGGCTTCCCATCTATCCAAAGTCTCACAGAACTTCTGTGTTTCCAAAAGTGTAATCATTGACAAGTGGCCCCTGTTTTGGATTTGTCCTGCAGCTGGGTAGGTGGTTCATTTTTCCTTCTTTCTCTTTAATCCACAAACACACAACGTCATCTCCTGGGATTTTTTTTACAATTACAACATACCTGCAAAAAATGGAAAAACAAAATGAAAAAGTCCCCAAACTCCACCACCTGATCTATTAAATATGAAAGGCAGAAATCTTCAGCTTAAGTAAATCCTTAATTGCATTAACATATTTTGAGTTTTGGACACACAATTCTGTGAAGACACCCTTGATTAGAGGAAGGTTTCCTGATGTCAGCCAGGTGTGTTGTTATCTCACTGAAACACCCACCCCTTCCTCTAATTCCACCTCAAGAAATCACAAAGAATCAGGCTGGTTCTCGTGACTACCCAGTGTGTCAACATTGGTAACTATCCTCCCAAGCGTACACAAGCAGAGAAAACTCAAATCAGTCTTACTTTAAGGAAAGTCATAACAATGTTCAATCTTAATAGCTTATTATTTTTGTCCACTTTTACAGGAAGAATCCATTAATTTAATTAAGACCAGTCTCATGCTGACTCACCTATTTCTTCAAAACAAGGCAGGGGCTTTTGTAGGAAGCTTATGGGACAGTGAAATTTCCCACCAAAGAGGCACAGAATATATGCTTAAAATAAAACAGGTTGGATGAAGTGCAGCTAAAAGTGATCTTCAGCCCCCAATATCCTGCAAAGCAGTGGAACAGCCATTGAGTGCTCAACAATAGCTTTTGCAGTGCCAAGTGCATCAACAGAAGCAATAGTTTCCTATCAAAGTTAGGCACTTGGCTCCTTTCAGGACTTCAGGAAATTCTCCAATATTTGGCTGTCGTTGAGCTGCTCAGCTGCAGGTGGAATAGCTCCCCATTAGCCTGCTTGATGCAAATGACACAGCTCCATTCCATACAGTGCAGGAGTTATTGAACCCTCTGTGCCCAAGGGATTGATTTGTTTCACAGCTCATTACTGCAAGCTGTAGCAATTAATTTCTTCAGCAGATAGCAAGGGAGCTCCTGTTTCAGCATAGCCACAGAATTACCATCAGCACTATCACCACCTGGACCCAACACCTTCCTGCTTATGTGAGTCAGTAGCCCCTGAACGAGTGATCAGTGGCCAGCCCTGAACAAATCTACCCTCATGCCCCAAACATGGTCAGGGCAAACCTTGGCGCATGCTGCCTGCACCCTGAGCATGTACCAGTGGGAAGCTTGGCTTCCCAAACAGTTTTGTCTCCCTGGCATCAGCACAGGTGTGCTAGAGGACGGCCACTGGCTGCAACTCCTTCTTCCAGATGAGGTCTGACAAAGGAGCGATCAGGCTGCACTAGAGGTGAACTTAAGTCTGCAGGAACCAAAGGATAAAATCCAAGTGTAAGGTGCCCTCTGAATGGGCTGTAGAGCTTCTATTGCAGGGGGGAAAACAGAAGTGAGGTAATGGCTATGGATGCTCTTTAAGAGGAAAAACCTCTTGCATTTACTTCTCTAAAACAGTTTGCATAACCAGCTCCCAGCCAAGCCTGCTGTTCCTTGAACCCTTGTTCCCAGTGAGGCTCCAAGTTCAGGACTGCATTTACTCTGAAAGTCTTCACTGCACTAAGGTTTTAGGATGTTCTGCAGGACAGGACTATCCCAACTGATAACAGACTAACTGGCACTACTGTTGGAAAACACACTGCATTCAACCTGCGTTACTCAGGGATCTGGAAGATTTCCAGCACTGTATGGAAATCCACATGTTTGAAACTACCACTGCCACTCTTTTCAGCCCAGTTTAAGGTGAACTGCAAATCAATCAGTTTGCTCTCATCCCCATGAAAACAACGGTGTTTCATGAGATGAGACATGGGAAGATCCCAGACCCAGCCTGAGAGGGAGTTCTACTCATCCTGAGGGAAAGATGGAGAAATATGAGCGTTTCTGCTGTCTGATTCTAATACAGGGCTGCTGGCTGCCTGGGAAGAGCTGGAGAATTCACTGACAGACCACCAGGCATCACTTGCTGTCTGCTAATTAAAAACCCAGTGGCACACTGTGCTGCTCTGGAGAGCCAGTACCTTCCCCAACAGCTGAACACTCTCTGTGTTCCATAAAATAAAATGATGTCTGTCTCAATACTGACATGCACAGTCTTAGTTTAGATTAATTTAAATGGGGTACTTTACCTCTGTTTTATTGAGGCTGCTTTTTCTTGTCAGTGACAAATTTGCACTGAGAGAAAAAACCAGCCACAACTGAAGCCTCATTCTTATATTCTTCTTCAATTGGTATGAAACAGAAGTCATTCTGTACAAGTCAGTGGAAAACCACTTGTTTAATCTGAAATAACAGTCTTCTTCTACCATCCTACAGAGCATTTAAGCAGGAATTACTGCTTATCTGGTGCCTTTTGTGCTGTATAGGAAAATGTTACGGTCTTGAAAAGTTTTGCACACTGTAAGTAGTAGACACAGGAATGGCTAGGCAGGAGTTTTCAAAGTAATTATAGACATTGGCTTCCTTGAGAACAGAAACCTGAGGAAACTGATGTGTGAAGGACAACTCAGTTGTACCAGTACAGCCAAAGGAATAACACAACTTATGAAAAAAACCCAACATCCTGAATTCCTGAAGCTTTTGTTCAGGCAAAAATTCCACTGACCTGGGAAACATCTAAATTTATGCACTGCAGTGCCAATCAAGAGAACACATAGCAAAGAGAACTAAAGTATGTCAGTCCCTCGCTGAGCTGGGGAGCATTACTCACACTCACTCACGCTGTAATTGTCTGTATGAAGAAAAGACACTACCCCATATTCGTCTGAGCAGAGTTAACTACTGCAGAGCAGCCATCTAACCTTTTCTCCTGGTTCTGTGGGTTTTATTTTGTTTCCTATGATGTAAAGTGGTCCAGTCAAATCCTAGAATCAGAGAAAGAACTGCCTGCATTTTGCTATGTTTCAGTAAAAGCAGAACTAGATCCAATGTAAGAAAAAAAAAATTAATATCAGTTTCTAAACACCTGAAGGTTTCAAATAAAAAGAACTTGAGCTAACCTACATTTGCTGAATCTTATTTAAATACAGAATGCTCTGTCATCAGATATATTTAACCTCAGACATAAGAATACACTTGCCTCAAAATAAGGCAGAAGTGGATAGATGCATGTGAAGACTCTATTTACTAAGATTAATTCATAACTAGAATGAAGCCTAGAGAAAAAAAAATAAACCACAGTCCAGCAAACAAAATTACTAAAATACTTTTTTCCTGGTTTAAAAAAGGGGATTCATTTCCTTGGAATGTAAACCAGAAAAAGCCACTGTACAAATGAAACATCTGTAGCCCTGAATTTGCTAGGGTTCCCTCAAGTGTTGCTCTAACTTGCAGCATTGTGATGAACGTTCCTGTTCACCAGATTACAGAGAAGGCTTTTCTGCTCTCCTCACATGAGCAGCTTCTCTCTGTCCCTCTCTCTCCTTGGCAGCAGAAGCTTGCACCAAAAGGAAACTGTATTAAAGAGAATAAAAGCAGAGGGTGTTAAGTTGGTTACATATTCAGGGAATGAAGCGACATAGTTACAAAGAGGAGAAAAAACTGCAGCAGCAGAACACAAAGCTGCTGTGTTCCAGAAACCAGCTCAAGAAAGAAAGTGCTGTTTGTGAAGGAGCAGCTCTTTGAAACTTCATAGCCTGATTCAGAGCCTTTGGTGCCAGAGAAGTCCTGCTTGCCTCACTGAACTTTAGATCAAGCCCTTCTCAGTCTCTTACATTGTTGCACTTAACATTAAAGAATGACGTATCTTCCCTCAAGGTTAATCCCATTACGGAGTATTTTTAGTTACAGATAGCAAAGTTTCTCTAAAGGAAGCATTTGACAAGTTACACAAAAAATATACTGCAATAGAAGTTTCATCTTTGGGCACATGTATCTCTTTTGCAGCTCATTACAGGCCTTATCTACTTATTTGAGGAAAGAATAAACTTTGGTAAGTTTTATGGAACTCAAAACCTCTGAAAGTTTTTGTGATTAAAACCAAAACATGGTATTACATAGCCCTTCAGCTTCACAAATAAACTTCTAAGATCAAATGAGAGAGAACTAGTGAATATATAGTAAAGAAAATTGGACATAAAGAACTGTGACCAGCATTAAAGGAAGTTTTTATTGGGAGCCCATCATATCCCCAGTTTTTTCCCCCTCAAGCTATTCATTCTGCAGAATACTAGTAACTGTCCAAAGCAGGAATCAAGTTGGGATCAACCACTGATTCAATTTCTGATACAACATAACCCCTTTCTACAAGTGGGAAGCCCACCAGGTATCTCCAACACATGAACATGTTTTGAAAAGGAATGCTTGTGTTTTCTGTTCCATGTGTGTGCACATCCACCTGTGCAGGACAGCAAAAGCACTCACAATCCCACAGTGCCCCATTCTTCCTCACACAGGTTGATGCATGTGAACATTTGGCTTTGCTCTGCGTGGCTGACAGGACTCCAAGGACTTCTTAGGAAGGACTTGCATATGGTGGGAAAAAAAAAAAATCAGCCCAGATGATGATTCACAGGGTGTGGATTGTTTTCATTAGGAAAGAACAAAACCCTGAAGCCAAAGAATCCTGTTTTAAAAGGAGGTTTCCACACTGAATGCAGACTCCTGCCTGGATCTGGCAGGCATCCTGCTGGCAGGGGCAGGGATCCTGCACCTAGCAACGATACCAGTGAGCTCCAGCAACAGCACTTTATTTCCCCAGGAAAAAAGTAGAGAGGATTTGAGGGAGAAAAGCCTCTCCCAGTTATGCCTTGCCAAAGCACATGAGAGAGGACAGCCCAAAACCAAGCACAAACCAGGTCTCTGTTTTAGAGTTATTTAACTGATACCAATCACCAAAAAGTGACACAGTCTCATCAAGCCTGGCAGGTATAGGCACATCTCAGAGGCAGATGTCACCAGAGCATGTGTGCTGGTCTGCTGGCTTTTACTGAGTGGTTTTACTGACACAAGCAGAGTGTTTGACTCTGGAAGAGTAATATTTCAATAAATATTCAAGGAATTGTCTTCTAGTTCAGTCCCATGAAAACCAAGACTCCCATTGATCATAGGCCCAAAATTTCCCCCAGTCACTTGCAAAGGCCTCAAAGCTACAACTCTTAACAAGTTGTTTTGGCTGGAAATCACAACAAAGGCAGCAGCCTCCTTTCCTGTCCTGCTTTCCCAGCACTGCAGGCTTTGCCAGATTCCTGCCCTTGCTTAAAACAGATGAAAAGTGTCGCTTGCATGAGTGCTTGCAGAAATCTCAATCACATTTTCCTCAAGAAACAGGGGAGCAAGACACGCTATGGCCCAGCAATCCTGGTGAACTGTTCCCAGCTAGCCCAGGCTGTCTGCCCTTCCATCCTGATGTTTCCAGCTTCCTTGCAGCTTCCTCCCCTTCTCCTGGCTGCTACAGTGCCAGCTTCTGCTTTTGTGCAGGACTCGGTTCCCCATTGTTTCACCAACTCCCTGAGAGGAGCAAACTTTTTCCATATATGCTGATAGTCAGAGATTTGGTTCCTGTATTCCCATTTAAAAATACACTGCCCAAAGTTCAGCTGTTTCCATTATAGTTATTACTCGTCACTTCCTGCCCCTTCTGGTCTCGGATTTAACCATCAAACTTCAGCCAACACTACACTGCCAAGTCTTGACTTTAAAGGAAGAAGCTCATCTACACTGTGGGATCAATAGCTGCCTATGTAATTCTGACTTGGAAAATTAATCAGACTATTAAAACTTACTTGTTCTTGCTAGAAGCATAAAACTAAGACTCAAGAAAACAACCATTTTTTTTCCAATATTATTTTCCTGCAGGTGATGGGAGAAATTATTTTGAAGCTAGCCTATTTAATAGAATCCAATCACTTACTGTATTATCTTGAAGAAGTAATACTCAGGAAGGTATTATTAATGGAGTTTATGTCAGATTAAGTTTTCAGAAGCAGTCTGCCTCAACCTGATGAGTCAGTCATTAGGCATCTGAAATGGCAGTATGCCTAGAAAGGCAATTTGACATTTAAAGTGACATTAACCCGCAGGTTATCATGGGTTGGAAATTTCTCCTGCTAAATGAAAGGACTGGAAATGGAACTAATACATCAAAGTTCAGACAATCAGCCCTTTCGTAACAAACTCAGATAAACATCTCAAACGAAAACAAATGAACTGGGAGTGGAGGGAGAAGGTAGGAAGCATTTTCCACTTTCCTCATCATACAGCTGGGGGAAAAAAAAAAAAGGCCCTTCTGCATTTCACTTTTTCTTGCACTGTTACAACCAGAGACTTAGAGATCTACTTCAAACTCTTTTCCCACGTCTTTCTTCTACTAGGAACTGGTGTTCCTTCACGCAGTCCCGGCTGGTCACATACATAGAAGCCTGCATGAAGGAGAAGTACATTGTCAACTCCCAACAGCCCTGTTCAAATGGAGCCCCAGACTGCCAGAAGATCATGTAAGTGCCCTAAATAAAACCAGTGAAGAAAACAGAATTTTCTCTCAAGTATCTAAAGCATGTTGTCAACAGTATTGAAGCCTCATCATTATTTCTAGGGGAGTTTTAAACAATTTTGTATCTTCCTTGGTATCAGTGACATTTTGGAATATTTGTTTAATAACAAAACTCTCTCTACACCTCATCAGAATACTACAGAAGTTCAGGATCAGTCCAAACTTGATTGCAAAGGACTCTATTACAATAAATCTAATGCCCAGACCCTTCCTCCCCAGGTACAGGACAGCTCTGAAGCCAGTCTACCAAGTGAAACAGAAGGTTTTGAAGTCTTTGCAGTGGAAATGCTGCCCTGGATTTATTGGCAAGGACTGTGAACAGCATGGTAAGCAAAGCTGGTGAACAAGTACAGGAATGAATGACTAAATGCCAGGCACAATGGAAAGAAATGAGTTTACCTATTTTTTTTCCTTTTTTCAGAATTGCTGCCTTGTTTTTTTTTTGTCTGCGATACACCCCAAATCACTGATACTTTGAGGCAAGGAGTAATTGTAACTAGTAGTTAAATAGCATTAGCTACTTATTCTTCTGTTAATAGCAGCTTTGTAACCTTTACACATGGAGAAAGGTATTCATTTGCTGGGGAGCCTCTCAGATGTTCATCTACGAATGCCTAATTCCAGGTAGAAACTGGGGACATCAGAAAGCAACACTAGCATGTGAAATGCCCCTATGGTCAGTTCACAGGATGAAATCATCTGGCTCAGGAGATCACAAGGTGTCCAACCTCAGAGGAGAGAGCAGCATTCACTCTGCAGTCTGCATTGCTCCTCCTCCCTGCTTACCCTGGCTGCAAAGGCACTGGCTCCTAGAGCAGGGAGCAGCTCCACAGCACAGGCAGGAACAGCCTTTAGAGTGAGCTACTGTAATCCACCGCACTGTTGAATAAAGCACCGTGGGCAGCAGGTTGAGGGAGGGGATTCTGCCCCTCTACTCTGCCCTCCTGAGATGCCATGCGGAGTCTTGCATCCAGCTCTAGGGTCCCCAACTTAACATGGACCCGTTGGAGTGAGTCCAGGAGCACTTCTGCTATGGAGACAGGCTGAGAGAGCTAGGGCTGCTCAGCCTGGGGAAGAAAAGGCTCTAAGGAGACCCTAGAGCACCTTCCAGTACTTAATGGGGCTACAAGAGAGATGAAGAGGGACTTTTCACAAGGACATGTAGTGGTAAGACCAGGGGAAATGGCTTCAAGCTGAAACAGGGCAAGTTTAGATTAGATATTAGAAAGAAATAGTTTCTGTGAGGGTGGTGAGGCACTGGAACAGGTCTCCCAGAGAAGCTGTGGATGCTCCATCTTTGGAAGTGTTCAGGACCAAGCTGGATGGGTCTCTGAGCAGCCTGGTCTCATGAGAGGTTCCCTGCCATGGTGAAGGGGTGGAAACGAGACGGTTTTTAAGGTCTCTTCCAACCCGGACCATTCTATGATTCTATGATCTGTGCAGCTGCTAAAAAATAAGAGGGGGAGACAGTGTGGTTTAAAAATGGAACTGTGGTTTAAAAATGGCATTGGCAGGATTTAGCAAACAATACTCCAAAAGCAGAATTTAAATGGATTTAAGAATTTAAATGGAATTAAGGGAATTTAAATGGATAAAAGGTAATTCCCTCTTGCAATTAAGGCAACCACAAGAAAAAAGGCAAACATATGTGCAAGAATTTTTGCACAATCTACCTCTAACTCACCTACAGACTCCACAGATAAAAATCTCTGTAGGTTTAGCTTTTCTTCACAGATAGCTTTCATTTGTAGGTTGATCTCTAGGTGGTAAACTTCACTCATAATGTTGGGAAATATTACCAAATGCAGTGCAAACAGTTTAGTCTCCTTTGTTATACTCACTGAGCAAAACCAGCTCCATCATTATCTCCTCATTTGCACAGCATCATTCACAGTTGGTGCCACCAGAATGTTTAGGTAACTGTGGAACAAGGAAGAGGAGTTTGCAGATCTTTAGATGGGACCCTGAGAAAAGAAAAAAACCCCATCTATTTGCAATAGACTAATTTCTTATGAGCAATAACTTGCTATGAGTTAAAAATCCCCATGCTACTGCATAGCACTGCCATGTATGCAATGTTGTATGCCAGTGCAAGGAAAGAAAATTCTCCAGGGAAGGTGTTCTTTGCCCAGGAAGCCTGTCTCCACACCAGTTACACGACACATGAAATCCCCCTGTGTGGACTTGCTAAACTGTAGTAGTTTCTGCATCTAACACATTTTCACAGCTGTATCACATCTCAATTGCAGATCCTAATTTTATTCTGGTGCCAGGAACTGAAACTGAAGGACGAGAAGAAGAGTTCTCAAACCACAGTATGTGCTTGAACTTACTTTGCTTGTCATCCTTTTACCTCTCAGTCACCGATCAGAAAAAAAAAAAAGAAAAAGATTTGAAGCTCCAATTTTAACCTGATAAGCTATGGACAATCTCTCTAGTGAAAGCATTATCTGGGAAAGCTTTGAAATGATATGTTTATTGACATAAATGAGGGCTTTTGCTACAACACTGTGTGAATGCCCACAACAAAACATCCCAAAGTTTCAAAGCTGTATGGTCACCAGTGAATGCCAGCTGGTACAGAGCCCTACACCTTTCAGTGGCATGGATGTTAACCCCTTGCTCTGAAAAGTGAGTTCACAGGACAGCACACCATGCTCACAAATCTACCAGAAAAACAATCCACTGAAAATGCTATTTTAGAACGGCCCCCCAGTAGCTCTGAGATTACCATTATGAGGTACCACAGATTTGTATCTCAGGCACTCCACCCTACCAGTCTATGTACCAAGGACCTTCCCTCACTACCTGGGAAATGGTGTGGCTTGTAGTACTATTAAGTGTCTTTCAGCAATTAGCTTCAGGGTAGTATTGCACACTTTGATATCTACAGCTCAAATTCACAAGTATTTATTTAGAAAAACATCAGTTAAAGGGCCCCTCCACGAGTCAGCTCCGACACTTACACATCGTGCTCCTGATTCTGTAGTGGAATGCCTCAATTGCTCTTTCATCCTCTCCTTTTATTCTAAGTTGTTAAACCTTGCCATCCTTTCAGTCAATGGCTTGAAAAGAGTTAGTATTCCAAAACATTTTTATGGCATGGCAAGATTTCTAATTAAGAGCATTTTATTGCCATCACAGCTGTTGCAGCTGAAGTTCTCTGCAAATATTTGAATATATTAGGTTTTCATCACTGTTGAAAAAAATCCTTGCAAATGAACCGCAATTTAAGGCGCCATAAATCAACAGACACCCCCTAATTGTCAGTGCAAAATTTTCAGAGTAAAAAACAGACAGGTGTTCTCAGAGGTCTTGCATGAATACCTGTCACCCGGTCGCTGCACTCTGTTGCATGACTTTGTTTTTCTAATCTTGTGACTAGTGTCAACATCAGTGGATTCAAGAGAAATGTTCGAAGTCATTCAAAATCATGAGGCTTTACTGGATGATCTTCAAAGTGATATTCATCAAGCAGCCAGCACCTTAGGTGATTTACAGAGACTATTTGAGAACAACGGTACAAGCATGGTGTTAGAAGTGAACCAGAGCAATTCAGGTGAGAGGTTTGATGCAGAATTATGAGCCCATGATAGGCCCTGTGAAACCACACATATCAGAAAGAAAACGTGAAAGCAAAAAACCCTGATATTTCTTGGTCTGCTGGTTGCTTCTAAAAAGAAAAAAAAACCGGGTGCAATCCCAGTGCAAATGAATGAACCAACAGTAACTTGAAATGGGAAATGAGAGGAAAGGCAGAGTTCAGAACATTCCTTAATTACAGAATAAAGAGGTAGCTTAAAATTTGTTAACCTCACTATTCCACTTCCATGGCTTCTCCTCTTCCGTGGGGGTGCAGAGTTTAGATCTGTTGTTTTTCCATACTCATGCTATATACTCTGATGTGTGGAATAGCAGCCACAGGTGTTACGTGAAAAAATGAAACATTTGACCCATCTCTACGACATTATTTCTGCCATATACAGGAGTGGGAAAAAAGGAGCTGCTGAATTTGACCTACCATAGTGAGCCACTGGCTTGCAGAAACATTTTCTAAGGATACAGACTATGGTACTCAGTGAACTTCAAGGCACTCAAGTCTGAACTTTAAAGTTAGAAACTGAGCCTTAGTATAATTCCCATATAGTACAGATACTTCAGAGATTTTTCAAGTTATTTACTCCTGACCTGTAACATTAAGCTGTTAAGATGCTGTATAACTTTGTGGAGTTGAAAGCATGAGAAAAAGAACATTATGATGCGGCCAGAAAAGGAAGAACCCACCAAAAAAGAACTGTTGGGAAAATGGACAGTTATGGCTACTGGCAAAACTGCCTGTCCAGGGGTTTTAAAAAGCATCATTTTTAAGACATGAATGGGGAAGTCAATACATATCCAAGTTATTGTCTGCAGACTCATAGATACCATGTGCTTTATAGTAACCTTGCTTTAACGCTAGGCTATTTTCGCAATTGTCAAAATTTATCATGAGGTCAGATACTAAGAGTAAGATGGCAACTACTATAGAAAAACGCACACTTGAGTTATCCTGGCTAGATTGTGCTCCAAAACCAGAATTTAAATTGAATTAATTTTTTTTTTTTCAACTGTATTAACAGATCATCAGGAAAGGCTTCTGCAGCAAATTTTGTTTCCTCACGTGGAGAACTTTCTAAGGAGACATTTTAACCCAATGTGGGCAAGCTTCAACAGAAGCTTACAGAACCTCTCCAACATAGTAAGAAACCTGTCCCATGATGTGGAAGCCAACAAGAAAAGCATAGAAAGATTCCAAGAGAGCACAGTACCCAAAAAGGAATTTCAAGAGTTGGGAAGTAAATTTGAATCAAAAGTCCAAGAAAACACAGCAAAAGTTGATCAGGTGAAAAGAGATGTAGAGAACCAAGTGTACATGCAGCAGGCTAATATTCACTATAATCTCAGCATGATCAAGGCAGATTCTGACACGAAACTCAAGAAGCTTCATAAGATACAGCAGTCCCATTTCTTAGCTTTGAACAACAGCATAGCAAACATGAAACAAGAGCAAAACCTTCTTGAAAACAAATTGGAGGCCTTGAAAAAAAATTTAACGGAACTCACTTCACATCATGGTCCCAAAGATGAAAACAGCCAATTAACCAGCAGACAAATAAGTGAAATTCTGTCAGGGCACGCAAAGCAGCTTAAAGAACTTTACATGGAGTCAGATGTGGCCTTTCAGAATATTGAAGTTTTAGAGAGGTGGTTTAAGGAGTTAAAGAAAAACATGTCAAAGTATAGGCCAGAAGATCTTACAATAACTTTAGCTGAGAAATCAGTTCTTATGGAAGAGAACAATGCAGCAATGGAAAGGCAGATATCAGAGCTCAATTACACTCTCTCAAACCTTCAGGAAAACTATTCAGATCTATTGCGGTACATGGAGGAATGCAACTGCCAGAGAATATCTTCTGACACTGATGTACTGCAGGAAGATGCAAGGAATAGCACTTATTCCCTTGAAGATACCCAGCCAAAGGATATGAAGCACTTAGAGTCAGTTTTCAGAGATCTCTTCAAGAGTGAAATTGAAGAGCTCTCCTCAGCTATTCCATCCATCCATCTGTCTCTTAGCCTCCGTCAAGAAGAGAACAGACAGCTTCAGTCACAGGTTACGGCTTTTTCAGAAGACATAGGCTTGTTGAAGAAGAAAGACGAAGAAATTCATCGACACATCAAGTATCTCAACAGTTCTTTTAGCTCTCTTTTGAAAGACGCAATGCGGCACGAAGAAGCACTGGAGGCTTTACTGAGGCACGAATTCCTGGATGTCTTTTTTGAAGATGATTTTAGTAGCCTAGTACCATCAGTATTTCAGCTGCAAGAATCTCTCAGACACTTCTCAGATAAACTACAAGAACAAAATGTGACTTTAGAATCTCTTATGAGGAGATTTCATCCTTTGGAGAGAGGTCACCAGAATAAACATGATGCTCACATGCCTCCTAAGCACCCTAAGCAGGAAACACAAACCTCCTCTACTCTACAAGAAGTCAGTAGTCAACGCAGCATCATAGAACACATGGAACCTAACTATGAGGCTGCCAAAGATGACTCCTTAGATAGCTCAGCTTATAATGATATAATGACTCTGAAGAATGATATCAAACACTTGAGCCTGGCAATCAAGAGGCATGAATCTAGAGGTGACATGAGTCTCTGCTGCAATCATACAATAGCAAATGCAATTGAGCCACTCAACGTTTCTGTAGAAACACTCTCTGCAGATTTAGCAACCATCAAGCGGAATCTGGAGGAACATCTGTTGACTTTTAAAAAGCTATTTGGAAGTAATGAAGAATTAGTTGTCTCAAATACAAGTCTGGATGTTACAAAGATTCAGTCAATGCTGAACAGAAAAGGAAGAAGGCAACAGAAGGGTCAAGACAAGCAAAGAGACAAGAAAAGGCCTGAGAAGCACAGAGAAAATACCCAAACAAGTGGGAGAAATACGGTGCAGACAGAACTTGTGGAAAAAGGTGTGTTCTTTTCTTTTACCTGCTCATGTGCAGATCTCGCTTCTTTCTGGGCCCTGCTGCAAGTTCCACACACAGAGCATATTAGTTATGAGAACTGTCAGATATCTTGTGGGATGCTGGAGGGAGAAATTCTGACATTACTTCCTTCCTGCACACCAAACTCAGTTTGAGCGAGAACCACGTTGATATTCTGCTGTATTTTGCTCAAGGCCAACAAAATCACACCCATTATAGCTGCTAGGAAATTTGCCTTGAACTAATTCAACTTCAGGTGTTTAGAATATGAATTTTGTTTGCAGATGCTCATGTTAATGCAGTAGCAGTTTTCTCTTTGGAAGCTGACGTGGAATGCTTCTTTTTCCCTGTTACTTTGTTACTTGAATCTGGAAGGAGTGTACTCAAAGCACCAAGTCCTTCCCAAAGCAGACAGAGACATTAAATGAACTGCTATAATTTGCACAAGTGGAACAGGCAGGACTGACCAGAGCACACACATTCTCTTCCAACTAAGCCTCAGAGACAAGTTTTCAGCTTATAGTTCACTAGAACTGGCCAGTTCCCTTTCCCTGTATACATGTGACCCTAAGCACCTGGTAATTACAACCACCGCAGCTTTAGCATTGGCTTTTATGATTGTAGCCCTTGCTATGGACAAATAACAGAGCAAAAATCAACCCCTTCAGGCATCTGTGCTGCAAAACTGTAGTTAAGACTGAAGAAGCAGAGAATATATTCTTAATTAATTTATTTTTAGGACAGTAAAAAAGTGCTATTTTTTTTCCCTGGGTGGTCTCAGTGTTATACTCTTCCAAGAGTTTCAGGGAAGCATTTGATCTACTCCAGCACACACACCCATTTCAAGTGTCTAGCGCCACAAAGCAGCATACAAAAATCAGGCCTGACAGGGATTCACCTTATCTCCCATCCTGATGATCCTGGGGAGAGTAGAGTGCTCACTCACTGCTAAAATCCTACTCCTCTTTCTTTTTCAGACTCACTGGTGGCATTCCATGTGGGATTCTCAGAAAAAAAGGATAAAGAAAAAACTGTGAGGTTTAATGAAACGTACCTCAATTATGGAAACAGCTATTTCTCTGAACATGGCTACTTTAAAGCACCACACAGAGGTGTCTACCTGTTTGTCATCTCTGCGGAGTTCAGCTCAGGACCAGCACTGGGACAACTCTCCTTCAGCCGTGGGTACAAAAGAACTCTCTCAAGCAGTCAGAGGAAAACCCCACTTGGAAACACCATGACTACTTTTGCTATGGCAGAAATGGAGAAGGGGGAGACAGTGTGCTTTGAATTGCTGCATGGCTCTGTAGTGAAACGAAGCCCACCTGGGACAACTATGGGTGGATTCCTAATATCTAAAACTTGAATAGTGACATTTGTGTTTTATTAATCTCTTTCCATAGATGCAATGGATGCATTCACTATTGCTTCACCTGTGATGTATTCAATGCTACTGCATGTGTTTAAACACAGCACTACCCTAGGTTTGTCTTCATGCTTCTTTTCTGGAAGTGTTTGGCTTTTGATTAGTTGCTTATGAGCAGCAATGGGATTTTCTTTCAAGTGAAAAGCTAATGGTTTGGACTACAAATGTATCAGCACACACATTCCCAAATCCTTCCAATGTGAGAACTGCCCATAGATGTTTTGTGGGACTTTCTTCACTTAGAATACAAATTTCTCCTTTCCTTTGTCAAAAGAATATCCTCCCATAGCAAATACCCCCACCACTGGCAAGGAGAAGATTTTAGGTAGGACTGCATATAGCAACTCTTATATTATGTGAATGGTACCTTAAAGCCCAGAAGTCAGGACAATTTTACCTTTTAGTTCTCTGTGGACCACAGACTATCTTGGAAACTTCTGCAACTCACTCCAGTGTTTCAGTCTGTGCACAACAGGAACACTAGAAGAGATCCATCAAATCCAGTAAAATTCACTCTATTGCCAGTATTTGCAGGCAAGGATCTCATAAATGGCACAGTTTTTGTTTCTGGGCCAGTGATGTACTTCAGCTACACTACAAGAATTTAAAACATTGTTAAGATGAATTACATTTACATTTAGACACTAGGAAAATGTCAACAATATTTTAAAAGTCTTGGTGAAAATGCAGCTTATTTCTAAAGTTAATCCTGAAGTTTATAATGAATTCAGCCCAGAGTTCAGCATTTAGTAAATATTTTAAAACCAAGAAAGCAAAACTAAAACCAAAAGGCAAGCTCAGTGGTCTGTTGTCATTGCTGAATATAAATTTGTAATTAGAGTAAATCAAAGAGTAGAATTCTTGAAATGTGGAGGTTTTGTTTTTTTTTTTAATTTCCAAAACTTCAAGGTGACCACGCCTGGTCATGTCTTAAACTTTTTTCTGTCAAATAAAACTTCCCAAAGACTTTCACTTTAAGAAGTTCAAGTACTGTGGTATTTTTGTCTATCCTAATACCTTGAAAAACAATATTGAAACAATTAAATTTGCCAAAATGAAATGCACTTTTAAATTCCCAGTATTTTTGATGAAGATGTAAATTCTTATTACGTAAATTGTGCCCTTTAAGGTAGCATTTTTAAACAGAAAACTAATCTGCTGTTAAGGAATTTTCTCCCCACCTGCCTGTATTCTAAGCAACACTATTATTAATTGTTAAAAACCTCCAACACATCAGTACCAGCACACATTGGACTTAAAGCAATAGTTCGACAAACAGATAATGTATATCTTTTGAAATAAAGCTACAAAGCAGTTTCAGCTACTGCCTTGCTGAGAACATTTTTTTCTCCATGCTGAAAAATCCAAGAAAACTAAAAACTAAAAATGCTCCTTATCTCCTCTGACCAATGCTGATTTCCAAAGATGACCAGACCAGGTGTCCCTGTTTTTCTAGGATGGAGCCATGGTTCACACTGCTCTGCTGCAGGCAGCACAAAGTCCCTGCAAGTTCAGTATCATCTTCTGTCCCACAGATTGCTCAAATATCTGAGGGAAGACAGAGAAGAATAAAATTGAAGAGGTGAAATGAAGAAAAGCATCAAATTGTAAGATTAGGTTCTTTCAGTACGAAGTTACCATCCTGGGGTGACCCGGATGGGTTTTTACCAGTGTTCCTCCAATTCCTGACTTTTGTGGTGGCAGCGTTCTGCAGAGCCAGGCCAAGTGTGCTGCCTAGGTCAGGGTGGTTCAAGGAACACCCCATCTTCAGTGCACACCAATTCTGCAGCCACCAGCCAAGTTCCACAAATAAAGACAGCTGGGGAATACGTATATGTTACATATGGGGGATACAATAAGTATATATGTTGAAAAACATTTTATTTTTAAAGCTTTGACAGAAAGCTTCAACTGGGATGGAAACCATACAGCTACTTGGACACAGGAGGTAGTAGAGATCACTGCAGTTCATCCAGTCAGACTTGTACAGGTTTGGTGTCCTTCCTTGTGCTTACCAGAGTTAACTTTTGTTGAAGAATATGCCAGATGAGTTCAGAGAACACTGACTCCAGAGTGAACAAAATGTTAATTTAAAGATGTTTTCATATTTTAAAGATGTCTTCAAATACGTGCTTAAGTTAGCCACCTGCATACACAAAGAAGACACACTTGACTGGAAGACTAATGTTTTGACTATGAAGCAAAAAATTAATGAAAGATAATGGGTTAAAACACTCTGCTGGCTGCGTAAGCCGGGAAGACTGACTTCCTTCTCAAGCAACAAGAGAAACACAATTAATCTACTGGGCTGTGGTTGTGTTTGTTCAAAGCAATAAACCAGCTTTTTCATAAGCCTCCATCTAAACCACTCCTGCATTTTTTTGGTGGGATAGTTGTTTGGGATTTTTTGTAAGATTAACGCAGCTACATCACCATGACCTGCACTTTTAGGCAAACTAGAGGAATCAATTCAACGAAGATAATTTAAAATAGAGCTATTGGTTGGCTCAGTGGATTTAGGAGAATTTCCAAACATGAAAAACAACCTGACACTGACTATAGGCATTGGGAAGAGTTGTCTGTAAGAGCTTCAATTTCCGTCATAGCAGACTGACCAGACTAACGTGCCTGATGGCCAGGCACCAATAGGCACAGAAATGTGTGTGCTCACTCCAGGATACAGATATATATATATATTGTCAATCTGAGACTCATATTTCAATGTAAAAGCTTCCAACAGCTTTTAGTACTTCCTAGAAACCTGCCAGAAAACATCGCCACTGCTTCAATTTTCTGTATTTTCAGATCAAACCACTAAGCTTTATGGTAAGGTAGAAGGCTGGGCATCTTAGTGCCTTCACGGAATTATTTTGTTACTGAAACTTCTGCTGCTTTATTAATGTCAGTATCTTACAGTACATTTTAAAATTAAAGTCTTCTAATGTTTTTTTCTTTTCCATTAGTAAGAGAATCTCCTTACTGTACTCCAAATTCAAGTACTGACTGTATCATATATTAACAATTTTACTTTCTCTAGATCCAGCAGTGCCTGAATTCTGCAGATAATATCCACATCAAACCAGAGTCTGAAGCCCACGGCGGTCTCCTCATGAACCAAACTCAGGAGATGGTCAGCCCACAGTAGTGGTTCTTTCACTGCTCAGGTTCACAGCTGATACTGATTTACTGCATTAACATCTGTGAGAAAGACCAAAGCGGTGTTTTGGGGAAAGGTGAAGATAAAACTGCAGAAGGGATTAAGGAAATTAATGGAATTAAATCGGATCCTTTCTGAATTTAGTGATACTTCTGCTACTTATTTAAAAGCTTGTGATTCTCAGTTTGCTAACGTCTCAGTTTGCTTTTTGGTATGCCCACAAAACATCCCCGTGGGGTGTTCACAAATTTCACTTGATACAGCTGTTTCACTTCTTAGATACTGATGCAAGCTCATCAGTAACATATCTATATAGGGGTCAAACACACACGTGTATATAAAGGAGAACATTTTGATATGTACTACTAGCAGGCAGTAGAACTTATTTTCACTTCTTCAATGCACCGATTTTTTTCCAAATCCTTTCTTTAGGATACAGCACCACCGTGTGGCCCTTTCACGAAAGAACACCCGGACAAAAATCTCATTAAAACACGGACAGGTGCAAACACTTACCCACAAATTACATCATGTCCTCTTGCAACGCTAACATGAAATCCCAGTTTTAAATCCAACCATGACCACTGCAATCAGTGAAGACATTCCACAAACAACACAACAGCCACAACCATAGGAAAAAGGTTTACTTTGCCAAGATACTAATTTAAGGAGACCAAATCTTTGTGCAGTCGAATTTCCTGGTATTACGTATCACGGAAAGAAAGGTTTGAAACTACATGGTCTAATCTTTCCACTACACTTTCCAGAACTCTACTGCAAGAATTTAACACTTGATTGTATATGGAAAACAAAAAAAGGTTTATAATTATAACATACTGGTAACAGTTTTTATGATGTTCAGATATCAGACTGTTCTAGCTACTGTAAAAAATACGTATTTAAATCTAAGATTATTCCTGATTAAAGGCAAAAAGAGAACAGAAACTGATCTTTCTTCTTCCTCCTTGCAAACTAAAGTAAACTCTATAGAAAGCAGAAGCCAATACATTTCTGCAATGAGAAACAAATTCCGACACTTTATGTACTCACAGGTGAGATATCCTCTTGACTGGTCTTTGTTTGCTTGAATCATAAAAACCAGAGTAAATTTTGCAGGATATACAGAAGCACCTGCATATTTTTGCAACAAGCAGTACGTACGCACACGAAGCTCAAATCTCTTAATTTGGATACTCTTACACAAAGAGAACGTTGTACACAGAGGGAAAAAAAAGCAATTACAAAATTCCCCATCCCTTTATTTTTTCTCTTTTTACTTGATAAGCTTGAGGCAAATTTATATGGATAAAACCAACATGTAGTGAACTTGCATACGTTCAAATAAAAGTATTATTTGATTTTGACTTGCTTCTGGCTTTGCTGTAACACAGGGATAAAAATCAGGAGAAGGAAACACTGTTTTTTACTGTTGCGCCCAAATTTAGTGCAAGGAATAAAGCGCCTGAACTTAGCACCAAATAAGTCTCAACACCATTGAACAAAAAAAGCAATAATTAACAACTTATTCAGAGACGGTGGGGGAAAAAACCCATAAACGAGGTATGAAAAAGTAGGGAATTATTTAGTCACAATATTATGATTTCCAAGTCATTACATTTTTAAGGCAAAATCTTATAGTAACAAAACACATTACTAATGTGTACTAAAATAAGGTTATTTACTTAAAAATGATACATTGGACATAATCTGTGTACAGAACAAGCAATTCATGGTAAACTCAATAAGGCACCTTCTAAAGCAGATGCTGTACAAAATACATTAGTGTGTTACATTTTTAAAGTAGTATTCTACACTTCTGGCATATAACACACACAAGAGTGTGACCATTTGTCTTGTTCCACTCTTCTTTCATATTTTATTTACATCTTCTCTAGGTTAACTACAATGTTATTTATTCTTCTTGTATACAATATAGTACATTTCATTTTGGGCATGTCATGTCAGAGCACAAATGTCACTACATGATGTGGGCTTCTATAACTGCATTAAACAGTAAAATATTACAAAGCAACAATTACATTAGATTTGTCAAAAAACCAGAAGTAATGTGCCCTCTACTTCTGCTGTACAACCAAGGCTGAGCACCATGGTTCCATTGAGCACTGCACTGTGGAACACTGCCAGCTGCTTTTAGACATCACCCCTACTTGGAATAAAGATTGTGGGCACAGGATAAAGATTTGACTCAGAGGCACTGTCAGGAGAGTGAGGAAATGCTAAATCATTTTAGTATTTCACAGAAGACGAGCATGTAATTTCCCTTTAAAAATATCTGCAATAGCAAAAGAATGTTTTTAAACTTTATATCTCTGCTCTTCAAACACTTTAGACCATTAAAATACAGTCTGTTAAGACAGAGTAGATGTATCCAAATGATTTGTTTTATAAACACATTCAAATGGTCATTTAGATCAAGATCTAAAATTTGATTCTAGACTACTATGTAGGTAACTTAAAATATTAATTTTACATTTCATTCAAGACCTCAAAAAACAATTAAGAAAGTAATTGGGAAAAAGTGATGGATATTGAGAAAACTGTTTCTTGAGGAAAAACTACAATTAAAACTCAAAATAAACTCAGAATGTAAGCCTAATTTTCTCTGTAGGAATATCACATTTCTGGTGGAATTTACAAGTTAACCAGGAACACAAAAGCTTTCCTTTTAGTTGCTGTAACAATAAGAATGAAGTGACTCCAATTATTTCCATCTAACTAAAATCACATGGAACAGGTTAAATAAACACAAAAAATCCCTCCATATGAGTGTTTAAGAACTTCCAAGGCACAGTCTTGATACTCCCCAAGGTATTTCCCACGCAGTTGATTTTTGTATTTAAAAAAAAAAAAAAAGAGAGAGAAAAAAAAAGAAAACACATTTGCCAGTTTTGGAGGATATTTTTTTGGATGACAAATGCTTAAAATTTTGACCAGCAAAATGAGATTAATCACAAAATGAGATTTGAGTCCAATAAAAGAATCCTATTATTCTCTCTGACCTTAAAGGCTTCTGAACTCTACAGGATTGCATAAAGCAACTACTTACCTTTGGAGTCTGCATTAATTATGTAAAATTTAATGGGCTGGCTTTGAGCACATTTTTTTTCCCAAATGATTGTTAAAGTAGCAGTATAGACACCCTTTAGTATTAACATTTTGTTGAGTATCAGAAGCAAGGAAGCTCCCGTTCAGCACAACAAAAACTACACATGCATGATACGTTTGAGTATGAACAGAGTAACTGAAGTGCTGAAAAATCAGGTTTAAGGCAAAAAAGATTTTTTTTTTCCCTCTCAAAAAATCATCTTTGCAGCAGTTGGCTCCCTCTGTGTTAAAGTAAAGGTGTGAATCAATTTAGGACCCAAGGTGTCTAACCATCCTATTGCCTTGCAAATACCTAAACAAAGGAGAAGAAAATAAGTGAAAATTTACAAATTGTTGAAATTCCAGCAGGGGCTTCCTGAAGACTTGGGAAAAATGAACTAAAAAAAAAAAATCCACAGGACGTGTTTACAGCTAATAATGATGTAGCAACTTCTAAAGAAATGGCACAGTATTCTACATAGGACAGGGTTAATTTAAACAGACCTCCATGATTTGAAAGTTTAAGCTAGCAGGGTACCTACACAAACATTTTTTCCTTCTTATTGATAAAACCTATAGAGAAGGAAAAAAAAAAAAAAAAAAGCTTATCCCTTACTTTTTTTGGCTTATACCAAAAATTTTCCAACTACCTGTGCAAAAATTATGCGCGAAGACACGATTAACAATTTCAAAATCATCATACATTTCTTGGCAATGGACGGAGAAACTTTTTTTTTTAAAAGCCCTTTATCATGAGGATTGTGGCACAATATCATATATCTCTTGCTGTTTTCAAATAAGTTAAAAGTTGACACACCTACGAACTTCTCAGCCAGAATACATATTAATACTTAAAGGCATTACTAAACAAAAGTAATGACTTTATTTAAAAAAAAAGTCCCTCGAAATAGCTAGTTTTCTATAAAATATGTAGAACTGTTAAATAAAGTCTGTACATCACAATAGAAAATAAAAATACTGCAATCTTTTGCCTGACCATTTACATTACGGGAACTACAGGATTAAAATAAAAAAGTAACATGCTAGAAGGTTGTAATTGTTCACAAATCACATTACTTCTGTGTTACATTGCTTTCTATCAGTTGTATTTTCAAGGGAAATTTAAACACATCAGAACAATCTCCATGTAAATATTTTAAGACAACAAATAATCTGGCATAAATCAATCTGAAGTTTTAACATTTTTCATCAATTTTGGTATTATTCTTTTTTCTTCAAATCTCAACTATGGCGTGTGTGTGTGCATGTATCTAATTGTACACCTGTACCTCGGACTAGGTATTTCTTGTTTTGTTTTTTTTCACTAAAGCACAAAACACACTGTATAAATAACTTCCCTTTTTAAAGTTATCTAGAACAAGATTTACAGTACAAAGTTATAGGCACTTAAATTATCAAATAGATTCAATGGTTCCAATACTGTGTTCAATCTTCAGACGATTCGTGCTTTGAAGCTTCAGCTTGACTTATGGTACTATTTTCTAACTTCCAAGTAGAAGTGCCAAAGGAGTTATAAATCAATAATTCTGCCTTACAGTAACCTCATGGAGGGTTCTGGCTTCTAACCAACTTGCGTGGGTCAGTGGTGAAAATGGGGGAACTTCAGTTTCTTGTGCAGGTCAAACAGCTGGCACAATAAAACCAAGTTTTGCAATTGCACGAACTTACTGTATCTTCATGAATTAATTTCATTGTCATTCCTCCCAAACTTAACTAGAACTTAAAACACCCACCGATTTACCTTGCCTCAAATCTTCACTTCCACTAAGGGGCTCACAGATGTGGCTTCCTGTGTCTACATCAGAGCAACCCAGCTCCAAATCTTCTGCATGCTGTGGATCTGATCTTCAACAGTTCACGTACTCAGTTCTCCTGGTCTTGACCTTTACTGCATTCTCTAATCTTCAGAGCACCCAGAGCTTCCTGCCTTCCCTCTTTTGTGTCTGTAAATCAGACTCGCTCTCAAGCCTTTCAAAACTCACCTTCTGCCTAGTTTTGTCAAATGATGAAAGAGCACATTGCTACAGCTGACAAATCCCCTCCTTTGTGGGAAGAAGTTCAGAGCATGACAGACACCTATCAGTGAGTCCCAATACAGCAGAAGGCAAAACACATTGTCACTGGTCCTTCTGCTAAGATGTAAACTATTCTATGACAAAAATGCTGGTTGCATGTGGCACTGTGAAAAAATATGACAAATTTCAGACATCCAATTATGAAGCTCTCTCTACACTGCAAGTGAGATGACCAAGGCAGCCTACATCTCTAGAAGAGATTGTTTCAAGCTCCTTACAGATTTAGTTAGGCATTCCTTAATTGATTAATGGTTCACATTTTTGCAGTTCTCCTTGTGACCAAATCAAAAACAGAAAAAAAATTAAAACTGAGATTTCTGAAGATAACTTAACGGCAAAAGATTTCATAGCAAATCTCTGATTGTGGAGCCACAAAATGCATGGAGCCCTGACCATAAAACTTTGTTCATTCAAATGGTTTCTTATATACTCCAAATGACAGCAAAATAATCCTGGCACACACATAAAGGCATAAAGAACTGTTAAACTGAGTAGTATCACAAACAGATTCATAACCTACAGGCTGTTTCACCAAAACTTGGTATGGACTGACTAGGTTTTATCAGGTAGAAGGCAAAAAAAAAGCTTATATTCTCCATCTCTGTTGAATCCATATAGCTTGTTAGGCTTTCACAGAAAGCACTGTAATCTGAATATTCAATTCAGTACCCAGAGTTTTACTGGAGACTCACTAAGTATGATTGAAGTCTCAATGCAGCTCAAACCAAAACAAAAAGTGTATTTTCTCAAGGCTGTCCATACATGTAGCACGTAGTGTATAGAGGCTCTCAGTATCACGGTCTATGAAGTACTGAAAGATTTCATTAGCAGCCTGTAGAAGTGTGCTGAGAAAATATACTGAATCTCAGTTATTTCCTCTTTTCTATTTCTGTCTTCCTCACCCGTGTCTGAGTGAAAAGATCTAGGGAGTCCAGCTTTGCTCTCCAAAGTCAATTTCCTATGTCAAATCTTTACGTCTTGTGATTCCACCATCTTGGCAAGCGTCTTCTTGATCCTCAAGGCAGTGAGCCTTGAGGCAGGGTTATGAGCCCAGCACTCAGACATCAACTTCAATATTGCTCTTAAACACTGCAAAAGGAAAAGCAAAGGAACACTATTGTAACAACTGCTACATCCACGGTGTATAATTTTGGTTCACTGTCAAGCTCATATTATAGAACTTTCAAGTCCAAAAATGTGCAACTTCCAAATTTTCTGCAGAACTGTCAGTAGAAAACTATATTATAAAGAGATCTACTGAAGGAAAAAACCCCAAACAACCCTAACATCCAACATGCCAATCCTTCTCTTCCCTCCCCCTCACTGCCTAGTATTACAGTAACTGGAACTAATGGAAGTGTAGATTTAGTTTCCCAATGATGCATCACCAGAAATTCTCAGTACAACTCAAGAACAGCAGTACAAATACGGCAGCAACAAACAAAAATCTCCACATATATGACAGGAAAACCATAGAGAATTCTTTCAGGGAAAATGAAGATGTGGTAACAGTTCTTTCAGCAGTCCAAAAAAAAAAACAGAGAGAAAACTGGGAATTCACAGAAGAAGTCAAGGAGTCCAGGAAGAATGAATATGGCGTATTTAACTTGCTATGTGAAATAGTTATGTCGTATTTACTGTGTTCAAGCTGTGACCCTTCAAAAACACATCTAAATGAAAATATTTTAGTTACATCACAGATTGTACTGGGATGTAATAGTAAAAAAGGAAAGAGAAAATCTACAAAGGAACTGCTTCATCTTTCATGAAGTATCTTACGCCACAAACCAATAAGCTATATACAATAAGACTAATAAAATTAAACAAAAATTAATTTAAGTTTTAGCTCCAATTACAACTGTGAATATATTCCACTATCTAAAATAGATGATCTCAAGTAGAGCAGTATTCTTACACGTGCATGCTGCTTAAGGGTATCTTCCCCTCAGATCACTGAAAAGATACATAAAAAAAATACAGTATTTTGAATTGATCTCAAGCATGTCTTTCTCCTATTATTGCTGTGAGGTTTTCAAAGTACCAGAATGTCTGAATGCAGTCCCTACTTTACAACATTTTAGAATTTACTAAACTAAAATACCCTCCCATATAAATGAACAAACTGAAGCAGCTTCTCCTCTCAGCACACTCACTTCATCACTGTTCCATCTGTTCGATACCACTGGGCGTAGGCGTTTGACACACACCACTTCTCTCATGTCCTCATAGGATGGATCATTTGGCACCATGTCATAATATGGCAACTGATACTCTTCAACAATACCTGGAGATAATTGTGAAAGATTAACAACAATTAAAAGAAATGAATCTATATATCTACTCTTGGATTTCCTTAGCCAGGAACAAAAATTAACTTTGTGCCAAGTTAAACTCACCACACTGTTTCACTGTGGTAAAAACGTGAACATTTTGCTACAACAATCATTTACCATAAAAGTTCCAATATTATGATTATTAACTTTAGCAATTATTCCTTGCAGTGCCTTGGATTTTGATACCAAATGTTGAATTCGGCTTTTTCTAGTCCACTACATGCTACAAAGAAGCACAGAGAAACGCAAGATGGAAGAAGAATACAGGTCAAGATATATAAGGATACAAAAGAAGAGTAAAAGAAAAGCCAGGATGAGTCACAAAAATAAGTGTCAGACTATTATTACTGCTTTTAAAGAATACAAGCCTGATGATACAGCAAGCTAATTATACTATTTCCTGGTGGAGCATTGCTAAAGTGAGGGAAGGGCCTGGTAGATTTTTTTACAGAATATTTAAAAGTTTACCTCCTGTGACACAGCGCCGTGCCATTTCCCAAATGATCAGCCCAAAACTGTAGATGTCAGCCATGATGTACGGCTGGAAATGGTTTTTATTGAGGCTTTCATCCAGGACCTCCGGAGCCATGTAACGTTTTGTTCCCACTCTCGTGTTCAAGGGAACGTCAACTTCGTTTGTGTCACTATATGAAAACATTAGGAAGTTACTGAATTGTGGACTGTTACAAGGTATGAAATCCTGTATGGCACATACACTAAAATGATAATTCTCTGTCTCCACAGAACTTAAACTAATAAAAGAAAAAGTATTTAATAATACGATTAAAGTATTACATCTTCAATTAAGTTTCAGCTGCTTATATGCTGTTCAAATTTTCTGTGAAAGAATTTACATGACTGCAATTACTATGAAAGGCTAGTTTTGAATAAAAAAAATGTCTCCATTTCCTCCACAAAACTTTTATTTTCCATAAGAAGAATATTTTCATTGTTTCTTAAGAACCTATTTTCACCATGACATCTACCATGCATCTACCAGCATTCAAGAACATTTTACTCTCAAAACTGAAAAACAAAAAAGCATGCAACCAAATGATTCCATCTTCCTTTTAAACTTGGTATCTGGTGCCAAATAAATAAATAAATAAAGTTTAAAAATTACATGAATGCTTTCCCATTACAGAGGATTTGTTACCTGTTAAACTTGACTGCAAGACCCAAGTCTGCAATGCAGCAGGTTCCGTTTTTCTTTATCAAGATGTTTTTACTCTTCAGGTCCCTGTGTGCAATCGCAGGCTTGCCTTGTGTCCCATAGATTTCTGTGTGCAGGTGGCACAGGCCACACGCAGCAGAATAGGCCAGTTTGAGCAGAGCCCTGTTGTCCAGCGTAGTGCATTTCAGAAAATCATACAACGATCCGTTTTCATGATAATCCGTGATCAAGTAAAGCTGTGTCCAGGAGCCAGTGCCTTTAATATCTGCTGCTATGAAACCTATGAAATGTACAAACCAAGTTACTATTTATTTGCACATAAATTTTTTATGCAGTAGATTTAATAATAATTCTTAAAGACATATTGTCTTGTACTGTATCAGAAGGTATGTGTTCCCCTTATGAAAACTAATCATGTAGAAGCTCTGATTCTATCTGTATGTGAGGTTACCAGTCCAGCCTTCCAGCAAAGAGACTGCAGACACGTTTCCAACCAAGAGCGGCAAGGTTCTACCATTTCAATAGTATTTTATTATCACACATTAAAGGCAACCCATCTGGTTATTCCACATAAGCTGCCTTAGACCCCTCAAGTCACTCAGTAAGAGCTCCTCCACCTCCACCCTCATGCCACCCTCCAGTAGCCAAGCAACATTCTCCTGCCTTACCGAGGATGTTTTCATGTCGCATGAGGACAGTTTGGTAAATCTCTGTTTCTCGGAACCAGCTGGCTTCTTCTGTGGTGAAAAACACTTTGACTGCCACTTTTTCACCCCTCCATTTGCCCATCCACACTTCACCATATCGTCCTTTTCCAACTTGCCTCACCATCTGAATTTGTTTGGCAATAGTGCGCTGAACCTAAGGAAGACAAAAAAAATTAAAACAAGAAAAAAGAGGGTCTAAGACGGAGGAGGGAAACACAGCAGTTAACCAAAAGTACCTGGCCAGGCTTAACCAAAAGTACCTGGCCAGGCTGCTTGTTGAGCATGGATTACTTTAAATTTTGATCCCATTGTAAAATTTGTTCCATGAAATTTTTTACATTCCTATTTTGGACTCATTATTGCTGCCTCCAAGGTAAAAAAACCCCCAAAAGATTTAAGTCAACTTCTAATTGAAGGGTATGCTCTCTTGCATTTTATTTCTGATCTATAAATAGTCATCTGTCTCCCTGGCTAATTTTTATGCAAGTATTATACAGGATGGTGAATGAAAAAAATGATGAACAGTTATCACGAAACTGTTTGAGGTGGAAAGAACCTTAAAGATCACCTACTTCCAACCACTCTGCCATGGGTAGGAACACTTTCCACTACAACATGTTGCTCAAAGCCCCATCCAGACTGGCCTTGAACACTTCCAGGGATGGGGCATACACAGCTTCTCTGGGAAACCCATTCCAGTGCCTCACCATCCTCAGTGAAGAATTTCTTTCTAATATCCCATGTAAACCTACTCTCAGTTTAAAGCCACTTCCCCTTGTCCTATCTCTACAAGTCCCTCTCTGGCTTTCTTGCAGAGCCCCTTAGGTACTGGAAGGCTACTCTAAAGTCTCCCCAAATACTTCTATCAGTCAATAAAAAGCAAATCTATTTTAATGGTCAATGGACACTAAGAAAATAAAATCTGAGTTCACTCAATGTGGTACTTGTATTAGCCATTTCTTGCATTTTTACCTTAATGGCTGTAGGCTCTAAGTTTTCTTTGAATTTTGCTGATGCCAACAGATTTTGTAACATATTTAATTTCGCACTTCATTTTAATTAATTATGTGAAGATGGGCTTTAAACATGTTCAGTCTGTATTTCAACTTTCATCATAATGGCATATAAAATAATTAGCATTTGTATGAACAAACTGCTTTGTTCTAGGTGTTAGATACAAACCAAACTTCGTATGTGATGGAGAGAAATTCAGTGAAGAAAAATCTTAGTTTACGATTTACCAACAGTGGTAGTCCTGATCCACTCCCAGAACTCTGTGACTGGTCAATAAGGTCTTTTAATGACTCCCCAGCTGGAATAAATGCTTCATCTTGTTCCAGGTCACGATTATAACAGTGCCTCTTTGCCATCGACTTACAGTAATGCCTGCAAAAGTAACAGAAGTCAAGCTGAACTCCAAAACACTTAAAATATGTAACAAACTGATCTAGGGAAAGAGCTATTTAAATACAGATATTTTCTCAAAAGAAAAAACAGAGAATCAGAGTTTACAGTATCTTTTTACTTTTCCTGTAATGTAACTTCCATAGCTTTCTAATGTTAAGAAGCTGCTGTAATTCATGTACAGGTGTGTCAGTTATTATCAGTCAAGTGGAAACCCAGCTGCTTTAATACTCAGCTCTCAGCTGGTGTTAGCAGCACAACATTGCTGATTTTGGTTTAAATGAACAGACAGAACTTTGAACCACAGCAGCTGAGGCTGACACAAGCACCTTTCCTTGGAAGCTGCTAGAACAGTGACCACCTCCAGCACAGGGCTGGGGCTGACAGAAGCACCTGAATGAACTGCCATAGCTCAGCTGGATAATTATTTAGTTTTGAAACATAGCAGAATAAGGAAAATCTCAGAAGTAGATGAAATTTAACTACTGAAAGTGACTGAAGACCCAAAAGCATAAAAAGCATGAAGATATTCCTGTTTACCATCTGCTATAGCATCAAAGTTATGTGTAGCTTACAAAACTGTAAATATTTTGTAGCCAGAGGAAAGGATCAAATTCACTTAAATTCTCTGCCATGAACATTTCATGTTACCTAGTGATGGAAACTGCTACCCACAGAAATGTGAAATTAAATTACAACTGTTTCCAATCTACATATGATTAACTGAGTACATTTGCAAAGTAACTGTTCTGTTTACACTGATTTGCAAAATTAAAAATGTTGCCAATAAAGAAAGTGCTTTCTTACTTGTAACAAAAGCAGCTAAATAAGATGACCATGACAATTATGCAGACTGCCATAGAAATCAACACTGCCATCCAACGAATGCTGCCATCAAAAAGTCCATCTATTTGACAAAAAAAAAAAGAAAGAAAAAAATAGAAAGAAAAAAAAAGAGAGTTTCCAAAGTTTATCAATTAAACATATATTGTAAACAGTTTATTTAGGTATGTTTTCATATGCTGTGTATGGAAGCATTTATATCAGAAAAGCAAAGATAAATTCATTTGGATGACAACCAAAAAAAAAAAAAGAAAAAAAAGAAATATTTAGCTTGAGATTTTGGAGTTGTTGCTTTTGGTTGACTCCTGCCAGTTAGAAATAGAAATTCAGGATTTAGAGCAGTAAGATTCTGAGAAGGTATAAAGCAACAGTTAAACCAGTACGACTTGCCTAGCAATGAATGAGTAAGCGCATGAAAACAGACTATTGTCACTGGAACAACAGAAAGAAGAAAATGAATTTGCAATAAAGAGGTGTTAACAAGGTCAGAATACTTTTTTTTATGAAGGCATTCATAATGGTAAAAGCACAGGAGAGATTACGAAAAACATTTTAGAAAGAGATCAGACTGTGGAAACAATAAAAACAGATCAAAAGATCACCTGCAGATCAAGATATGAGCACACTAAAAACAAGAATAAAAATGCCATGAGTGACTGATGGAGGAACAGATTAACTTGAAAGTGTCAAAAAAGGAAAACTGAAAATAGAAAATGAAGTGTAGTACAGAGCTTCACATAAAAATTACTTAGTAAGGAAAAAACCAGATCTCTGCAATACTGTAATTACATTATCTCCTTATTTCTACTGTTGATCAGGAAGAACAGAACCTACACAGCATTTCTTAGTAGCAGTGTGAATACACAGGAGGCGTTTACCTGTACTATCAAGAGGTGGCAATGTTGGTTGCAAATCCTGATTGCAGAAATCAGTACGACAGCACTCAATCGTTCGACGTAACTGTGCTTTAGGTGAGTCCTGTTGAAGGAGAATGGAATGAACATTTGGATTTTGAAGCTAAAACAGGGACAGGGGATGTTACAGCTAAAACATAGCACAGACAAAAGTGTAAGCTATTTTATTTAAAAGGCACTTCAACCATACCATTTAATGTATGAGATCACTCTGCAGTGGCAGACAAACATCATCTAATATCTCAGTGCCTACATATGACCTTGCGTCTTTTTATATTTCATGGAATTTTTTTTACTTGTTCACAGAAATAAATGGTTTCTACTTAAGTTGCTATTTCATACATGGGTAAAGTCTTGAACTTATTCAAAACCACCTAATCATATGTTAAATAAATACTGATCCTAAGAAAAAAACCCAATCCCTTTAGAAGTTTTTTATTATACTCATCATAGCAGCAGTATTTACTTTAGAAACATCTTCAAAATGCCATATAGAAGAGGGAGTGGCATAAAAATGAAATCAAGTAAGGCACTGGTATAAGTCATTTTTTCACCTTGCACTGGAAGTCTGAACCTTCGTATTTCATGCACCCAGAAGCAAGTGTGGGTTCTCCATGTTCATCCTCCTCAATGATAGCAAAGCAATGCCCATTAGTTCTGCAATAAACATATCACATGTGCTTTACCAGCATGTTTGTCATTTAATATTCAGCATTAGTTGACCATGAACCCATTGAGAATTCTAGAATGAAAACTCCTACAAAAATTCTTTAATACAGTGGTTACCATCCAGTTTGAGAATAAAAGACCCCCACAGTATTCTCAAATAGAACTCTACAGGGATGCTTTCTCACAAATATTCATTCATTCCCTCCACACAGATACTAAGGAAAACAAATTTAGAAATGATTTTGTTTACCAAAAATCTATTTACATTCATTCAAAGAAACGCAGATGTGGAAAGCATAACGCCATAAGATGCCCTGCTCGTAGACACTGTGTGTTTTTAACTAATAGCTTTATTGTCAGCATAATGGCCTATCAGTCGCTAGGTCAGACAAAAATTAGTAAGGCCTATACTGACTGCACCCACTAGAGGGCAATAAAAACCAATAAATAAATACCAAGAGGCTTCAAAGACAAAACATGGGAACATTTACTCAGTTCAAAACTGTTTGTAAGTTACTGCCTGTGTTCACATCTAAAAAGACAGCAGTGTTTATTCTACCCCCTTGGGTTCCACAAAAACTGCCTTATCTGCCAAGTGACACCTTAGAGAGAATGAATACTATGTTAAAGTGAAGACTCAAAGTACAGGAGCAAGTAGTACGTTTTCAACTGCATATATTAATTCTTAAGGAAGGAAACAGAAGGGCCTCGAACACGGAATTGCAAATGAAGAGGAAAAAAGGAAAAACAAGGACGTTTCAGGACATGAAAAAAACTACCTTAAGCAAGCACATAACCTGTGTGCATGAGTCTGTTAGATTCTTAAGCCTATCAGAGATAAAACTCTCCTCCTGTCTCTACATGTCCACAGGCTTTTCTTTATTTTCCCCTGCCTTTCCTTCATAGTCCGTAACTATTGTACATGTAACAAGAGGAATTCTCAGTAAATGGCTATGTTGTTTACATTACCTTTTTGACTACCAGGTGAAGAAATAAGCAAACAGGTGGTCGTGTCAGAAGGCTTAGATTTGGGTCACTTAATACTCACCCAGTTATAAAATACCACAGGGTTACTTAAAACCTCTGTCCTTCAAAGCAGTCGCTGCGCTTAAAATGACCAGTTGCAAATGGTTCTAAGGTGTGGTGAAAACAGTATTGTTTACACAGAGATGATCGTGAGTTTTAGCACTCACAGAACACAATCAATTATGGTCAGATCACCCGAAAGAACTTTGGCCAGCCTCCAGAGGTAGTTTGCTCTCTCAAAACCCAAAATGATCCTCTTCAAAGAGCCTCTCTATCCTGAATGCAACACTTACATGCACGTGTTGTTAATAGCATCATCTGGACAATGTCCTGAGCAGTAGCACTTAAGAAAAGGTAAGGTGTCCTCTGGAGCAAGTGTTACTCCATTTGCTTGTTTCTTTTGGTCAGAATTTGTCTTCATTCCTGTACCATGAAGCATGCTGTCTAGCTTTTGACCTGGACATGAAAAAAATAACAACAAAAAAATGTCTGCATCTCTTTGATAATTGTTCGAGAGTTTTACAGGCAAAACATGACAACAGAATAATTATATTAATAAATAACTGAACTATATAAGACAATCTCCTCTCCAAGATTATGGTAGAAATCTGAGTTAATAATTTTATTCTAGAAATACCTAGCCGAAATATTTTGTACCTTAACAGCATATCTTCCAACCATAATCCACATAGACAGAAAGATATTTTCTCTCTTTGAGGTAGGGAAGAAAAGTAGCGGTGTAACTGGTTAGTTTTCTGAAGAAAGCTTCTCTCATTCATGTGTTAAGAAAACCAAAATGCTGACGGCTTGATAACCACAACAAGAATAATTTTATGCATGACTGAACATACTTAATATGCAATTTTCTAATTTTCTGAAGTAATTTTTTTACAGATTCACAGTCTCATGGAAGAGCAGTAATAACTCCAAAATCTCTTGGTTTTTTTGATCTCTGTATGCATTAGTACTTCAAAACACAGCTAAAGTAAATCTTGTTTGCAAATTAAATTTTGGTAAATGACATGAACATCCATCCAAAAGAGCTTTCACAGAATAGAAACAGGGCTACATCATGTTCCAAGTAGCCTTCAGTTTCTCAACAGTAGCAGAGTTAAACATCAATTGTTCTTGTTCATATTATGAAAGTGGTTTTGTGAATGTAGGCATTCAGAAGAAAACATCCGTTTTCTTCTCAGTGAAGAACATCCAGAAAAAAATAAGGAACATTATCTGCCTCATTTGGAATATGCTATGTAATTACTATATGAGATGAGAACATCTTTACCCATTTCCTTCAGCTTTATAATACACAATTTTACCAACAGGAAATCTCTTTCTGTCCACCACCTTGGCTCTAAATTCTCAAGGTATGAACCAAATACAGATAGAAGAGTTGTGAACAAACTATCACCTGCACTGATACAAATTAGAGCAAGGCTCTGTGTGAGGCTCAGTGTGCAAGATAAGCCAACAGCCAGTCAGGACCAGCAGAAGCTTTTAAAAATTCTGTTATTAGTAAAAAAATGGAGGTCACAATAAAAATTTCAATTTTTCTAAGGAAAAGAAACCTGACCAGGAAACCCATGGTCCCTTGCAACAGAATCTTGTGGCTTCCTGTCAAACCCAGCAAACCCGAGCTGTAGAGTGGTGAGAGCATCAGTGTCCTGTTGTACCCTGCTTGAAACGTGCAGAAAAACTTGATTAAAACCTTGTGCAGATACAGTCATCTGTATCACTCTATTGTAACATCCACTATGTCATTCAGATAAGTGCCCAATTAAAATATTTGTGACATTTGATCCTACTGTTCTGAAAACAGCAGACTTGCAGATTTCCTCATCTGGTTAATACAGCACACCTAGTGCACTGTCCAAGGCAGCAAAGTAATACAACTGTGCTTCTTTTAGATACAACCAAGACAATACCCTGAGAAATACACCATTTACCTGAAAACTGAAATCACAGAGCAGTGTTTTATTTCATGTGGTGTTCAAATGGTATTTCAGTAATGCCCAAGTTAAATAGTCCTGATATGTACAGACTGTTAACAAGTAATAGGGTCCAACGCTACAATAACAGTAGCTTATAGATATTTCTGATTTAACCAAGAGGAATTCTGCACAAGTGAAATAGCTCCTCCATCCACACCCCTCTCTTTCTACATATTTCTTCCCAGCATAAACTGAGAGGTAATTTTAATAGTGTGCTACAGACATCACACAACATTGTGTATTCACATTCAAGAGATCCTCACCTGCTCAGAGAACAGGTAATTCTACTTAATATTTAAAGGAAAAGCCACTGCATATGTACAAATATTGTCTAATTTTTTAAAATGACTACAGTATCTTTCCCAATTGATGTTATAACACCCCCCCCTTATCTTCAAGGACATTCCACACGTTAAAAGTCTTTATGGTACTTTATGATCAGCGTCTTACAGTGACTCATCCATTTTCCTACCCTCATCACCGAATGCAGTATTTTCTCAATGTATTAGAGGAGAAATCCAAGAAACTCTTAAAGCATGGCTTCTCCTGTCTCAGAACAGAAAGAGTAATATTTTTATGCAGGTTTGGCATCTTTTAAAGCAGTGTAATTCTCTGTAAACTAACACTGAAGCATGACTACAGGTATACCAACCTTTTATACTAAAAGTGAAATGGAATACATTTTTCCTCTTCAGTTATTATGATGGATTGCTTTACAAGATTTATGAAGAGCACATACCAAACAAAATCCAAACCAGATAACTGTATTCTCAAAGAAACAGCATCTTTGTCTTTTGTACAGTTTATATAGGCAAAGATTTTTATTCAAAGCAAGAACAGACTACAATTTCATTATTTTTGTAATTTTGAAACTCCATAGTAGCCTGCTTTCATCTTACAGATAATACCTGAACTGCAGAAAGAAGAGGGGAAAAAAAATTCAGTTCACTCTTGCATTTTTACTTTCTAAGACTGCAAAGAGAAGTCTTCTTAAAAAGGAGTTTGAGTATCCAGGAAAGAGAATAGGAAAATCTTGAGGATGCTTGGGATTAATTCAGGAAACAGTTTTTAATTGCCTCCACCTAGGTATTATCCCTAACTGTATCCTTTACTGCATTACTGCAATTCATCCTCAGCACTTCAAGACAGATTAGTGTCCACCTTAAGGTTGCTAGGTATGGGGATAGGAGTCAAGTGTGGAAAGACTTGGCTTCCATCCACCTTAGATGTTAAGAGGGCAGATGAAGGTCCTGAACTCACAGGATGCTTGACTGCTGTTTTTCCTGGTTAATAGATACTGAGTAATTGAACAAGAGAGAGCTAAGGATAGGCCTAAAGAACATCTTGCTCCAAGCTTTATCTCCTCACCCTCAGAGCTCCAGCTCTCAGACACCCACACTGCTGCATCTTCCCCCAGGCAGTAGGACAGTGAAAGGGAGGATCATGTTTTAGGGATCTTGTGACACTACACTACTTGATGATGCAATTAATCTCTTTTCCATGACACATGCAGTTGTCACTCTGCAGTACAGCTAAGAAACCAACATACACAAATCTCACATAACCTTTAGAGGTGTAAGTGTCATGTACTGTGCGCTGAAATGCAGCACCCAGAGACTCCAGGCACAGCAAAGCTTCCTTTCCACTATTTCCTAACCTCCACCTGCGAACTGCACAGAGCTGGTGTGGCAAAATAATACACATGCAACAAATGAACTATCACCCGGTGGAGGGCTTGTTCAAGATCCCCGATCTCCTCTGGCCTGTTCATCCAGCCTTGAGAACAGCAGTATCATAGACTTCTAAACATACAAACTGCTCTGTAAGGTGTATTTTATGGCATTACAAAGTTAGAACATTCAGTGAAATATCAGAGTAATGGTGGAACACTCTCCTCACTTAACTGCAGTGTAAGACACTGATGAGAAAAAAGCTGATGGGACTTCAAGTTCTGAATTCTGTCATCTGCTCTGCCCCATCATACACTGCATGCAGTGTAGATTTCTAGAAGTGTGAACAACTGCTACAGATAGGACAGCACTTAAATGGCTTTCTGTTTAAAATTAAACTTTATTTTAATGAAAGAAATAAAAATTTCAAAAGTTAGTAATAAAACAAATTGTTAAAACAGAACAACGCCTGCCAGTGTATCATATCCAGCCTTTGATCAAAAATACAAATTATTCAAAGCACTACTTCTTCCAATCCCAGAAAATAACTTAAGACTATTAAATGTATTTCAAAGAAGCACAGAATATTAAAAATCCCACTAGGTTAGAAATCTAAGTCTACTTGAAAGCATGCTTCAATTACAAATATTAACATGGATAAATCTTAAAAATGTACTGTGCGTGACACTGCAGTGTTACTAATCACTAAAACCCGAGTTAACCTGGTTGCAACTCAACGCCAGGATACAGATATAATTTCATTCAGTCTTCTGATCTCAGAAAAGATTTGTGTAATCCATAAAAAAACAGCCCTATGAAATGCAAAGACAGCAGTAAGTGAAAGAAGACAGCTATAAAAGCCAAATTATGCCTACAATTTTTAATTAATTGTATCCTCTCTTTCTCCACAAATAAAGGTCCAATACAGCCCATAGCAGTAAAGTCGTTTGACAGCTTTCTGAATTCACAATATAGAAACTGCCCATAAAAACATTTCTATTTCAGATTACATTACCCTTAAAAGGGGTTTGTCCTAGCAGAAATACAGTGCTAGAGGCATTTCTTTGTAGCTACTCTGATCCATGCTTG
The DNA here is from genome assembly GCA_013398115.1 of Falcunculus frontatus. Taxonomy (NCBI): domain Eukaryota; kingdom Metazoa; phylum Chordata; class Aves; order Passeriformes; genus Falcunculus; species Falcunculus frontatus. The sequence continues at coordinate 394,054 of VZRV01006390.1, read as the reverse complement.
TAAACTCCAAGAAATTCAATATTTAAGTAAGAAGAATCTTTGTCAGAAGAGCCCCTTCTCCTGCCTCCCTGCTGGTACTGATGCTTGGGCTCACCCACACCGGGCTCTTTTCATCAAAGATGAAAGTTGTACCAGTGCTCTTTGTGTTAGATACGCCTTATGAAAAAGATATACCTTGACATTTTTATGTGGTAGTTTTAAATTACTTTTTCTTGCTTTAGGATGCAGATACTGCAAAATCCCCCACTCCAGTAAGCACATTTCACCTTTCTGCCCATCGAACCTCCATAATGATTTAACATGCTCTGTTATGTGAATTAAACCTCAGTACAACTGACATAGCTTGAATGCAATACTAGCACTTGCTCTTAAAAGACAATTTTTTTTAAAAAAATCAGAAAAATTGTATGAGTGCAAAGAAAGCCTCTTAAATGCTTCTACTAACTGTGTTTGGCATTCTAACTGTAACTCTCCCTACAGTGCTTTTTTATATATCAAGGCTGTGATCTCCAAAGACCAGGCAGGTTAAAGGTAGCTCCATCTAGCAGAACTGGTTCCTAAAAATCACAGCATGTTCCCAGACTACTGGTTTAAAACCTCTTTCCTGCCCTTTCAGCTCTCCCAGGAGCTATACCAGTAGCTCAACACAGACAGGCAGCCCCTGCCTCCTCTACTTCCCAAACTGCAATCCTCAGCCTCTGCTTCCACTTCCCTTCCCCAGAAGTCACTTCTGAAGACTACTCTGCTTTTATTCACTCAATATAAAAGCCAGAGACATGAGAATTTTGTGTATTTTACTTTTAAAAAGTGCACTGCATTCTAATTTAAATTAAACGGACTTTTAAAGAATAAAGTTACTTATAACTAAATGTGAAATTCTAATAAAGAAATAGATCAACTTTTAATAATCCCTTGGAAGAACTTTAATCAGACAAATTCATAAAAACACAGTTGCTGCCCATGTTTTAAAGACAGATGCAGCCATTAATAGGGGAAATCACCAGTAAAAAGAACTAGTGTTTTCAAGTAATGAATCAGCTACTGACAACTGGAAGTTCCTTCTATAGCTTTTAGAATTTTGTTTCAGATTAGTTTATACATTCAAATTCGGTAACTATTTCACCTGAAATTGAGAAAATGCATAAGGGTTTTTAAATATATCTTAATATATACCTTACCTATATCAAAATATTTTATTTGAATAAAAGTAGTTAGAGGCATGAAATAAAATCAACACTTTTTTTTTTAGTTCACTAACAAACCATGGCAACTTTAAGTCCATTTTAATATTTAATATCAACACTATTTTTAAATTTGACTTTTAAAAAAGCTTCATACATATCAAGTGCTATTAATACATTTTCAGTCAACTAATTTACAAGGATTAAAATACTGGTCTTCTGTGGTATCTCTGGAGAATACATAAAGGTGTGATGAACCACATGGGAAGTAAACTGCCAGCAATGAAGTACCAAATTTATGAGAACACGTTTAAGTAGATGTTGTTACATATATCGATCAGATGTGCTCATCAATGCACTGTAACAACAAAGAAAGAACTCTACTCAGAAGTAAAACTGGTTCTCTGAGCGAAAAACCTGCCCTAGTGGGAAGACAAAGCCTGTTCAGTGCAGTTACAACAGCAGCTGAAGCTGAAAACCTCTTGCCTTAGATCAGAAAAAGGAGGTGGATGAAGATGCAGAGCAAGTCATGGTTTAAAGCCATTGTAACCACAGCAAAAAAGGAAATACAAAAACGTTTTAATGGAAGAGGCTGCTATTAAATCTGGCCATCTGCACCCCAGGCTTATTTTAGACTCTTTCTCAATGTAAGTGAGAAGACCCAAAGCTATAAAGACATAACTTAAAGGGTAACCACTGGGTCCCCCTCCTGCATAGCACCAAGCTGAGAAACTGGAGCTTTGCACCAGTAATGTCATGGAATTGCCTCTGGTTTCTGTTGTTATTGTAAGAATATTTTCACATTAATCAACACATGCAGCCACTTGCCTTTTCAGGTTACCTGTTAAGGAATCTGGTATGTATATATACATGCAGGTATACAGACACACTTGCTTTTATCATTCTCTCAGGTCTTGGTAAGCTCTGAAATTCCTAACATTCTGAAGAAGCCTCCAAAAAAAAACCCAAGAGAGCAAACCATTAAGCTGGATGCCAGACACTGAAATTACACACAGTGTTTTCTACTTTCTCTGTTTTTGTAAATCACACAAATTCTCTTCAATTCTTCATAATGAATCTTTTTCACCTCTGTTGATTGTTTTATGATGCATTTTTCTAACATCCTGCATATATTTTCCTTGCTGAAACTACTTTTTCAACTGTTGAAACTTTTCACTTTAGATTGTCTCTTTCCTATAAAAATTTCAAATGCTTTATGACTATGATCTTAATTCTTTCCTCCCCCACGAATCTAGGGAAAAGCAGAGAGACTTGACTGGTTTTTGCCTCACCAGCCCTGGAAACCAAATATATTTCGCACATTTGAAGAAAAGCCCTTAGGCAACTTGCAAAGAACTAACAACATTTCAACTTTTCCATGGTTTCAGAACTCCCTCCGTATTGATTTGAAAGTCAGAAAAATTTCTAAGATAAGGCAATTTCTTCCTTTGAAGCTGAAAAATAATTTTCAGTCTTTAAACTTAATTTATCTCTATTACTTATTGGAAGTTATTTACTGAACTGTTATTAATCAATGTGATCATGGAAGGAGTTAATGTAATTTAATTTTAAGCCGCTAGAAGACCTGTATATTTGTATTATTATTTCTATTTGTATCTAGAGAGAAAGAAAAATCCTTCAGCTGCTACTGCCTATGAGTAAAATGGTAAATATTGACTAATGCAAAGGGGTAACCATGACCTCAGCAAAAAGCCTATCACTCCAAGGGAACAAGGGGAGAAGCTGGTCTCTTCTGCAAGAAGCAGCAAAACTGCTTGAACACAAGTAGAACAAGCTCCACTGCACTATGAACACTATGTCAGAGTATTTTAGAGTGTAAGAAACCTCTGGGAGTCACCTGGTACCACCACCTGGTCAAAGCAGGACCAACATCTACATTAGACCAGGTTGTTAAGCCACTGCAGTGAAGTTCTGACTGTCTCTAAGGATGAATACTGCACAAGCTCCCCAGGCAGCCTGCTCTAATACTTAACCACATTCAGTGAAAATTTATTTCCTAATTTCTCAATGAAATTTCCTTCACTGTAGTTTATTCCCATTACCAATCTAAGCACCTTACAGTCTGCAAATATTTGTAAATCTACTACAGACTTCAACTATACCCAAAACTAGGCTATTGCTAAACAGTGCTTGATACATATGGATGTATCAAGCACAGTTTTGAAAGAGACAGCTCTGCTACATCCTCTAACCTAATACTGCAGATTCACACCAGAAACAGAACAAAAAGAAAGATCAGCATTGGGGTACTTACCAGGCTTCCCCCTCTCCCCATTTTAACAGGTTCATTGAACTGTTATTCTTGAAACTAAATATCTCACATAATATCTCAAAAGCAAGCACTAAGCAGTAATTGATCTAAGTATGGAATGAGAAGATAAAATAGTTTATATTCATATATTTAGATGTCAGTACCAAATTAGTTTTCTCTATTTTCCTGAAAATATCTGGAAAGCTCTGTGTACTTAAGCACATGAGGAATACACTTGGAGAACAAATACTCTTACACAGAGACCAACTAGGCATGTACGTGCCTGCTGGACATGCAGGGCACTGCTGCATTTTTTTTTTTTCAATTCAACCCAATTTGACAGAGGAGCTAAAGCTCTAATGATAACTGGATTTCCAGAAGTTTTTGATAATTGGTGTCTGGAAAGACAACAGACATACAAATGAGTATCTTCACTAACTGAAAATGAAGGTATTTGTGAACGTTCCATAGCCTCACCTTGGCCCATCAAGAAGGCACAATAAGTTCATTTAGATTAGTTATGCCATACTACCTTAGGCTGCTGGGAGCATCAGGAGGCGTGGGGAACTGCACACTTCAAGTACTTCAGTGGGTCAAGTTTAAAGGGATCAAATACGTACATATATAGGGAACTGAAATTCAGAAAGTCAAACCTTCACTTCTGCTGTTCACCCAACTTGCTCCATGGTGTACTAGGTATTTTTGGTATTGTTTCTATTTAAGTATTTGCTAAAATAGACCTAATCTATACTACAATGAATGACCACTAGAATGCCCTTCTTTTTAGGGAAGCATCCAGATGGCCCATCTGGCCAGTGAAGTCACCTGCCTGCAAAAGAAACTCCAAAAGAAAAAAAATCCCACTTCAACCACTGGAAAAGACACAACTCTTGTTACAAATCAAAAAGATAAACTTACTTCAACTAGTACATATTTACCTTGAACATGGAGAATGATAAGCAGATAGGCTCCAAGCAATTGCTCATGAACTCTCAATCGAGTCATTGTTCACTTTTAATCCTTTCTGTGCAGGGCGCTCGGCCCTCCTGCTTGACAAATGCTAAGCTCAGTCTGTTCCGTGAAGCCCAACACAGGACTTGGTGCTTGACTGCAAAGATGCTTCTGTAGCTTTTCCACCTTAATTCCTGAAAGATACAATAAAACAAAGTGTTAAAAAACTTCATGTATTTTCAAAACAAGAAAAAACCCTCAAGATGGTCATCATGCTGAGCATAACCAACAAACGCAACAAAAAACCCACTGTGTTTATTAACATTAGTAACTGAAAACATTAGCTATGTTTACTATCTAACTGAATAGCAGGGTTCTTCTGAAATACACACTTTTGGTAACAACCCACAGAGATGTTTTTACATTCCTATAAAAAATATTAGATATATCAACTGACTGGTCACAGCTGTATAATTTTAGACTTCCATACAGCTATTAAACATAATATTCAACAGATCAACATGTAAATCTGTTTGAAAACTATTTTCTTTACAGAAATGAAAACTTCTTTTAATCATTTTTCATAAAAATTAAACTTAAGTGGTGACTTCCCATAATACTGCAGAGGGGGGAACAGCAATATCATGTTAGGCCACCTCTTGAAAACTGCTGGTAGAGAAGCTTTATTGCAAAAAAAATCCCAGCCTCTCTGCTGGATGAAAACCAAATTTGTATTAAATTTAACAGTTAGGTAAGTTTCTTAATATGTTTATCTTGTTACTTTTGTCTCCTGGAAGAGTACTGCATCTTTAAAACAACGAAAAAAAGACAACACTAACTGCAATTCAAAATTGTGACATCCTGGATTCCCAAGGTGTGTGCAAGTTAATTCCTGCTGAAAAATTGCACTACCATATGCACACGCCATTTGCTCCATAAATAAAACATAATTCTACTCTAGTGCAGTGTGGGTGAACACACAGCTAAGACAGCCAAACTGAGCAAGAAGACACTTTTTCAGACCGCAATAGTTGTGGTCACGTTCCGTTTACAGAACTTTTCAATGCTGATGCACACAAGGGGAGCATAATTGGGCCTCAGAGGACTAAAAAGCAGCTTGAACACCTAAATAGTTACTTGCAACAAAAGTGAAACTGCACAAACATGAACAGAGCACTGATTTAGCCTCTCCTCGGCCTCGTTTCGGTGGGGTTGACCCCCCTGACCCCTGTCAGCCTGGCGCTGCTCATGAATGCCAGAACGGGCGTTCGCTCGGGGACGGGCAGCAATTACTGTTGGTGGCCGCTTCCAGCATCAATAACTCAATCTGTCTGTCGGCGAGACCCAAGAACTTTTCATTTTAATGAGTCTTCGGAGGCCTTTAACATGGCGGCAAATTAGCGGCTGAGCCGGGAGGTGTCCGTCACTTCCAATTTCTGCGGGCGCGGCGCCGCCCCGACCCCTGGCCTACTTTTCACACGTCTCTGACTTCTCCCTAATGCAGCCACAAAGAGGGAGCCGGGTGCCCCGAGCACCGCGGCCCTTGCTGGGATTATTGCCAGGTTGTGCTGGGATGGACTCGGAATCGCACCCCGCGCAAACATCCAGAGCACCAAAACCTTCGAAGTAAACTTCCTGGCCAGGCAGAGGGAAAAGAGATGTGACAGCAAAAATATTCACTCTTTGGTGTTCCCTATGCACAAGACACAGCACCAGTTCTGACAGCTAATAAGGAATGTACTTCTAGCTATAAACCATCAGGCCAGCAATGTAAGTCCATAAGTATGAATGCTTTATTCTGTGTTTCAGTGGCAATGAACTTCCAGTCCTCAATAAAACTTGTGGAAGTTGAAGACTGCCAACAGCTTTATGTAGCTTTATATAGCAACAACAACAAAGACTTTATTTACAGTATTCCATCAAGAAAAGACAAATCTCAGTAACAGTCTGTTTAAAGTATTTTTAAAAATAATTTCTGTCTTGTCTATGTAAGTTTCAGGAAGGAATATGTATTGGCACTCTTGTACATACATGGCAAGAGTAGGAGTGCTTCAAACTTTCAGAGAATTGGTGATCTCTCCCCCCCAGTTCACTAGAGGGCACACTGGCACAGGAACATGTATTTGCCACTGTACCACACAGCATGTTACCAAAAAAATAAAGAAAAAATGGGAAAAATAGACCATTTTAATGCAACTCACTCCAATTTCACGGTGCTTTTTGTTCAGGGACACAATCTAAGGTTCTAAGTTTCCAGAAATGCTGTCCAAGCCTATCCAAAAAAAAAATGCTCTCCACCAGTATTTTGTACCTCAGTTTTCTTTCCAGTAATATTTCACTTTTCACAGGTGTGTGTGTGTATATATATATATATATAAAAAAATACCATATATAAAACAATGCAATAAAAATCAAAGAGAACAAATTCTAATTCCCCATTTTAAGCCAAAATTACCTTTCCAGACTCCCATTAAAGAGGAAGAGTAGCAGCCCTGGCTAAGGCACAAAACTGAGAGAGCAACAGCTAGAATTTCTCCAAAACCTGCCTAATATAACAGTGTAGAATGACACAATTAAATGTCTATTTCAAATATATTAAAGCACCAATTAACACGTGGAATGCTACTGTGCCAACAGAATGATGCTGAAGAGATTCAAACCCATAGGCCAATCAGTTGACTTTGAAGTTCTCAATCTCTTTTCTACTGTAGCCATGAAGAAGCATTCAACTATAATCACTAAAAAGTACTTTATTCATCAATTTTAACACCTAATTTTTCGGCACTGTATTTTATTATCCTTCCCAGTAACAGCCGATTGAAGAAAATGCTTTTATTATTAAAACTGTGGATGTTTTTCTGAACTGGAACTCAGCAGTGAATTCACAGGACCATCACAGCAGCCTAGCCCTATGTTCTGTATGACTCCAAATACATGAAGTGTGAAAGATCTGTCATATGGCCCAAACAAACTCTGAAAGCACGGAGTTAAGTGGTTACTGTTCTTTAGATGTGGCTATGTAATATTTTTAACAGCATGATCCCCAAACCAAGTGAGTTGTGCTGTTCCAAATTTCAGCAAAGAATGATAGTGCTGAATGTAACAACAAAGACAGTATTGTAAAGGGGGAACACATGAAAAAAGTCAGTCTTAGACTTCACAAGAATTAGAACATACAATCCATTTCAACACACAAGATACTTCAAACCATTTGCAGCAGTACATGTAACACCAAGTTAATGTATTTAAACAAAACTAAACGTATTAAATGGTTCTCTGATGTGTAACTGGGGCAAGAAGCAACTTAGGCAACTGTAAGCATATTACCTCAAACACAGGTACAGTTTTGAACAGGACTTTGAGATGAAACAGAATGCCAGAGATAAACTGGACTGTCAGTCTAAGTCAGTGCGCAACATCAACTTTCTTATAAGATTATAAAAAAACCTGATATGGTGCCACAAAGAAAATTACTCATTTGGATGAAGAAAAGAGGGATTATAAGAACAGTAAAGAATGCACTACAGGGCAGACAAGTAGTTTCAAGAACAGAGATTAGTAGTCTAGTTCAAATGGCATTTGAGGACCTTGATTCTTGATTCAGCTTGACTGAAGAATATTCACCCTTTTCATTAATGAAGTAGGCACAGAAAGCAAAACTTTAGAAACAATTGCTGACAAACATAAATTGTCAGTTCAGCTGAGTGTTGTTTTTATGCAGGAAGATTTGGATTACGTGAAGAACTCAAGTAACAGAAATGGAATGAAGTACAACAGCATGAAATTGGGAAAGTCATGCATATGGGTAACTCTGAGGAATTTCTGCTTCACACAGACTAGAAGCACACACGTAAGAGATAGCTATGTCCAAGGGCTCAAGGACACCAACTGATTACAAAACTTTAGACACATCCATGTCATGTTGCTGGGAGAAAAACACAACTCCAGTATTTCCTAGGGAAATTTCCCAGGGAAAACAGTACGGCATGAATAGCACAGACACAATATGATTGATAAATTCAACAGAGTATCCTTCTAGGTGTATCTCAAGGAAAGAGAGACATTTGGAGATAAAAAGAAAAGAAAATTATACAATTAATACAGTTAAAATAACTATATTTTGACAATACAAAAGGAAGAAATACAAGGAAAGACTGACAGTTATTCACCCTTAAGAAAATTACTGGTTCAACAACCAGGTATGGATTAGCCATTAAAATTCATTTAGATCAGAAATGAGAAGACAATTCCTAACCACTGGTTAGAAGGTTGTAGGGCAGATCTTCAGACTAAATAGAGTCCAAAAACTTTAATTAGTCTTTACTTTACAAAGGCCACCATCTCACGTAGCTACAGGTGTCAGGACAGGAACAGACTAATCTGGGACTACATTTTATCATTCTTAATACAAAAAGAACTATAGTTAGCTTTAGTTTATCCAAAGTCGAACAGTCAAAGTTAACCAAGCCCCTAACAAGAAGAAAGTTTCAGACTGTATACTGTGTAATTCTGTTCAATACTTGCACAAGCCTACTTTTAAAATGTGTTTCTATTATTCTATTGCAAGGCATGGTTACACAAATTGTATTAAAGTGTCACAGTGAAATATTTGAACTACCTATGCTTGAATGCTGTCAAATACGTTAAATTTTAAAAGCAAGGTAAATCCACCCCCAAAATCTGTGAAGAAATCCTGCAGCTGATGGAGAGGACTGCTGGCTACTGCAAGCCAGCTGGCTGCATGGCCATCAACAGAAACAACATCACATAAGGCCCTATTTGTTTAGGCACTAATCTGTTCAAGCTCACAGAAATAATTCCCTTACTGTGGATTGTGTAAGAATTATTTAAAATTGTTCCTGATTGCATAAATTTAAAAGCCAATAGAGTGTGTAAATCACACAAATGTTTCTTCTCCCTCTACAAACCGAAGTGAAATCCGAAATGCTAAATGAAGCACATTTGTGTGTATTACATACTTCTCAAAAGACTGAAATGAAAAGTTAAATCTTACTTCTCTCTGTAGTACATATAGAACCACGTGTTTAGAATACCTGCACTCCCAACACATTTGTTCATTCAAAAAACACAAGACCATAGTAACTGGTTTTTTGCAGCAGGGGAGATCACAGTCTTAGGAAAAAAGGCCTTTTTTATTTGTGACCAGTGGGAAAAGCCACCAAAATCCACCTTAGATAGTCAAACAGATACCTCCTGAAAGGAAGATTTCCCACTGCTGGCAAATATCAAATGTGTGTACATCACGGCAGAATTTAGAAGCCAAAGTACTAAACTACGATACGTGTCTGTTTCATAAACAAAGTTGTTAACTGTGAAGAAATTAAAGCCTACCTGCTTTTTACCATGCCCAGCACAATTAGGTAATTGGGGACGCCACTCATTGGACTCCTGAATGCCCATCTTACTGTTACTCTGGCACTTCAATTAACTAACTGCTACAAAGTTTCTTCAATTAAGTTACATGTAATGAAATTCAGCAAAAGTGTTTTCCAGTGCAATCAGGTACTGAGACATATCCTAATATGTCACAAACATGACACATTCTCTTATTTGAACATATTCAGAGAAAATTTCACTGCACCATTTTTATTCACCTTGACCCATTTCCCTTTTTTCTCAATTCCTTCACTTTGGTGATTAACTGGCTTAGATCTTCCGCCCTTAAGACAATTGGCAAATGGACACCCATGCTCTTTCTACCATAAATGACATCAACTTCTGCTATTCTACCCAGAAGCTATCCTTCTTATATGTTTTTATGATCTATTCATCATTTTTGCTAGTTCCTTACTGTCATACCAGTCAATGTGAACAAGGAGAAAAGTCTCCACATGTAATACATTCCATCTCTAAATTGAATAAATCCAAATGGGGAATCGTAACTTAAACCTTTAAGATCTCATTCACAAAAAAGATACTTACTGGATGTCTTTCGTTCAATAAATGTAAGCAGCAAGGGGAAAAATCATCAAAATTGTTAGAAATTTTACATGTCACTATTAAAAATATCATGGTCACAATATTATGCCTACAAGACTTATCGCACATTCTGGCTCTGAGTTTCAATAATTCTATACAAATCATATATGTGAGCTCAGGAAAGGAAAAAGCTGGGCCTCGATCCTGAATATATACATACATTTGCTCACTTTTTCAGAAGTGGAAAAAGAACCCTAAAATCAGTGTGCCGGTGTTTTCAAAATTACAAATGCTTTCATAGAAAGAGTTTCTAACGTGCAACATCCCTTTCAGCACTATAAGGACTAATGAATGTTTTCACAACCTTACAGTAATTTTTTCATAATTTAAGGACAGTTGTTCATTAATCTATGTATAAAAACATCCCCAGATCAAAAACCTGACAGGGTAAGCATTTATTTTACTCAGCTCCCATGATTTTGGCTGCCTTCTGCTACACCTATAACCCCATCTCAATCTAGAAAAAGAAATTCACAACTTCTTTACGTCTCCAAAGTGAAGGTGATTATGCAAATTATGGAACTCACGAAAAAGAGTTCTGCAGAAAGTGGGTTTTGGTTTGGTGCTTAAAGAGCACATTTTTCATTTCCCGATGCCTAAGGAAAACAGCCTGCGTTTTTGGTCAGTGACTTTCATCGGTAACACAGCACGCCGGAGAAAGCGCTGCTTTTTCCCCGTGTCGGTGCCACGGGTTCCTGCAGAAGAGGAGCGAGGGACAGGAACCAAGGCACCCCCGCCGGCCTCAGGCCAGCCCGCGGCTCCGGCTCCCGGCGCGCTTCCCAGGGCGAGCACTTCGCCCACAGGAGGGTGGTGTAAGCTCATCTCCCAGTAGGGGCACGTTGCTAAAGCCTACCTCTGTCATGCACAACATTTAGAAAATGTGGTTGCTATTTAAAAGACACATCACTTGAATTTCAATTTTTGGTACAAAGGAGAAAACATCAGCAACAAAGCCGAGACAACTCTATTCGGGATTTGGGGGTTGCCTTTTTTCACATGAAAAAACATCAAGACTGCAAACTACTTCTCTCCGTCTTCCACTCGCCTCTTCCAGCCCTAACTCTTGTTTTCTAGGTAGTAAGATTTTTCCAAGTGTGCTGGCCAGCGGCCAGCTCCATAAAGCGGGCGGGAGGCGCTCCCCCCGCGGCCCCTCCCGGCAGCCCAAGGCGCCCGGCCTGACATGCTTTTCAAGGCGTGCTAGACTGCAGCGCAGACTTTCTGGCTCCACTTCCATTGTTTGCACGGCTGCTTTGCTCCTTATCCAGAGCCTGGATTAGCATAAGAATACTGTCTTCCCCCTCTGCAAGCCAGCTCCCCTCCAGAAGACCTCCACCCCTTAAGAATAAACATAGGGCTGGGTTTCTCTTTTTTTTTGGATTTTCTCTTTAAATCCCCTTTTCCTATTCAGGACTTGTAGAAACCAATAAAATAAATAAAACGCTAAACAAGCGAGGCTGACAAGGCTCAGAAAGGCCCGATTGCATAGATTAGTAATTACCAAGGTCAAAAGAGTCAACCTGATAATGCGCAGAGCCCTCACTCCTCACTCTCACATTGTGGACATGAAAGTTATTAATGGATATGCTTTCCATACAGAGCTGAAAATAAATAAATTTAGGAAGGACTAACAGAAAGGAGCTTTTAAATCCCCCTTCCTTTTAATTTACACCTGGAAGATGGAATTTCAAATAACTGAGAACAGACAGGAAACATTACTTATGAAGACAACCCTCAGCCAATAATACAAACAAACCCCTCCAAACTGCGAGCGGTGATGCCTTACACAGGGGAATCTGCCTACTTACACATCTGCAAACTCTTTCCCTCTGCTATGTGACAAAGGGACTATGGTGTTCCTTTTAGAGCAAGTGACATGTGATCTAGTATTAAAAAAGGCTGTCAGAAGAGCATTTCACAAGAAGCCAACTGCTTGCCCTCACAACGCTTCAAAGTGTCAACATGGACATATTTTTTTGTTCTGCTACCCAGAAGATAACAGCTGTCCAAGTGAATTCATGCGTCGTTTCATGAACAAGATAAAAACACACTTGCAAATATTACTTCATAAGCAAGCAACATAATTTTTAAATCATCAAATTCAGCACTCCCCATTGCAATGGGTGAGAGATGAGCTTTCTTTGACAGCGTTTGCTCGATACAAACAGCAGAGACAAGACTGGCAAGTTCAACATCATGAAGATTTGCTAATACAAAACGCTGCTTGGCAAGGTAAGCCTTAATCCTCATTTTCCTCACCTGCTTGCCATGCCCACAGAGGCACTGTACTCTACTTAGAGGAGAAACTCCCTGTCTAGCTGTTCCCACAAATCACTCTAAATAACACACAGATATCCTCAAAGGAGTGGTCTCCATCAGTCTTCCAAAGAGGCATTTTAATAGCTGGATAGGACAAATAAATGAAATAGTAAGTGCTGCTTCTTTATGCTCCTCTAAAAGACTGCTGTGGCTGGGGAAGTTATATTATAAGTGTTCTTACTACAGAAACAAAATTTTAGATAAATGTAATTCGCAAATTACATTTACCTATTAAGTTTGTTCTTTGTGTAAGTTATATTACCCTTATAACTTAAAATTGCAACCTCTCTTTTTCTTTTGAATTTTAATGATCAGTTGACTAACTTTTGTCACCTGTGAGCCATCACTTCACCCCAGAAACTTGTGTTGAGATATTTTCACGACATTACAAGGTCCAGGCACAAAACATGAGGAGGTTACCACCTTCACAGCAAGGGCAAAAGAAGTAAGCAAGTATTATCAGTGGCAAGTTTAGAATAGCCTAAACTAGAATCATTCATTATCTTACATAGAACCTGCAGTGTTCAGATATTCTCAGTATCAGAGTGATAAATGCTTATGTGTAAAGCATGACATGCTCACCTAGAGAGTTATCTCACAGATAATGGCTATACTAAACTAGATGGCTATATATAAGAAAGTGCTTACACAGGACAAATAATGTAAAATTAATTATATGCTCCATCCAGCATCTATTTTCATCTGCAACATTTAACTTCAATGTGACATATATAAGAAAGTATTATTGCTCTGGGAAAAATTTCCAGGACTCTAAATTGTATGTGTCTGAGCATTATCTTACCCTGTTAGGTGTTCTGCAAGTCTTGCTGAGATGAAAACAGATTTTAATGCAAACTTAAGTTAAACTCTAAGTGCACTGTAGATCTGCTTGGTTAAATAACTACAGAAACAACATGGCATGCACATGCACACGAATACTCCTCTTAAGTTTGAACAATGTACTTTCATCAAATATAGCTTCAAAGACATTTCCAAATCCAAACATAGTAATCTGTCAATAGGTAGACAGAAACAGAGTTCAAAGGTAATGTTTACTTCAACAGTTATAATCCTCTATTTCCCTGCACTGAAGTGCTAAAGCAATACTGTTAATTCTTTTTTCCACACAAAATTCAAAAACAAACATAAGCTTCCTGGTCATGAGATTTAATGAGATTAAAAATCTCCCATTCATATTCTACATTCATAGAAGAACTACACCAGTTCTTCTCTCAGTGCAAAAAGGTTACTTTAAACACAGTACGAAACAATTTTCAACAACTGTTGCACTGCAGAACTCAGGACAGCAGAACATCAACATGTAGGGTAAAAGCTTGATTTGGTTTGGTTTAGATTAAATGAAGTTCACATTCGACTAATAAAACCTGTAATTTTTTTTCATTCAAATCTTTGCTTTTCTCTCCATATTGTAAGAAAGCAAGTGGACTAAGACCTAAAGAAACTAAAAAGGTACAGAGATTATATGATATAATTTCTTCTATGACTTTCACTTGGTTTCCTACTTTTCTCTTTGATCATCACAATGTATGACTTAAACTGCCCATACTCAGTATTACAGGAATGACTTGGACACTATATTTTATTGCAAACATTTCTCCCACTCTCCCATCATCCTTAAACTTGAAGGTATCTCCTCTGATGTCTCAACAGTTCCTTAAGCCAAAAATCTTAAAAGCAAAACCATCTTCCTCCTAAGTCATCTCTCCATTTACTCTGGCAATTCAATTATTCCCCAGTCACTCAAGATCACATCCTTAAAACTCTCTCATTCTGCCTTTTCTTATGTTACTTCTGTCAAGGCTGTTACTCCATCTAGGGGTGATTTACTCCTTCCACATCTCCACTATCAAAATCTTCTTTCTTTCAGGATTCTTTAGCTTACATGAATCACCTCTAATAGGATGGAATTAAGGCTGATTCAAATTAAATCTGTGAAGGAAAAATTGAGGTTACAGGAAAACCACAGAATCCATAATGGGAAGCAATTTTTGTTGCTAGTTGAAGAGAATACAGAATTATTTTTGGCAGAGAGAAAGGGGACAAAAAAGCCATCATTATTGAACCTTCTCTGTCAAGCACTGCATAGTATCTCTACCACATCCGAAGTATTTTTCCATTTCCCTTTTTTCTTTGAGATTCTTCACACATTTGAGTTAAGAACTGTACTGAAACCAAATCAGCAGATGAAAGACCTGAGTAATCTACTGGGTCTGTGTGAGCAGGTTTTGGTAGCGGGGGGCTAAAGGGCTGGCCTTCTGTGAGAAGCTGCCAGAAGCTTCCCCCATGTCCAGCCAATGCCAGCTGGCTCCAGGACAGACCCGCTGCTTGCCAAGGCCGAGCCCATCAGGAATGATAATAACGCCTCTGAGATAACATATTCAAGAACGAAAAAAAGTTATTGCACAGATGTTCCTGTGGCCAGGGAGAGAGGAGTGAGAATATGTCAGAGAAACAACCCTGCAGACACCAAGGTCAGTGCAGAAGGAGGGGCAGGAGGAGCTCCAGGCACCAGAGCAGATCCCCCTGCAGCCTGTGGTGCGACCATGGTGGGGTGGCTGTGCCCCCGCAGCCCACGGAGGACCACGGGGATGCAGAGATCCACCTGCAGCCCATGGAGGAGCCCTTGCCAGAGCAGGTGGATGCCTGAGAGGAGTCTGTGAACCCACAGGAAACCTGTGCTGGAGAGGGTCCAGGCAGGGACCTGCACACTGCAGGTTTCCTGGTTGGACTTGAGACCCTGTGGGAGACTCCCATTGGAGCAGGCTGTGCCTGAAGGACTGCATCCCGTGGAAGAGGAACCCACGCGGCAGCAGTCTGTGGAGCAGGGAAAGAACTCTCCTCCCTGAGCAGCAGCAGCAGGAACGTGTTATCAAATGACCACAAAAGCCCCATTCCCCATCTCCCTGCACTGCTGTGGAGGGTAAGTAGGGCTCAGGTAGGAGTGAGGAGTGGGGAAAAAGGTGTGTTTAAGATTTTGTTGATGATCCTGCTCTGATTTTGTTAGTAAGAGATTAAATTAATATCCCTGAATTGAGTCTATTTTGCCCACGATGGTAATCACTGAGTGATCTCTCCTGGTCCTTGTCTCAACCCATGGAGAAGGGAGTGATAGAGTGGCTTTGGTGGGTGCCTGTGCAAATTTTAAAGGCCAATAAAGCAAACTTTTTTTCCCATTCGCAATTAAAAAATTCTTATTAATTCAGAGATTGGTGATATCACCAAACATGAAATTTACTGCGGGGAGGGGAAACCAAGTAGATGGCAAATGTAGATCTGCAAATTCCAAAACAACTCAAAGTGCACGGAACTTCAAAACACCTGTATAAATATCCCTCTTCTCATACACTGCCATCTCAAAGACTTCAGGGACTCTCCTCTGCACAGGCAGACCCCTTATCACTTCACTTTCATCCCACTGAAAGCCTAGGACTGAACTGTTTCTGTAAAAAACTTTCATATGCTTTACCTGCCAACTGAAACAAATAATTGTTTTTCAAACACCAGCAACGTGAACGAGCATGTTTGAACGAGAACAGGAATTCCAGATCTTAGAACAACAAAATGTGTTTGAAGCATGGTGAAATGTAGCCATTTGGGAACCCCTCTGCACATCCTCACTGTGGAAATTTTCCTAATAGATGTGACTACTGACTCCTCTAGCATTACTCTAACAGATTCAGATTTTTACTCAAGATCCTGAAATTCCTGTACTGTGCTGTAAACTCAAAACATACATATTTTAAGGACACGATAAAAATATCCTTTTTTTACATAGACTTGGCTATGGCTCACAGGTAATTTTTTTAAAGGATAGTGCCTATATCTGGTTTAGAAATAAGAAAATTAGCAAGTTTCTATCACAGTGTCTTCATAAACATTAAGGATATTATAAAAAGACCCTTCTCTAAATCAGTCTTAGATTTTGGTAAGCTAAGAAGTAGCTGCTTATTATTTTAATATTTAGTATTTTAAAGTATATTTGAAGTGGACCCCTAGATTTATTTTAATTCAATTCTGTACCAATTGCAACACTTTAGAAACACTTCACCTAACATCTCACGAAACTTACTGTACCTTCACAATCTCGGAACCTCTGGAGAAGGACATTCTTGACTTTTCAACCCAGTTTAGAAGGACCTACTCCATAACTGACTACTTAGGAGTGCTTCAAAACAGTACCATCGGAAAGAAACATTTAACTTCTCTGTTTTGGCTCAATTGGAAAAAAAAGGAAAGAAAACAATTCTTGAAAACAAAACTAATCCCTGTATTAATGTTTGGTTGAAACCCACATTTTACCATTCCTAATCTAAACACAAAATAGAAAAATAAGCAAAAAAAGGAAATCTGGTATTTTTCTAATTACATATCCATGTTACAATAATCTGGTTGGAAAATACATTCCTATCAATACAAACATCTTCAGACTGTACTGCAAATTCATTCCTTGTATGCTTTTCTCACTGTAAGATCTTAAATTGTTCTCCATCCTACCCCATAAAATTCCCATTCTCAGATACAGAAATAAAATACAAAATTTAGCTTCTTTTTCCTATACAGGAACTTCTCTAGATTTCTTTGAAATCTGTTGCCTGTGACACTTTCAACAGGAGCTCCTGAGCCAAACAGAGCCAACATAAAAATGAAGGGATTCTCAGCAGCTTAATCTGACCTTGCTGAGCCTGAGAGTCTTGGCCTAGCAATAGGAAGGCTCTTGTTTTGTGTGATGCCTCCTCCAGCCACCTAGAAACAGAGACTAGACAAGAGTAAGGGAATAAAGACAGGTATTTATTTGAAGGGCCTTCAAGGTACACCCTGGGGGAGCCAGAGGCTGCTTCCAAAAGTTGGACCCCAAGATGGACGACAGGTCACGAGTTCTTCACACTTTTATAGGTTTGGACCATTTGCATATCAGGGTTAATTCTCCAATTAAAGCCCCAGTTTTAGCGATGTAATGCCCCTCAGCTTGCCCCCCTCAGAATCTTTAGTTTACACATTTTGGGCCTAAAAACAGCCTGGTTGTCCTTGAAGGCAAAGCCTGGAGAGGCTTTGTTATGTCTACCCAGTACGAGAGAGCAGGAATTACAGGCTACAAGGAACTTCAGAGTTACACTCTAAGCAGTACAGAATTTGAAAATAGAAAAGTTAAAACCTAAGGCATCATGTGTGGTCTGAGATCAAGATGGTGAAACTACTGGAACAACATGGGATAAGCCAGGGGCAACGGGAGTAAGGAAAGCCCTGTTAGGAGGACACGGCAGAACAGAGCAGCTCCAGAGTGGAACCACTGGCACTTCCTGTTTTGATCAACTGATTCACAAGATGACATGGACTTCTGGTTACTCCACTCCAGGAAAATGCTTTGAGCACACCGACCTGCATTTCCCATTTGTGGTTTGAGCCTCAAGTGGCTCAGCCTGTTTGTTACGGAATTAACTCCTAGCAAATAGTTTGCCACCAAGGAAATTCAATGGCAGCTAACCCAACTTTACAAAATAATTGTTTCCTAACAGAACAGAGAGGATCTTAGGCAGTCTTGATGATTAATACGAAAATCATTGCAGGAATACCATCTCACCACTGGCACCTTTCATTCTGAAGTACCTGGTACGTGTTTCTGGCTGCTGAATGAACCAGCTCCATCATAACAAAAGATGGTCCCACCACTACTGGTTTGGAAAACACAGAAAGATGACAACTCTATGGACAGTAGAAGGTGAAAAGCAGGAAGTTATTCTTAAACTGTTAACAAAAGTTATTGGTTCAGTAGTTGTATGTTAAAGGTCTTTAATGTCCTTCTAACTCATGCTTTGCTGCAGGCAAGTCAAACTAAGCGAGTATTTGACATTTTAATGGGTGGTGCTGGGAAGTCATCCAAGTCCAGTTTTCAACATCCCAAAGAAAACAAAGTAATCATACAACCTAAATCTTTCTATTAAATAAAGAGACAACACTCTATGGGACACCCATTGAAGAAGGGACCGGAGCACACATAACCCTTCTGATGACATGTAATATACTAATCTGAATTTCTCCAGCTGCATTGCACTAGAAATGCACAAATTCACAGGTGTAATTAAAAGACAGACCTATTTACCCTAATAAGTAAGATGTAAGAAATTTTACACTGTCTCACAAAATAGAGCAGAATTAGCAAAAGTACAATGAAGGGTTGTATTGCAGAGATTCCATATTAAAGAAAGATAAAATAAACTATCTTGAGAACTGTCAGATATTTGATACTCTTCATTGAACCCTAAAATGGAAGAGACAACCAAAGAAATTTAATCCCAATTTCTCTCTGTAAACCAACGAGGAACTAACAAATAAACGACAAGTTTTAGATGCAAACAAAAGACAACATTTGTATATAACAAATATTTGAAACTAAAACACTCACTTTCACTGGTTCTTGTGGGTGCCCAAACTCATAAATGGACTCAAAGACATACCTGAAAGCAGGTCAGGCAATGAAATACAATACTGCTGATCTCTCACTCAGGAAGCACATAAAATGTCTGATCAACACCTGGGCAATGTGTACCCTGTTCACATCTGGTATTTATAGTATTTCCCTCTTTTGGCCTTCATGATCAAATTTTTTCTTTTGTCTTTTTCTCTTGCTATTGAAATTCCAGTATAAAAGGTATGAAAACAAGAGGCAGTACTTAGGAGCAGGAGTAATTAGCACAAGGACTTGCTTTTATTTGGTTCTGATAAGCCCCCCTCTTCTTGCCATTTGTGTGCTTGTTGACTTAGAAGCCCATAATCCCTAGTAAAAAGAGAACAAACTGTGTGAAGATAAGAGAAATTTTGTGGTGGAGTGGTGTTGCCATTTTATTTTTTGCCAGATCAGCTATTTACATAAAGAGAAAGCAAAAAACAACCTCCCTCCCTCAACTGCTGCTAATACTACTCCTCAAGACAACAGTGGACTAGAAGGCAGAAAAAGTAACTTGTGAAGGTGGTTGGGTGTGTGTGTTTTGCACTTCTCTTTCTAAAATAGTATTGTGTCGAGAGTTTTCAACTCAACTACTTATGCTGATTCCCTGCCACTTGACACTGTCTAAAGCTTTTGCCCAGTCATATCAGCAAAATAATAAACTAAACTAATAATCAACTAAAGCATTAGTAGTATTCATGACCAAGCAGATTCTACCAAATAAAACTGGTCTGATACCACAACTTTTTTCCAATGTGCCTTTGTACAACGGATGTCTCCGTAGTTGATGCTGATTTGTCTTTTTTCATAACTGAAACACAGACAGAGATCAGATCAAACAGCTGTTTCAGTATGGTATTAAACACTGTCACTAGCATAAAAAAAGGTGACACTGAAATTTTTTGTAAGATATGGTGGGTGCTTATCATATGCTTTTTATCCTTGAAATACTTGAAATAAAATTTTGCAGGCATTAACCTTACCTCCGAATTAGGAAACTGAATGAAACTGTATTGTACTTCAAGCTTCCTCCAGACTGTTTTCATCTGTACTTCCACTTCATTAGTTCAAAGGTGGCATTATGGAAATGCATATTTCTATTGATCTGTAAAACACAAAGAGGGTTTGATTAAAGAGACAGCTGAAGAAACTGTGTTGACGGTTTATGGTCTAGAATGAGAACTGCACATTGCAGATACTTGTATCTGGAGTTACAGAAACCATCTCTTATGATGAGCTGCTCCCAGCTAGAGAGAAACTTCCTAAGAGTCATACATATCCAACAGCCGCACAGCTGTAAAACACTGACACAAAAAAGAATTTTAGAATAATTTTATCAGTAATTGCTCATATTAAAAATGAACCAACAAAAATATTTCTATCCTTCAGTTTAAATATACAATTGTCTTAGATGAATGGTGATGTCAGGGAGGAAGAGTGTTAAAAATCTCTGTAGAGAGTTTTCCGGTGAAAATAAGCCTTTTTCATCTCTCCTCATAACTCTTGGATTCTCCTGGTCTATACCAGCCAGATTTGCAAGCCTCCAGACACCAAGTTTCCAATTTTGTTTTTCCTTTTAAAAAAGTCAGCAGACTAGAATATCACAGAATCAGCTATGTCAGAAAATACCTTTGAGATCATAAAGTCCAACCTCTGACCTAACACTACCTTGTCAACTAGACCATGGCACTGAGTGCCACATCCAGTCTTTTCTTAAAGACCTCCAGGGATGGCGACTCCACCACCTCTATGGGCAGTGCATTCCAACGCCCTGTCACCCTTTCTGTGAAGAACTTCTTCCTAATGTCCAAAGAAAAGGACACATTGTTGGTGACACCAGTGGAAAAAACAAGCCATGCACAATTCAATCTTTTTTATAAACACCAGGGAATCTGTAAGACTGCAGCTCCACACCAAAAATCCACCGGTGTCACACCATTAGTTCCAGTACACCAGGAACTGCAATATACAGAGAAATAATCAATAGGTTTATTGTAGCTGTGCACATGCATGATTACTCCTGGGAACTGAAAAGCAAGCCAGGAATTTGGACAAAGGTACTGGCAGTAGGATGGGTTTGATTTTTAGTTTGTGTTTTTGAACTGCTGTACATCCCAGCACCAGAGGAAAGCCTGGCACAGGCTCTTACCCATTTCTCCTAAGGATTGTGAGCAAGTCTGACTTGTGTCAAATCCCAGCATTTTCAGATGCACTGTGGATAGCTAAGATGGGCTTATTAGCTTTGTGAGATTCCACAGTGAGCAGATGCCACCTATTGCCAACTTCTCCCATTTTATCAGCGTCACAATTTCTGAATGTTTCCACCATCTGAAGCTTTTAAGAAAATCCTACGAGAATGTTATCATTTAGAAGTCCCAGCCTTATGACTGCAATCATAACCTTGAAAATCACACAAAGGCTTTAACACCACCGTTGCAGCTATACTGTTAAAAAAACATACAACCACTCGCACAGTGCAGAGATGTAATGACTTTTGAATACCAAGGCCAACATTAGGGGTGCAAGTGGAGAAGCCACGTCCCTGCATGATTTGCAGCTGAGGGAGTTTCAGCATCCACTCTCCTCTTTTCCTTCCTAAGCACCATAAAGACCTTTACCATTACAAGAAGGTCAGAATACTTCTGTCTCCACGTCCATTTATAAGCATTGCTCCTCACACACTGAGGTTTAATAGTCTTGGTAATAAATAATAAATATGTGCTAAATGGTAACCCAAAACCATCCAGAATATCAGATAGCACCAATTCTTAAAGACAACTGTCTCCTCTGAGCAGACAGGCTGACACTTGACTTATTTCTTCGGTGGTAAAACTGAAAAAACATTCTAGCCATTCAATAGTGTTTCTAGAGATTGTTTTTGCTTTTTAAAGTAAAGAATCTGTAAAATATATCCATCTCTTCTCCTCTCTCTACCCAAGGACCTCGAGTTCATCTTCTGATGGACTCCAAAAGAACAACAGAAAAAAGGTTGGTGCGCTTTCTGTTTTTACAACACCTCCAATCTCCCTGTATCTAGTATCTGATTTATATAAAGTCCACTTGGTATTATTTCAAGAGGTTGCTTTACAATAGTAAAGACATTTCTGAACAGTGCTCATGGTTTTTTTGTTTTGTTTTTAAAACCATGTTCTCCTCATATTTTTCCAAACTCCCAAACAGATGAAGTAGCTCTTCAATTCTGGAAGTATTCATTGCCTTTCCTGATTCCAACCCCATGTATCAGATATCCAAGTTCTCTTACTAAACAACTTTATTTTGGTGAACTTCCTGATCTGCCTGACTCTAGGTATGTCTGTATTAGCATTTAATTCAAATCAGGACTGCACATTTGAAGTCCATCTCCCAAACAACCCTATTTTCCTTGCTTCGCTTTACATTGCAAAGCAGTCATCAAGTACATGAACCAGATTGCTTTTGAATAAAATTAGATCACAGAGTGAGCTTCAGGTGTACGTTGTACACGCTCCAACCACCAAGAGGAATTCAGCCACAGAATCGGACCAGGACCAGCTTGAAACAGAACTCCCACCACCTGTATAGCATGGATGCCAGGTTCTCAGCACCTGACAGATCTGATCTTATTACACCACACTGCTTGGTAATGTGGACACAGACTCTTTTATGACTTACTGAATTTTTGTGTCAGTTCCAGATTCATCTCTCCCATTTTTAAAAGGAAAACTACAAAACCTCTGTCAGAGATGGGACAGAAGTTAATGATAATTATTCAATTATGGGAGTGACCTCACTGTGTTACTATTTCTTCCATTTCTTCATCAGCCTGAAATGCTACTTGAGAACATACTCAATTTTATAAAAATCAATTTACATAAATATTTCTTTTTATATAGTTATCCAAACTGCTTAATTCTTAATATATAAGTTTTTCAAAATATTTAGTGCCATTCTTGATGGCACCTTCCAGAAAAGTGCTATCAAGTACAAAATAAAACAAGTGAATAAAATATTTGTACAACTCTACTTCTACTTTATCAGAATTTGCTAAACTACGACAACTATAAGAGGAACAACTTCACAAGTACAGAGCCTCACAGTGCTTGTCACTTTTTACATATTAAATGCAGATTAATCTACAAATTGTTTTAAGGGCCAAGATTAAATTTGAGGTCTTCATGTACTATTTACTGAAAAATATCAGCACTCAGTTGAGGAAAAGAAAGATCTGAATTACATGAACACACTAGCTACCTAGATAACCCAGAAAACTGTAGATTTTCTGCTGCTAGCAGGTCCCAGGGAACAGTCAGAATACTTAAACTGAGTTGATTTAAAGCTCATTCAGGAGTGGGGGTGGTTCCCCTGCTAGCACAGAGCGCAGGAAGCAGCAGCTATGAGCAGGACAGACAGACGGCAGGGACTCGCAGTGGCAGAGCTCAAGTCAGTCTGACTTGCCTTGAGGAGCAAACTTACTCAGCTTGTGGATTCCTTTTACTTGTCTTACCACTTATCTCCAGTTACTGCTTCCCTTCTCAGTAGTTTGAGTTTCTTCAGTTCCAGGGCTACATTCAACTCATTGACTCACCTGTCTCTTCTTTTGATGCCAAAAACTTTCCTGGCACTTGACTTTCCCTGCACTCTGTTCACTCCCACTTTGCTTCAACTGCCTCACCAGTTTTCAGGTGAATTACTGTATTCATCTAAAATTATCTTTCTTCTTGGAGGAGCCTGCTACTTGTTAGATACAGTGTGTATTTAAGGAATGTAAGTTTGTAAAGTAATTTAAAGTAACATAAGAGTTAAACTAATTCAAGTGCAATTAAGTACATGATCATACAAGGACTCATTGGTACAGACAGGGTTAAACACTTGACCATTCACTCCAGCTTCCAGTTACTTCTTTCATGCTCTTTCACTTCCTCCAGCCATCCACATGGCACTTCTGCGGGGTGGCTATTCAGGTAAGCATACATTCATTTCAATTTATGAAACAGAACTTGTTTTGGAGTTTCTGTAAATTCAGATCATGGCACAGACATGGGCTTGGGTGATATCAGACCCACAGTTATATCAGAAAAAAAAAGAAAGGGCAATACCATTCAGCATCTGAGACTGGGGGTGGGAACAGAGGGGAAAAGGAGAAAAGCATGTGGTGCTCGCAACATGTCTCTGTGTGCAGTGTCAGAGTTCGGGGCCAGCTGACGGCTCCGGTAACCAGAGATGGGAAAGGTTTCAGAAGCAGAATTACTCCTTTTCAGGTAAACCACAGTCCTAAACAACAGGCTTTTTGTTAGAAATCTATGCACAATGAAAATACACTGCAGACCCATATGGCAGCCTGGAAGATGCTTCAGTTAACAATCTCATGACTGCCACTAGAAAATATAGCCAGAATTGCTGTCATCTATTGCTTTTACAGGACTACTACTGCTGTGAAATACAAGTTGAATTGCAAAGGGAAAGAAGCTATACAAAATTTCCAAATTTTCCTCCATAGTTCATGTCCAAAGATAGGAATTTATTAAGGAAACCCTTTTCAACAAATTTACATGTGAGATAAATTCCCACAGCACGCTGGGAAAAGCAAACATTGTACTACCTGTGGCAAATTTGGGGCTTGCTGGTTTTGTCTGTAAAACAGTGAAGGTATATCAGCAAGAACATCTCATTGAACAAACAGCCCTTCCAAATACAATGAGATCAATTTATGAAATAAAATAAATTGGCTGAACAAACATCACTTTTCAGTCCCTGGACACCAAGTCTTCCAGGTAGCAAGAGGGAAAGTCAGAGCCTAAGATACAGTTCAAGCACATTTATTTGATCTTTGAGGCAAGGTAGTTCAAAATCGTTCAAAATCTTGTAAGTAAAAATATACCTCCATGAAAGCTAATTTTTAAAATTAATTTTATACCTGCCTTCCCTTGAGTTTTAATTAACAGTCATTAAGTTATTCTTGCAAGGTATTAAAAACACCAGGAACTATACAACATTCAAGCACTTAATGTCTTACAGTTCTTCACATCTGTATTACAGTGGTTTGGCCTTCCTATATATCTGGTCAAAACACTCAAATTAGTTCAGAATACCACTGATCTCTCCAGCACTTCCAGGCTGTTCTTGGAAAGCCTAGATTTTGTTGTTTTTATTGACTACTGCACGGATCCTTGATGGCAAAAAGCCTTCTTAATAATTTGTGAGAACTTCAGAAATACTACCGTGAAGCAGTTTGAAGGAAGCAAGATACCACACACAACAGAAATAATGCAGATTGAAACATCAACTGGTCCATTTCAGTACTAATCTAAGGTGGCTAGTTGGTTGTGTGGGCAGGTAGAGTAAGGAACGAGGGCTGCTGCCACTAATGGAAACAACTCTTGATTGACCTTCCACTTCCAGTCTGACAGAAAATATAGGACAAATCTGTACAATTCAAAAAACCCCTAAAAACCTACAACTGCTTTTAAGTCAGGTCACCCTCTTTTTTGAGGGATAAGAAGTTTTCTATCAGAGCCATACAACTTTCTTCTTCCTGACTCTGATTCTTGTTTCATGAACATGACTAGCTGGATGTTAAATCAACGGACCAGACCTAGCACAGCCACCATTTTTTTTGCAGAACAGAGACAGCTCCTCTTGTCTACTCAAGGGGTATCAGAGGACTCCTCATATCATGTGTCCCCTTTTCATAGGAGGGGAGAATCTGTGCCCCAGAACAACCCGAGCTTTCTTCTGAGGCCTTACAACCATGCAAGCAGACACAGACCAGGTAGCACCTGAAGGACCAACACACTGTTCTGCAGCGAAGCAAGCACTCTCCCCTGCCCTTGTTACACATTTTTGTTCTCATCACCTTCTGTGCCTGCTGTGATAAAGACAAAATGGTCTACATGATCAAGCTCCTGAAAAATCATTGTCCCCAGGCATATCTAGAAGTATGAGAGCACAAATAAGTTCCTGAGTAAGGTGGGACTGCAGTACCAGACAGAAAAAACGGCACTTTCCAGAATGACACAAATCTGCATAAATTACAATACACCATATTCTCCACAGCATCTAATGGCACCAAGAATTCGTTATTGGAGCCATGAGAATCCAGGCACAAGGCTCATTCTGCCTCATCAGTAGGGCCAGGTAATTCCACCAGGTTTTTACTTTGCCCTGGCAGATGTAATTTCCCATACTAGAAAGAGTCTAAGCCTCCTGATTTCTTAGGGGATATCTTCAGTATTTAATTTTGGCATGCCTAGCTACCTCATCTGCCATCATCTGAAGGACTCTACAGCCTGCTGTGCTGTGAGAGCAGGCTCCGTGCTCTCAGCCTTCTTAAATGTTACTCACCAGTGAGCCAGTAGAAGCTGAAAAATCAGCTCAGACTCCAAACTCTGGAGGTAAAAGGAATCTGACAACAGCTTGCTGTTAAAAGAAAAGCAGTTACCCTCAAAAGGAAACCCACCAGCCTGCACCACTGGTGACAAATCAAAGCCACCAGTTCATTCCGTGTGGAGAGGTGAAGTCAGAATCTGACTTGTCAAGCTTTGTCAAGTAACAACTGGGCAAAAGCCTTTGCTGAGCAACTCCTTCTTTCATCACATCCCACAGGTCTCCAAGTACCCAAAACAATTTCTCTAACAAATAGCTTTGCTTTCCAAGAGAGATGTAAAACTCAACTGCTTTAACTCAACTTTGGAGGTACCCAGCCCAAAGCTCCTCCACACGCAATCTCAGCCTCCTCTTGGGATACTGATGACAGAGTGGCCCCACAATTAACAGACTTCTGCTGCATTTGACATCCCAGAAAACATAAGGCTGCTTGTGACACCATTGACTTCTTAAGTCTCCCTGAGTTGCAAAAAAATTTATCAAAAAAACCCAAACCCAGGCTCCATGCTGTTCAGTCATCAGGCAAATTTCCCAGTCAGCCTTTCCAGCAAGCTTCAGACGGTCACTGGGCCACACTTGCCACCTGGCTAATAGGTTGCCTCACGTGGATGGAAGCAACAATTAAATTCGACCACTTGGCACACAGACTCTGAGGCGCGCATTCTTATCATAATACTGATCCTGGGAATGTTGCCCAGACTGCAATTTCTCTCTGACAAAAGAGCCAATGAAATTTAGCTTCTGCCTGTCCCGCAGGACATATTAGACCCCATTCTGATAGGTGATCCTCTTCTCCCTCCCCCTAAGATTCCTGCAAAAGGTCAAGTATTTCTTCTATCTGTCTATTGTACAGAGTAATTCAAATGGTGAGAAACATTTTCAGGAACCCTTTTATTTAAAAAAAAATAAATTAGGTTACAACTTTAAAATCCCATGGTCTCGCATACTATCAAAATACTACAGAGCAAAAAACCTCAGACCTACACTAATGTTCTATCATAACACCTTACACCTCTATGTGTGTACGATTGATACAATTTACTTTCTTAAATTTAAATTTTACAATAAATTTTTAAAAATTTTTAAATAGTGTGGTTGATTCAGACTGGATGCCAGGTGCCCAAAGTCACTGTCACTGCTCTCCTCAGCTAAACAGGGAGAAGAAATATAACAAAAGGCTTGTGGGTGGAGATAAGGACAGGGAGAGATCACTCACTGATTAGTGTCACAGGTAAAACAGACTGAACTTGGGGAATTAGTTTACTATACTACCAATCAAATTGAAGTAGGATAACAAGAAACAAAACCACATCTTAAAAACACCATTCCTCCATCCCTCCCCTCTTTTTGGGCTCAACTTTATTCCCAAAATCTTTACCTCCTCTCCTCCATGCAAGGGGCACAGGGAATGAGGATAGCGATCAGGTCTTCACGCATTGTCTCAGCTGATCCTTCCTCCTCAGGGGAAGGACTCCTCAAACTCTTCCACTGCTCCAGCATGGGATTCCTCCCTCAGGAAACAGTTCCCCCATGAACTTAACCATCATGACTCCTTCCCACAGGCTGCAGTTCTGCATTAATTGCTCCAGTGTAGGTCCCTTCCATGGGGTACAGTCCTTTAGGAGAAGGCTGCTCCAGCATAGGTTCCTTCCACAGCATCCCAAGTGCTGCCAGTAAACCTGCTCCAGCATGAGCTCCTCTCCGTGGGGTCACAGCCTCCTTTGGGCACACACCTGCTCCAGCGTGGGGTTCTCCACGGGCTGCAGGTGGAACTATGCTCCACTGTGGACCTCCGCTCCACTGTGGACCTCCATGGACTGCAGAGGCACAGCTGCATCACCATGGGCTGCATGGGAACCTGCTCCTGGCACTTGGAGCACCTCCTACCCCTCCTTCTCCACTGACCATGGGGTGTGCAGAGTTCTTTTTCTTTCTCTGACACATTCTCACTCCTCTCCAGGTGCAGTTGCTACTGCGCAGTGACTTCTTCCCTTGCTTACATGTGTTATCCCAGAGGCACTTGCACTGTCAGTGATGGGCTGAGGCTTGGCCAGCATTGGGTCCATCCTAGATCTGGCTGGCACTGGCTCCATTTGATATGGGGCAAGTTCCTGGCAGCTTCTCACAGAAGTCACCCCTGTAGTCCCCCTGCAACAAAAACCTTGCCATGCAACCCAAATACACACAGACACACAAAATCATATTAAATACAGGTTGCAGGCTGGCTAACTTCTGCCAAGCAACACAAGTCACAGGAACACATAGCTGGGAATGAGAAAACCGTTCCAACAAGATCACTGCCTTCAGCAAAGCTCTAAGTCAGAGCCATCAGCTCAACAGCTCTGGACACATGGAAGCGTGACAGATTCTTTAAGGAAATCAGGAGACACCTCAGACACCACCCCCATCACAATAAGGTTAAAGGCCTTCACCATGAGCAGACCTAACAAGTACGTAAGTTTTCTTACAGAAAAGTACGTGGATTACACCCTAGCATTCAAGAGTAAAATAACTCTCTTGGGGGAACCTTTGGAGCCCACATCCACTCTCCTGCTTTCTTTACATCACTAACTATATAACACTACATAGCAAAACAAAAAGAAAGGCATATAAAAACATTCCAAATTATTCTAGACAACTTCAGCATTCATCTGGACCAAGTGTAGTATCTAAAAGTTAGATGTTTGGGTATTTTCATAGATTCCTTTGGATAAAGCTTCAGAAAGTCATAACCTCATAGTTTTCTAATGCACACTGTTACACATGGTTATCTACAGGAATGTTCTGGCTTTCCACAATTAACTGAACCTCCAGAAACAACTGTCAGTCTTTTGCAGAGAAGATACACAACTAAATGTTTTACCCCTTTTTATAATTCAGTGGTAAAAAAATTCCCACCTTTCTGTATATAAAGTGAAAGAATGCTTTATAGTCCAGACGTCTGTATGAAATTACCTTGGTAGCCTTTGATTGTATCTCATCTCAAGCAGATTGGACTTTCCTTCACCCGTTTACAGGGACTGTAAACTTTTCCTGATTAGAATAAGAACAATTTATTATTCAGACAACTGAATATTATCCCCAGAAAACACAAGTCATCTTTTTTTGCAAAAGTGGTTACATAGAAGAAAGCTGTAATTATGGAATCAACTCTTTTAGTAAGATGTTTGTACTAGGGACTTGTTGGTGCATACTTGGTCTCTGAAATTTCTTCAAACATTGTTACTTCAGAAAAAAAACCTGGAAACTAGAATCATAAAATACCCTGAGTTGGAAGGGACCCACAAGAATCACTGAAGTTCAACTCCTGCATAGGACCACCCCAAGAGTCACACCATGTACCCAAGGGCATTGTCCAAACGCTTCTCGAACTCA
Organism: Falcunculus frontatus; assembly: GCA_013398115.1. Classification (NCBI taxonomy): domain Eukaryota; kingdom Metazoa; phylum Chordata; class Aves; order Passeriformes; genus Falcunculus; species Falcunculus frontatus. The sequence continues at coordinate 364,134 of VZRV01006390.1, read as the reverse complement.
GCCAGCCTTGGAGCTGTGACCACTGAGCCTATTCCAGTGCCTGACCACCCTCTGGGTGAAGAACCTTCTCCTGACATCCAACCTCAACCTCCCCTGGCACAGCTTCAGGCCATTCCCTCGGCTCCTGTCACTGTCACCACAGAGCAGAGATCAGGGCCTGCCCCTCCTCTTCCCCTCACAAGGAAATTGTGACTGCAGTGAGCTCTCCCCTCAGTCTCCTCCTCCCCAGGCTGAACAGGCCAAGGGACCTCAGCTGCTCCTCATACGGCTTCCCCTCAAGGACCTTCACCATCCTCATGGCCTCCTTTGGACACTCTTTAATAGCTTTAGAACTTTCTTGTATTGTGGTGCCCAAAACTGCACACAGGACTCGAGGCAAGGTCACACCAGTGCAGAGCAGAGAGGGACAATCCCATCCCTCGACCAGTCAGTGATGCTGTGCCTAAAGCACACTTAGAAGAAATATCTCAAGTAATAAAACAAACTGGATATTTGCTAAAGTATCCTTCACTCATCAGGATTTAGGAAGACACGACCATAAAATAATTTCCATCCTTACCATTTGCATGATGATACAGCACTTGATTTGCAAGTCTAAACTCAGGCCACCATGGCCTCAACACCTGCCCCAGCTGAGATGAACAGGTTGGAGTAAGGCACTGCTGCCTCACATAGTAAATAATACACCAGGGTAATTCAGTGTAGACACTAAGGTGCTCAAAAATCCTCAGCCACTTCAGCTATTAAGTTTACCAATTATTCATTCTGAATGCTAGAATGTTATACTGCCTGTAGTTCTTTGGTCACCAAATTATGGATGTTTTCAACTTGACCTAAGATTTCTAATGACAGATTTCTGAAATACTACATCCAGAACAGACCTGAAGGGCACAAACAAACACAGGCCAGGAAAACTCATCACCAAGTTCCTGGACATGCTGTACAGTTACCAACTATCTAATCTGGCCTCTTGCATTTCCTATCGATTTATATATTTGGAAGCAAATGGTAAAGAATTCATCTCATCTCAAATTCTCTTCTTCAAATGCACAGAAGTACTGGTGTCCTCATAAAGGATTTGAAAGAAAACTAAGCTGCATTTTTTTTCCCCTTAGCAAAGCCATAATAAAAAACCCGTTGTGGTAAAAAGTGGTGACAGGCCACTTGCAGAGAACAATACAGATCTCTTCTGGTTAGCTGCCTGGGAACAGGTTCATTTCATATAGCAACACCACCTTCCACAAACAAACACTGAAAGAGACAGGCTGTATCCTGGAAAAAAAAAAAACAAACTTGAAAAAGAATAGCTAAATTAAATCCATGGCTTCTTCAGCCAGGGAGAGGTTTTTGTCAATAAAGCTCTAAAGCTGCCAGAGGTATGCTACCATTTGCTTAAGCCTGCTGAGAACTGCAACACACGCGGTACTCTGCACACACCTTGAAGTGCTCTGACAGTGCTGACATGAGCTAACAAACCTGACAGCTGCTCTCCTCCACACACATCTCCACACATTACTTTGGAAGTTAAGGCATCATCCCACAAGTTGTGGATGAACAGGGTGTTCCCAAGAGGGACCTGATGAGTACAAGCGATCATTCACCGCTGCGCCTGCTAAAGACTTCACTTTTTACAGAGATGAGCACAAAGCCTATGAAAGAAAGGGAGAAGGGGAGAAAAGAGGCATAATTTGATTTTTAGCCAATTAAGCACTCCTGGGTTTGGAGAAGACTCCTGAGACACAACCACAGTTTTAATACATTCTTTATAGCAAAATACACACCAAGTGAGAAGTTATTTTATTCTTGGTATGCAGAGAAAGTAATTTAGACTTTACTGTGTTCCAGAGTGGCACGAAAAATAATATGAAAGCTTTTCCATCAACATTGAGAAACACCATCAGAAAAATATGAGCAAGCATTCGTGATACTTACTGTTCAATCATGTTTTTGAAAAATTCATGTTTATTTTAGTTCTGGAAAACTTGACCTGCTGCAAGAAACTTAAGATACTTGACATTGTTGCTTTAATATGACTTCCAACATAAAAACCCCAACCAACCAAAAAAACCCCAAACCCACAAAAAACAAAACCCTCTGACTCTATCAGCTTCTTCCATTTACTGAAGGCACAAGAGCCAGCAGCTGACATTTGAATCTCATCTAAATTCAAACAGGAAATACACTTTAAGGAGTTATCAGCTGCAGACTGATTCACCCTTGATGCAGTGGATTCTCCATCCTGAGAAGACTTCTAAATGCACAGGTTAAGACCACTTATGGCATACTGAGCTAGGAATTTATGTTGTTTCCTTTTGCCCTGAAGTCCATGAACAGAGAACAATCCCAAACAGAATTACTCAAACCCGAATACCACATCCACACTGCTCAGCCCAACCAAGCAGAGCTCCCCATACACCGGACCAGTTTGAAACCAGTGGAGACGAAGTTCCATTGCACAGACCACGGACCATCATATGAAAATCGTTTATCCTCCCATCTTTGTCCCATTTTTGGCTAATTAATAATAATTAAACTCCAAAAAAAAACTTTGAAGAAAGATGAAAGTAGAGGTATCTCAGTTGTACAAGTTAGTACACCATGTGATGTATATCTTTCAACAAAAAGCTAAAACAAGTTGTACAGATACACTTCAAATTATTAATTACCCTAAGTAATTGCTGCTCCATTTTTCTATCGAGGAAAAAGGAAAACAGAGCATCTTTTTATGTTCCCTTAACTTAGCTATTTCATTTCCTACTCAAATAAGTGAATAAAATTCTTATTTTAATCAAGGAAAAATAAGGAGTTCGAATAAAGGGGTAACCTCTGTCCCTCTCCACACTGAGAATCATCTGGATTCTATTAAACCGTCAAGCCATTTATATGTTAACCAGGGTTAACATATAAATAAAAGAACCAGCAAAATGTTTAACAATGGTAGCTTCTTTATTGGCTATGCTAAAGCTCTATATGAATCTCAGCTGATTTAACCCTTCAGATGCATGACATCTATTTTATAAAATTATACAGGCAAAACTGCAGCAAAATGTTTTTATCGACAGAGCAGCTGCCTCCTTCCTCCTGCTAAGCAATTTGGAGAACTATTTATAAAATAGCAATCAATACTGAAATTTAGGGGAAGGCAACAAAGATTTCCAAATAAGATTGCGGGGTTATCTTTTCTTTGTTTTCATCTATAACACAGACTACAGACTATACACACCACTGCTCAAAGACTCTGCAAGACAAGGGCCCAACTGCAGATAAACTTCTTTCGGCTCAGAAGGAATTCAGTCACATCTGGGTATATGCTCAAGAGAAATTTGTGTATGACTTACAGACTTCACCAGCAGGAGCACTCCTTGGAATATTTTCATCCTTTAAGCACGTAACAACAATGCAGCTGAAGGGTCAGTCTTCAGGTAGGTCCTTTCAGCATAACATAATTTCCACTGAACCACAAAGCTACTGAGCTTCCTTACTCCTTGAAGAAAGAAATTTCAGCCCACTAATGACTTACTGGAATTTCAGCATTCCCTCTTTGACAAGAATGCAAGACACTTGCAAGTGCTGATAGATTTCAACACTGGATACATTCCAAAAGTATTTACTGGAAATAGAAAAGAATCCCCATTCAGGGCAGCAGCTTCCTTATTCAGGTAAAGAAAGGTAAAAGGCTGTCCAAGAGCAAACTGGAAGTAAACAAAAAGTCAGTTTTTCCCGAAGGGTTTTATAAAGGATGGATTGGTTATTTGCATTTTGCCTCTGCTTTTTTTTTTTTTACAGCAAGGTGCACAAATTAAAACTACTATATATAACATATAATTAAACAAGACTGCAAAAAGAAGATATATATATATATATATATATATATACACACTATCACGACAACTTCTGCTTGTTAAAATCTGAAACGCAACTGTTGGAACAAACAATTGCAGGAAAAACGTACAGGCTGTGGATTCAAAATTTTTAAGATTACATGCCTTACAAAGCCAAGGAGGAAGAAGTTCAGTATTCCTATTTTTTGAAAATGTAGAAGAACATTAAAAAACTTATTTATGTAGTCCCTTCCTTATAAGCCACAGAATATTTGGAATGATGAAACGACCTTCCACCTTATTATAAGCAGCTTTGAAAATTACTAAAATTGAGACAGAATTACACAGTCTGCAGTAGCAGACTCTGTTGGTAGGAGTATCTTTCACAGTGAAGAAACACACGGCCTTCCTAACTATCAGCCTTACAAACTCAGCCCAGAGCCAACAGCGGGTTACTTTCCTGGGATTGCTTTAACAGTAGAAGATTTAAAATAAAGTATGTACCCCAGGTATGTCCCAGCATTTACTTCCAGTGATTTATTCAAGTATATGTGAGTGTAAGTCAGGAAACAGATTTCCAGCACACAAGAAGTTTGGAAAGTCTGACTTGGTTCTGCTGTCTCTTAAAAGAGTCACACGATAAAACAATAAAAGTTACTTAAGTAAGCAGAAATAAATGAATATGTTTAAAAAGAAGTTCTGCTGAATAGAAGCAGTACTCTCGTACATTCCTTCTAACAGTAGTATATTCTCAAAACTAAAATAGAACAAATATTTAAGTATATTTAAACAGAACCACACAACGAGTCAATAACAAACTTACAGCTCGAAAACAGAATTTGAAAGATCTAAGCAACGTAACTAAATCTTGATCAGAGCAGCATGCAATCAGATTCTGGCAGTCACTAGAGCAGATGCCTGCCACTAGTGTAATGTAAGCCTCTCCATAACCTAACTCCTCCTTATTTAGAAAGGATAATATCTGGGGTAAGAACAAAAAGAAAAGTTTGGAGTTGCAGGAAACAGAGGAAAGGGTGAGATCAAGATGCTGTAATGTATTTTCCTTGAGCATATATGTCTGGAAATCAGGAGAGAACCAGAAATTCTGAAGTTCTTTAAAATACAGGATGTCCGTCTCTAATAAACCAGAATATTGTATGATAATTCAGTGACCTGATTAAGTGAGTTTTGACTGCCATACTGCCAAAATCTTGTGTAGATCAGACTATATGGACCTTGGCCCTTCCTAAAACCAGAAAAGGGAGTGGGAAAATAGGGAGGAAACCATCATGTCAGGGGAGAGAGATATGTACAATCCAACCCAAAAACTCCTAATAGTGTCCTTGGACACTGCTAACTCCTGCCAAGGCTTGCAAAGGCATCAAATGGCCTTGGGTTATTTTGTGTTTCCTGAGATAACTAGGGAGGGATAATGGGCAAACACACAACGTATTCTTCAAAATACTGCTCAAAAAGCTTAAAAATTCAAGTGTTCAAGAATTCTCCTGATGAATTAAGAGCTTGCAGGCTTTCCTTGTCTACATGCTTCCTCGGGGGTAAGGTTTATCTCTTTGTCAACAGACCCTAATGCTTTGCAATTTGTACAGTGACAGTATCAGTTCTATGCACAGACCAGCAAACTGGTTTGGCAGAGGTGAGGGGCTTCTTGGCTAGCTTGCAGGGGTGTTTTCTTCTGTTAAATAAGCTGAAAGCTGTTCATAGTTCCTCTTTGTTAAAAGATGTGAAATATTTATAAGCTATCTTAAGAGGAACATTCTTAGATATTACAAAATAGCAACAGTTTGGATATGTAACTCTTATCACACTACTTGTAACCTGAGCCCAGAACTGACAAACTGAAAAGCAGCTTCAGAATCCTGTATCTGCCTCCAGGAGGGGGAGGACATTAAAAAAAAAAAAAAAAAAGGCATCTGATAATTTGAAAGCTGCATGATCAAGATGCTCTTAAAGATCCAGAATCTGTGACACCAAATCCAGTGAGAACACGAGCAGGATGAAGCAATACCCTTCTGTTCGAGTTGACAGATGAGACTTTCAAAGGTGTATCAAGAAGAGCAGGAAGAACAAGAATTCACCCTCCATCAGCTTCAGAGGTCATGACAAAGAACTGTTTATCAGCAATGTATATAGGAAGGTGTCTTGCAAAAATTAAATAGCTATGAATATTTATACTTTTTATACTTAGACTGGAATGAAGAGGAAGGAGATCGTTTAGAATAATGAAACAGGTAAGGAAAAGATGTGGAGAGAGAACAGCTTTTTTTTGCTACTGCTCATCTCCAGATGGAAGTTAAACACCCCAGAAGTCAGCCTACCCAAACAGCAAGCAAAAGACTCACCCCAACACTCCTCAGCCTCACCATGCTGTTTCAGGCACACTGACTCCACAGAGCAGCACACAAAAAACCAAAGTGTCTACTGCACGTGAAGTGATGTCAAACAACTTTTCCATTACTGCACATCGAGAGCACTTTTTTTTTTTCTTCACAGCTTCTCCAGCATCCGGATAATTTAAAAAAAATATTTTCTACATTTAAAAAAAGATGATAATCTTAGACTTTTACAATTTTTAAACTCTTCAGTCAGCTGCAAATGTTAGAAGTTTTCACAGCATAGGTTATAATTGTGTTATAATATCTAAAGTTCAGTGTATTTTGATGAGCTGCAAGTGCTTATTTTTCCTTATAAGCAGGAGAGGATACAACCCTGAACAAAGAGAAAAGCCCTTTTAATACTTTAGACTGTTCTCATGTTATGTTTTTAGGACAAATAATTGTGTGAAACAGCAATTATACAGCACCAGGATACACAGCTACCACTGAAAAACAGATAAAAAGCTTTCCAAGCCACTGTCAGCAAGTGAAACTAAAATAGATTATGGAGAACCGAGGAAGTGCTACATTTCTGCTACTGCAGTACTGAGAAACAGTGCACAACAACTGTAATGGGAAGTTCCTTATAATCTAGCCTTATCTTTATTACATTTATCTTACTTTATTTTATCCTCCTTAAAAAAGGCTTCATCGGATGCTACTACAATAAAACAAAATATCAAAAAAGCCACTTTTTACATGAGAAATTTTTTCCAGTAGAGCAGTTACAAAGAATATATCAGTGGAGGAACAATTTTCACTTTTTTCTTTAGCTGACTCTCTGCAAGATCACTGCTATTTTCTGAGAATAATGATATTTAAATTGATCAAACCTATCGACAGACACAAAATCAAAGAAAAAGACATGGAAGAAAGCCCAAAATTCCAAGGAAATGGACTGCTTTTTAAAGCCTGAGTTAATGCAAGCGACAACACAACAACAGCAAAATACCTAGCGAATAAACCACAGCTGTATACCCTTGATATTTTCTTGAGTCTTTGATGAAACTACAGCCATATTTGAAAAAGCTTTCCAGTTCACAGATACATCCTATTTCTCGTTGATGTTGCAATAAATCCTAATTAAAAACAGTAACAAAAAGGAAAACATGAAATGTGCAGTTTTAAACAAAAGCCAAGAAAGACACTAAATGCTTGTATTTCCACCTTCTAATGACGTTTGGAGGGGGGAAAATAGGCCTCAGAAAAGAAGCAACAGTTGCATAACTGCTGCCAATACACAAGGTAAACAAATAAAGGAACGTGGGGACAAATGTTTTCACAGGGCCTTTGTGAACTGGGCAAGGGGTAATGGTTTTAAACTATGTGGTAGATTCAGACTAGATACAAGGAGGATTTGTTTACCACGAGGATGGTGAAACACTGGCACAGGTGGCCCAGAGAGGTGGTGGATGCCTCACTCCTGGAGACATTCAAGGTCAGGATGAACAGGGCTCTGAGCAGCCTGATGTACTTGGAGACGTCCTTGATCACTGCAGGGGTTTGGACAAAATGCTTTGGAGGTCCCTTCCAACACAAACCATTCTGTGATTCCATGAATGTTCTCGGTTTGGGTTTAACTTACAGTCAACATCTTGCAAGTTAAACACCACTTGCAAGCTGCCGCTAGTCCTTTGGAGCTATCTTCATACATTTATGCATATGGAGTATAGAAATTGTCATTTTCATACAATCAAAATTGAAAGAAGTAGCAAAAAGAAGACAGGCTAAGAGATCTTAATGCCAGTACACAGTTAATACCTGAAAAAAATACAAAGAACCAGTGAAAAAGATTCTTGCCTTTAGTATTTGGGGAATTTTCTTTAGTTTAGTAATTTGCCTTAAGGCTTCTCGTCCTCTACCGAGTTCCAGCATGGTTTATTTAACAACTTGTTTTTAAAAAATTAACAAAAAAAGGATTCTGTGGAGTTGAGTGGTAACATTCACAACTGATAACACTGCCAAGAAAAAACCAGTTGGAAAAATAACATAATTATTTGTTTGTACAAGACTTGCAGATGGCCAGAACACCCATACAAAACCCGTCACAGTTTATTACATATTATAACAGAAACGATACCATTGTCCTCTCTTGAGTTTGAAATATGTATGCTTGACATGCATAAATTTATGCTGAAAAAAAATTACTGTCAGTTTTCAATCATATCTATATAAAAATAGGTCCTTACAGGCACCAGTTCTACCTATAGCCATTTCATATCCAGCCTCACAAAAAGAAGGGAGAACACTACCCCCACAGTTCACTTTGAAACAAACTCCCTCATTCTAAGCCCTACAATAGGATTTTAACATCTGCAGAAAAATCAGGGGACTCATGAGAAGCACATTAAGAGTTACTCCTTTCCTGTCATGTTTGCAAACCACTGCCAAATCTAACACTGACAGAAAAAACACTTTGGAACTTCAACACTTTTTAAAGTCTTTCCATTGTTCCAAATATGCTCTTCGAAACAAACAGCATTTAACAGCCATTGCATTATGTTATTTTTCCCAGGTCACAAACACCCATAGTTTAAAAAAACTTTAGTAACTGCTGTAGCACAAGACTATGTACAGTTATTTCTGCTAATACAAATGCTAAGATTTAAAATGAAATAGGAGCCCAAATCTATTTAGACAATCAAGTTGTCAGACTAAAAAAATTTTTAAAAATAAAATGCTAGGCATCCACCCAATAGTTCCCACTGACAAAATATTCAGATTGAGATTTTCAGATAGCCTGTAGCACTAAACTATTTGGCAGCTCTATTGGCTCAGCTCTCTGTATAAAGTCAGATTTAAATCAGGGAGTAGAAGACTACCACAAATGAGGGATAAACAGAAAAAACAGTCTACATAGTTTTTCGTTCCCCAACCTAGATCTTCAGAAAGCCAGAACACAGCCCATCTGAAATAAACAAACCTTACTTACAAGAATCTAATTTTAGAAGTGAATGAAAAAAATAAATTGTTAAGTCTCCTTCTAAAGAAAGATCTACTAGAAAAAGCCCACAAATCTGACCCTATAAAAAGGGCCAGCACTCAGGGCCACATCTATTAGCTGAGTTCTTCCCTCCTGTGACACAGAAGGATGATTACACACCGAAGTTCCAATTTTCATTTTCACCCTGATACACAATACAAATGAAAATTTAACCACTGAAGCCAGATAAACCAACATGGCTGGTGTTACACAAGGTCAAGCAATTTTCACCCCAATCCTCCATTCACTGACTCTGACCTCATTAGGCCGGGTTAGAAATCAGGTGCAATACAATCTAGAAGAGCTCCAGAGAAAAACAAGGTGACCTCTTCATATGAATTGTCAGCCCCACACACCCAGGCAGCTGTCAGACAGAACCATCAACTCTCACAGGCTGGAAGAGACCTCCAGAAGTTGCTCAGTCCAACCCCGTGCCCAATACAAAGCCAAATTCAACGTTCAGTTAGGCTGCTCAGGACTTTGACAAGGAATATCCTGCACATGTCCAAGAACAGCAGTTCTGCAGCCTCTCACAGCAACACGTCCCAAGTACCTCACCATTCTAATTACTTTTTTTTAATCCAGTAAGAAATTACCTTGCTCTAACTTGCAACTACTAATTTACCACCCTTTCAACACGCACTCCTGGGAAGACTCTAGCTCCACCTTCTCTGAAGACAACAAACATCATTCCTTGGCCTTCTGCAGGCTGAGCAAACACACCTGGCGTGTGGCAGCCCCTCTCCTGCAGGCCACATCATTGCATCAGTCTCCCTCTTGTACTGGGGAACCCAGACCTGGAAGACCAAGCCTGCAGCCTGCTGGCTATGATTTCTGTTCCAATCCAGCAGAACACTGAACCAAATCCAAAAGGTTTGGGCTTCATCCCACTGTTGTCCCCCCAGTTGCAGACCAGAGCTAGTACCCTGTGTAACGTAAGCATGAAGTTCTTCAAATAACTGATATGATGGGTTTCATGTTGTTGACTGGGGTTTTTTTGGTAGGTTTGGTTTTTGATAGGTTGGATTTCTGAGATCAGGACAATGAAATTACTTAACCTGTTACATGAATATAATAAAGGTGAAAAGCACAGGATCCACCCATTATCTCACTGCCCTACCAGACAGGTGAACAAATAACAGCTTCACAGCAAAAGAAACAGCAGACATGGAGCATATCCTCCATTTCCTAGGCTCTCAGCTCCAATACCGTGTTAATTTAGTGCCAAAATAATTTTGTTGCTTGCCACGGCAGATTAAGGGAAGTGTTTTTATGAAGATCTATGCAAACATTCTGCAAGGTAAGCATGTGTGGGCGGAAGCAGCACAACTCAGATATGTGTGTTGCTAACTTACAGTGACTCCAGCAGCTGTGCTCTTTTTCAGCTAATGCAAGAAATTGGGTGTTGGTGATAAACTTTTACCCAGAGCTGTGCATTTATTTATTTGCCCTGGATCTCAGCACAGGGGCTTCACCATCACAGCCTACTGGCAGTTTCTGAACCGGCAGAAGTACCTAAGTAGAATACATTACATGTGCATTTATAGTTCTTTCCTCATTCCTAGTCAATATACACACTGATCTCAGTATGAAAATGATGAAATGATTTGAACTGCACTGAAACCCATTACAGAGGTACAGACTGGAACAGAAACAAAAATGGTGTGGTGGTTTTTTACATCAATTACCTTTATATATTCACAACAGCAGCTGCATCCACTGCATACTGCCTAGTGTGAATCAACTTTTTTTTAAACCAACAACACACACATTTTAAATTATAACACAAGGAGCAGTAACTTGAGAGAACACTGAGAAGAATTTGTCTAAAGAGTACATGAGGTGATCAAGAAATTGATTTTTACTATATATAGTCTTAATAAGAAAATGAGATTCAATGTCAATGTTTCATTTTTGCTATTACCACCAGATTTTATTGATTTTAGGGTAAACTCAATCTTGCCCATAAGTTCATGTACAGATTTTAACCAGACAGGACTAGATTTCACATGTTCAGGCTGAGGTGAAGAAAAATTTTCCAACCTGTACCAGAGACACTTCTGCTGGCAGAGACACCTTAGACTCCCTGCAGTGAAAGAGAAAGAATCAGTTTGATTTCTTCAGTTTTGGGGAGCTCAGGGATGCAGCAGCAGCAACTCTCAGAAAGAATTTTCATCAGAACAAGATACTCTCCTCGAGTGTTTCATTCTCACTAAAATAACTTCAGAGGACTCCCCATTTCAGCATGTGATGGCTTTTATTTGTGGGAGAAGGGAGGAGAATAAAAGGAATTCCTTAGACAAGAGAGCTGCACTGCAAACCACAACCAGGATCATTTTACTTCTTTAGCTACAAAGAGATTACATGCCATGAAGAAAACTCCCATGATCTAACAGCTTCAAGTTATTTTACAAATAATACGACTCTAACCACTTGCCAGAGAAGATATTTTTGCAGCTGATTTGCTTGGTACATTTCACAGCATTCGATACACAGTATTCATCATTTAAGCTCTGATGAATGTTGTATCTCATGCCCTTGCTGAGCCTTCCCATGAACAAAGCTGTACTTGGCTCTTGAACTAAATCTAAAGTCGTTATTTATCTCATGTTTGTGATAATATACTGAAGGTAGAGAAAAAAAATTCAACAGTTATGGGCACCTGACTGGCAGAATGATTTACAACCTGAATTAAAAGTGGGGGGAAGAACACAACACCCCACACAGCATAACACAATATGCTCAGAGTTTCAAAATGAGATTTCCTCCTTAGTTTCTTTCACCTGAAAAGATTTATGCAGCCCCAAAGAAGTACACAAGACATGCTAATGACCCTGCAGGAACAGTAGGTACCAGCTGATGTTGCTGTAACAACTACAATAAATATTCCACAAAACATTCTGTTCCGAAGTCAACTTTAAATACAAACACAGTTCTATTATAAAAAACCTTAATGATATTCTCCTGCAGATTGGTTTTTTTTAATGGTGAAAGCTTTAAGAAGTGTGCACTAAGTACCCAACCATTGTTCTGCCAAGGAACAACTGAATACTGCTGCAGTGCAAACATGAAACGGAAATTACACGATCTTTAAAACACATGACTTCAAATCGCTATTTTGTATCCATGGGAAGAGAAGGGAAAACAAGCAAAATACAGAAATCTACATCTCCACGAAAAAAAGCAAATATTTACCTAGAATTTACATAATACTGTAAATACAGGTAACAACTTGAAAAATGAGAAGGCAATAAACGGATCAGATAATTAACCTTCTAGCTCTCAAGGAAATATCTGAAGCACAATAGTCTGCTTCCAGAAAGTCCTTATAACCACTGCTACAGCTAAGCAAAATTAAACAGCGCCACGAGGATTTCTGATCTCTAAAAATAGTTCAAAACCAAGTTCTTTCCTAATAAGTTCTTATGCTTACTCGGAGCCAAGGCAAAGCCCCGAAAAGCAGCCGCAGCGAGAGACCCCGGGCCCGGCGGTGCCTGTGAGGGGCCGCGGGCGCAGGCCCCCGGGCGAGCCCCTCCCGGCGCGGGCGCGGCGCTGGAATGCGGAGCCCGTAACCCGAGCCGCGCCGCCCCTCCTCCCGCACCGCCGCGCTCGCACACATCTAACCTCAAAATGGCATCCCGGCACGGCCTCCCCAGGAACCGGGCTGCGCCGGCCTCTCCTGAAATAGGCAGAAGCCTGCTCTCGGTGCCCGGCCTTTCCCCCGGACACGGAGCGCCGCGTGCCCGGCCGCGTCCCCTCGCTCCGGCAGCCAAGGGGAAGCGGTGCCCGGCTCCGGGAAACACCGCTGCCCTCCCACGAAGGTCTCTCTGCTTCGGGCCGCCTCTGCCTGACTCAAAACTCACCCGAACTGCGCTACCCTTAGACACGAACCCGTCTTACTCAGAAGCAAGGAACTGGTAAGAACAGCTCGTCCATTGCAAAGGCCTCGCATCTCAAAACCAATGCATTCATGTAGATCCAATGAGAGATTTTTAGAATTATGTGAATTGTCCCTTTTTCAAACGAAAGGGACGATTTTGTTATGAATTCACTTAACTTTTCAAGCTATAGGCACACAGTTTATTTAGGATACAACAACACTACAATGTCTTAAGTTTCAGGTCAATTACGTACAAGCACAGAAATTAGTAAGTTACCCCTCAAAGGAAGTGTGAGATGGTCTTACAGATAAACTGTCTCCACCTATCTTCTCTAAAAGCGAGTAGTTTTGTACCATGAAAAAAGGCTGTTGCAACTGGAATAAGTATCTTGCTGTAAGCGAAACGGACAAGAATTTTACCATTCTGAACATACTGAAATTACTAAGATGCCATTATGCTACCAGATAGCAGAGACTTGGAAAAAATAATCATTCCAGTGACAGCACATGTAAAAGGAGAGAGAGAACAACCTGAAAAACTTTTTTCTAGCAATAGTTATTGTACTCATTATTGTTTTACTCATTTACATATTATTGTTCTATCAGGAACTGAGAAAAAAGCCCTCCAGGTGTCTCGGGAGGGTGCAAGTCTTTGGGCCATCAGTGTGCAACCAGGAGCTCACACTGACTCTCTCTGATATGACTGCCATAGGAGGTGCTTTGTACTTTCACTGGCTTAACTAAATCTGACACTGCAGAGCACTGCTAAGGATGGTAATTCTGCAACTCTGCCAAGAAGAGATCTTTGGCCACTGTGCACTGGATAGGTAGAATCCCTCTGTTCATGTAAAAAAAAAAAATCTCACCAGCAATAGGCTGCCAGAAACTCTTTGCTGTTCCAAAGTTTTAGGGCTGGATCTCAAGTCAAAACCAGAAATTCAGAGCTCAGTGACCTTTACACAGGATTCTTTCACTCACACAGTTTCCCCTTTATCAGTTCACAACTACAAAATAGGAAAGAATTCAAAATGCTAAGAGATGTTGAACTAAAGCACTGTCTTCATGGTAAAACCCTAGAATCTAGTGAGGAATGTCAAATACCACTATGATGGAAGTTTCCAAAAGACTTCACATCTGAAAAAAAATAACTAAAGTAGGCAGGATGATGAAAATAATCACCCTTATCGATATACTAATACACTTATAAAAAATCCCCACTATCAGTAAATGCTAGTGCAGGTCAAGGATCAGAAGCACTAACAACTGGCTACCTCTGTAATTCTAGGCAAAGTAAGCATAGGATTATTCTTTTTTGTTTGTTACATATGAGAACAAAAACCCTACTCAGATGCCTTTGTTACAGAATATGAGCACTTTAAACCATTTTTTTGTTTACTGCAAATAGACTTATATTTGCAAGAACTCATTTTACAGAAGGCAAAATACACTCATTTTGCTTCTGTGTATCATACGTGATAGCATTTTGTCTCTCAGATTACATAAAACTCAGACTTTCAAATTTTTCCCCAAAGGAACCTCTCCTGTTAGCATTCTACAGAATTTTATTTCCAATCTGTAATTTCTATCAGATAATCAAAATTAGAAATATTTTCTATTTTATCCAGAATGTCTCTATTAACCTAAGGTAACAGAAAATGTCACACATACAACAAATAAACAGCTATTTTTCTTTTAAAATATATTTAATAATGCTTACTCATTGGAATAAAATTTATTCAAATTGTCGGTTAGCAGTGGAAGAGCAAGTATGTTTACACATTAGAACTGAAGCTCAAAACACCTTAACATGATTACCTGACAGCTATTAAATGCCCTGCAAGAACTTATTAGTGTTGATTCTCTTTCAGAAGGCCAATATAACAGTTCCACCCTTAGCATCCTCCCTGTAGTTTTACTTTGTTGTGTCTTTTTTTAACATAAACTTTCCCCGTCACTCCCACAGGTCGTGTTTTGGTCTCAAGACCTATTATTGAGATATTTCACACAACTTCATATAATGAAAATTAAGCCAGTCCTAAAACTACAAAGTAATCCTAAAGGTTTCAGCAGGGGTTAAACCCACTGTGCTAAAAATAACAAGATATATACATATTTTACCAAGGATTGTGTTTTCCAGAAGACCAGATAGAAAACACCACTGCAAAGTTTACAAGGACATTCACAAATACCTTTAAGTACTTCAGCACAAGTTTCATGCCAGCAAAAATTACAAGCAGTCACAGTGGGAGGGAGACAGAACCAAGAAAAAACCAACAAAAGAAAACTAACCAAAAATCCAGACTCACACTGTCACTGCAAATGAATTTTAACAAATGAAAAGCAGTGTCAGGAAATATACCTGCTTATAAGTTTTAGTGTTTCCACAGCCACAAACTTCTTTGAAAACTACAGACCACATATCACAGAAACATACATCCATGGCAAAATAGTGATGGAGACACAAAACAGATTACAGAACGTACTGTTAGAAAGCACTCTGGAAATGGAAAATCTCCTTTAACTTTTTTGTACTTCTCTTGGGTGCATGAGTAACACAGAGGCTGACAGGTGTCATTCTAAACAAAATGTCCTTTTGAACACACTGGATTTCCTATGAGAAATGTGCCTGTGAACATTTCTAACTGCTCTAGCAAGTGCCACTTTATTCACTGATGTCTAACATACCATGGACAAGCAGTCCCACTGAGCTGTAACTGGATGCTATGTGGCTGGCCAGAGGAAGCTGTGCCAGTCACTGCTTCCAGGAGAAGAGAATCTTCTGAAAGATGTATCCAAATTAGTGGTATAAATAAAGTTATTTTCAAAGTATATGTATAGAAACTTGCACTCTAAATTAAAATTAAAAACTCAACAGTGTTGGCAAATTTCTTTGCATGAGACTAAAATACTTCCCAGTACACCTTCCAAAAGCACAAATTCTGGATGATACTACTTCCTGCTGAAGAGAAAACTCAGTGCAGAAGAATAGCATTTGTCAAATCCAGCATTTTCAAAAACCAAGTGAATTTGCAACAAGTAGTTTAAGCAGAATCTGTTTTTTATTACAGTGTAATGGGTTCCGTGGGTGGAAGAGTGTGGACTGCAGACACACTAATATATAAACATGTGGCTGCATCGGTACCCCTATGAGTTTGTCAGACATTTCAACACTGTATTTTTAGATTATTCTCTCATACCAACTGCACTGTTACAGTGGCATTTAATTCCATTATGTTCATTGTCAAAAAGCTGATCTTCTGCTTCAAGTACAGCAGTTCCTTGAAAAAATACATTTTTAGAGACTGTATTTAATTCTTAAATATATTTCCCCAGTCATAGCCATGAGCAAGCTTAGTCTTATACAGAAAACAGCACCCACATTTCACTTTATAGATGCTATGTCACTTCATGCTCCTTTTGACCAACTCTGTAAAAATCCTTGCATTTGGGAATAGCACTCTGTTATATCTGAGCCTACTATATAAAGATTTTATTGTGCTTTCTCTCTGTTCTAGCCTAGGTTAATGAGGAGAACAGAAGAAAAAACTTGGCTGAATTGATCTCTTCTGCCCCGGCAGTGATGCCAAACACACACCTATGGTATTTCTACTTCTTAAAACTCAAGTGATTCTTTCATCTCACATTTTTCTCTTCATTTGGGGAAAAAAAAGAAGTCATCATACATCAAACAAATTGCATTATGAGCAACAGACATAGGAAGGCCCGGGTTTCTACAGATTTGTTCTATTTTGGTCTATATCTTTTCCCAATATACTGCTCCAGCTCACTATACATCCTGAATGATTTCACTCTCCCTGTCCCTTAGCAATAGATCCGTTTCCCCACTCACATGCATATTCTTCTAACCACAGTTGTTTCACCCTTGCCTCCCACATCCTCTGGTGCCAAACGACGTCTTGCTGGCTGGACAGTATGTGCATATTGACCTCCCTCTTATCAGGCAGAACAACTTTACTGAACACTTCCGATGGTAACATCCTTCACCTCTGGGGACATTAACACAGCTCAAGACCTTTGAAACAGAAACAGTGTGACATCCACTCCATAATCTGACCAGACATCTAATCTTCAAGTCTGCTGATACATGAAGCTTGTCTTTGAAGTTTCAGGTGTTAAGAATTTGCCAAACTCCAAAACTTTGCAGACTACATCAGAGACAGAAAAATTTAACAGAACCACAAAACAAAGGACTCAAGTGCAAAAGAGCAAAGAGGAACAGGAACGTGGGGATGGGAAAGTAAAGATTCTGACCAACCCATTTTTGCTTTGTGGAGCGGGGATATAGTCAATATATACTAAGAAGTTACACAGGATCACCAACATTCAAGGTAATAAAAAAAAAAAAGGGCACTCCAAACTGGGTAACATTCCCAAAGAGCAGCCTTACCCACAAGCACAATACACTATAACTAAACTGAGCCTGGAAGGGGCACTCTTGTTCTCTACGCCAATGGTGACACTCGGTCTGCCCCCACAACCGCAGCTAGACTGGCAACAACTGAAGCCTACTGAAAAAAATTTAAAAAAGAAGGCAAAAAAGTGTAATGGGCTCTCAGCCAGTTTAGATTCCTACAGCATCAGAGCAGTGCCAGCCAGTGCTGCTGCAAAGGAAGAGGGAAGGACGCACCAGGGTGGCGTGAGCAAGGAGTAGAACTGGCCCTTCGAGTGCACCCGGCTGCTTATCTGCAGCACAGAACTGCCCTCTCCATCTGGCAGTTAATTATTCATCCAGCAGACATCAATGGAAGTCTACCTGGCTACAATGCTCCAGTCCTTAGGAAATTATAGTATCAATCTTTCCACACTAAGCAAAATAAAGTACCTGAACAGAAAATGTTTAAGATAAGGCAGATACAAAAAAACATGTTACTTCACGTTGGATGGCAGTTTCGTTAAAGCAAACCCAACAAATGTGTCAACGAAGGCAGATGGGTGCCAGTGCAACATAAAGAAAAGCTGTAGGCGTTACAGACACTACAAAGTGCAACAGCAGAGGAGCTGACGTGCCTGGCTGCGTGTGGGTGTGATAAAAGGCCTCCGAATTCCCCGCCTGCTCTGTGGCAGATGTCTAGGCCAGCATTCTGCCTGTGACACCGCCTGCTATCAGACTGGTCGGAAACGAAGGGAGCACAGAGTCCTCCCTTGCTTCATCCAGAAACCTGAGGAGTTCCTGACCTACAAACAGGCGTAAGTGACTGTGCTGTTGCCATCAGTGCACGCATCCGTCAACAAATCCGTGTGACTGCAAATCTGCACAGCACTTTCATCCTCAGCCACGTATTCTGGCAGTGCCTTTTCAACCGAAATATTTGCTGTGAGGAAGCAAAGAAACGCCCCATTTTACCATCCTTGTAAACCTGCTGTTCCCTTACACTGTGGAGAAAAAAAATAGTGATGAAACGCTATTCATCAGTTTCTTAATTTCATTTAAGATTTGATAGATTACCATCACCATCTCTCCACTGTTTCTCTTTCCCTAACCGAAGAGGCCCATGTCCATTTAGTACTGCATTCAATTTGTACTGCTGGAAGAAGGAAAAATCAAACCAGAACAAAAAAAATTACAAATTAAAATTACATTTTAATGGGACTGTTGAAATTGTGTTACCAGAAGAACATAACCTGCATGTCCATATATAATGAAAGTGTACAGCTGTATAATCACATTTTTAAAAAACTTACTGTATAGAATGCTGCTTCAATATTGGCTTAAATGCATTTAAGCCTGTGCTGATTGTAAGAAGGGAAGTGCTAGCCCTCCTCTCCTCTTACTCCTCATAAGGTACCACAGTGAGCAGGAAATACTGAAAACCCAGGGGTTTTTTATGTGCTTAGTTTTCAGTTAAATTAGCGAACAAATCCAACCTTTTACGTGGCCACAAGTACAAAAGTGAAAACACATAAAAGAGAAGAGAGGAAAAAAAACTTCAACACCGTAAGCAGATAGGTTCAACCTGAAGTAGGAGCTTCAAAACAACGATCTCTCCAAGTGTTAATACCTCATTTAGAGCCTATTACTGTTTTTCCTCTGTTTGAATTAAATTACATTGCACTTACTCTACTTCATCCAGTATTTTATCATCCAGGCATTCAATACTGCTCAAGCCAGTTTACAGTACCTGTATCAGCTACAAATTTCACCACCTCACCATCCGCTCCCCTATCCCGGCTATTACCCAACATACAGAATAAAACAGCCCTTATCGCTTGCTTCCAGTGAGGCTGTTACCACCTCTCTGCCACACGGGTACCACCTCTCTCCCAGTTCTTCCTGGGAGCCCAGAACTGGCCACGGCCTTCCAGGTGTATCTCACCAGTGCTGAGCTGAAGGGCATCATCACCTCCCTGAGCCTGCCCACAACACTCACCTTCGGACAGCCCAGGGGGCACCTCCCCAGGTGCAGGGCTTTGCACTTCTCTTTGTGGAGCTTCACGAGGTTCCTCTCTGCTCACTTCTCCAGTCCATCCAGGTCCCTGTGAGGGGCTGCACAACCACCTGGCCCACCAAACACTACTTCCAGGTCTGTACTGCCTACAAACTTCTGAGGCTGTGCTCTGTCCCATCATCCATGAATGTTCATTTGGTTGCATTGTACTGGAAATCCAGCTCACACTGCCAGTGATAGGTCCCCAGTTGGACTTTGTGCTGGTGATCACAACTCTTTGAACCTGGTAGCTCATCCAGTCTTCAATCTCACTGTCCATTTGTCCAGTCCATACTTCCATCACTTTGCTGATGAGGATGTTACAAGTGACACTGCCACTACCCTAAGGAATTCAAGATAAACAATATCCTCCACTTCCCATTCATTCACTGAGAGGCTCCTGCAGGCACCTACCAACATGACCCATGCTGACCTAGGGCTGCTAGGCCTGACCCACAGCTCTCAACTGACTCCTCATTCACCCAAAAGGAACAGCTTCAGGAATCCCCATGGCACTCTCACAACAAAAATCCCCACAACACCGTGCATCCCTCACCGTCTCAGCCTGTCCTTCCTGGAGAGCCCATAACCAGCCCTTGCAGCACTCCAGCCATGTCAGCTCTCCCACCCCATTTCTGATCAAAACAAGATGCGACTGCACACAGACCTTCAATTTCTCCTGTTTGCGCCCTGTCTTTACCATAACATATGGAAAACAGTGAAATCCAAATAAAATAATCAACTTAGGTTAAGTTTTAGAAACTTCATACTGGCTACACTTTAATAGCCTGAAACCTCATTTGACACTATGACAAAGTTACAGGTGCTGGAGAGAAAAATCAACAGTGACAGTGGAGTAATAATGTATGGATGGGTAGATATGGGAAGAGGTGCTTTGCAGTAATATACAGAGCAAGGAGATGAAGAGTTCTGTCACTCCTATCCCAGGGAAGAAGCTCTGTTAGAAGAGAGACCTGGGCTTCTCTCCACGGCTCAAACCCAGCAAGCCTCTCTCACCACTGCTCCTCTGCCTACTCCCTGTTACCCGAACCCAAAGCCCCACTCCTGCTCTTTCAAATGCTCAGGAGACCCTGGGATCTGTATTTACAGCACACCCACAGCTTCTCTTCTCAATGAAAGTAACCTGAACAAGATTTATTTTACCTTCAGTTGTTCCAAGTACATACAGTAAAAAATATGTTCCAGCAAACAATTACTTCTTCCAAAAGCAGAAACAGTTTGAAATCAAGACTCAAAATCGCTGAAAACTCTGACATTTCTCTTACATAACCTCAAACTATTAAATTTTGGTAAAAGTTCTTCGAAGCAAGAGTCTCCTGAGTTGTCATCTTTGTACAAAGCAAAAAAAAATCTTAGGGTCTTACATTAACTAAATCACCCTTAACATCAGCAGTCAAACCAATGCTTTCTCAAAGACCAGCTCTACCATATGTAAGTCTCAGTACTAACAGTCTGAGAGACTAAGTCTCAACTCTGATGAACACCAACATTGTCAAAAAGTACAAAGAACAAAAACACAAAAGAAAATGTAAATTACACATTTTTATAACCTGTTTAGTAGCTTAGAGAGACTTTTTCTAACCAAAATTGCTTTATGTGCTACGGATATATACTGATATGGATTTAATGTGCCTTACAGTCTCAGCTAGTTCCTGGTTACTGGGATGTAGGAAGAAGCTTCCACAGAGTGGTGTAATTCCACAGCTGTCTGCTAGACTGTCTTGTGTGTTCCTCTGGAGCAATACTGCTGGCCTTTGTTGGGAGCAAAACATTTGAGGCATTTGCAACATTCTTTTCTCACTAGTGCACTCTCCTTTCATATAGTTTTAGTTGGTTATTTTTCCTGTAACCAACTTCTCCTCTGAAATTAAATCAGCTGAAATTAAAAGATACTTACAAAGAACAACCAAGCAAGAAAATCACAGAATTTCATTGCAGCAAACAACTACACACGCTACAGATGCTTAAGGACAAAGAAGGAAATTCCTACATCAGCTCTTCCCTCCACCTCTATTCTCCAGGCTCCTAAGACTATTACTGACAGTATTAGAGAGATGTAAATATTATACAACAGCATTTGAAGCTTTGAGAAAAACTTGAGTAATGCCATTTCTGCAATGGAACCTCTGGCTAAGGAATGCACAGCTGCTGAGCAGATGTATAATTTCAGCATTTAAATTCCATTATTTCAAGGGGGATTTTTTTCTTTACTCTATGTTTCCAGATTTTCTATTTCCATCTGTTTTTTGACCTCCCTCAGCTTAGTCCACTCTTCTCTGTTTTAGTTCATTACACCAAAATAATTTTCTAAATTAGAAACATCTCTACATTTAAAAACTTGTGAATTTAAAGAGAGGTGGGGGAGTGAAACAGGGCCAGGGGCAGAACAAAAACAGACAGTTCAACAGAGGCTTGGGTTTGAATAAAAACTGTCCCGTCTGGGTCGGGTTTGATTTTGCAGTTCCTGGTCTAACCCAAACTGGCGAGCCTCTAACTGCATTCCTTCCATGAAATTTTAAGAGCAGGAAACTGAAGAATATCAGCTATATGGGAATGTTTCTACACTGCCAGAGCCCTCTGCCACAAAATTCTGAGTAAAACAACACTCCAAGTTTTGATTCTTTTTAGAGTTATAATTAATTATAGTTTTAAGCGTAAAAAAAAATTAACTCACCATGCACTAAAAGAGCTTTATAAAACATAAAAAGATTAGTGTAAACCAGTATCAGTGGTTGTCAAATCAATTCAGTAAAAATTTATTATTGCAAAAGTAGTAAAATACTAAAAAAATATATATCGAGATAGCATTGTTTAGAAAAATTTCCATTTGTCTAAGCCAAGTAAGGAGTAGGGCACAGAATATTGTCTGTCTTAAACTTTAGTCCACACTACAAGTTTTAAAGACAAATTATCCCTGGTATGACCACTGATTCAGCTCAGGAAATGTAACAGATTGGCCATAAAACCTATCCAATTTTGCATTTAATTTTAGGCTCAGAATAATAATTTGCCTGGGTGGGGAAGGGCACAGTCTTCAATCCTAGCAAATGGCATACATGTGAGAATACTCTACAGGAAATTTTCTACAGGATATTTTCACACACGAGAAGAAAAAAAAAGAGTGAAATTATTATAAACTAGTAAATATAGAAGATAAAATTATAAAAATCCATCTATACTTTAAAACAACAACCCCGCATTTTTTATTCTGTAGGATTTATTTTTTGCTTTGTCTCCAAGAGAGGACACATTCAAACCAAGTTTTACAAAAAAACCTTTAAAGCGAAACTTCCCATATATTCTATCATAAGGGACATTTCTGCTAAACACTTGGTAGCACTCCTGAATTTTTCATTAATGCTAAAACCCCTTCAATAAACTGAAGAGAAGATAGATTCAATGCCCAAAACATGGAGTGAGAAGAAGGGCTGCACCTCATTAGCTGGCAGTTCATTCCTGTGCCCTGTCCCAGGCCTGTGTTGTAATTAACTCTCAGTTGTCCAAACCAGCGCCTGACAACTGCAAGGCCGGCTCCTCACACAACACTGAGAGGGAAACAGGAGGCTTTCTAAAATCTTCTCCAGGCATTCTGTTACAGATGGATTTCTCTTCCCCAAAGAAGGACATGCAGCCAGGAAGAGCACATTTTACCCAGCTTTGTGGTCTCCTCACTCACATTTTCAGTCACTGACGTTCACTGTCTTCGTCTGATAAATCCCTCTTGTTCTCATACTACGCCCCAAGTTCTTTCATTCCCAAATATAAAGGGACAAGGGGATGATAAATTTTTCATATTTTCAGTATCCAGTATATTATTCCTGCTGAACAATTCCTCCCAGCCCTTCTGTTTATGCTTCCTTTTCAAGCCCTCTCTACCCCTGCAAAAACACATGGAACAGTTCCTCTGCCTCTGCTTGCCCTCTGCACTGTGAATTTCCAACTGAACACAGGATAGGAAAAAGAATGATTAATTTAGAAATTTTTATCTGAGCTTATTCACCCCTTCCATATCCCTGCCATTCTGACTCTGAGCACACAATGTACTCATCTGCACAAATCTCATGAGCAGAGTATTGATTCTCTGCGTAAGTGAGATCTCTGATGACTTCAGTCCTCCGAAGTCATTTGAGCTCTGCCCACTGATTTCCAGTCAAGTTTGGGATCAGGCTTTCACAGAGGAAGTATAAAGGCCTATGAACAGTTCTAGGTGGGATTTTTTTTTTTAAACAAGAAAAGAAAAGCAAATTTAAATAATTTCAACAGCTGCAGCAGTGAAAAGGAAATAGCTTCCACAAACCAGATCTATAACCTGGTACGTATCTTCTGAGACTTTGATATTTCTCTAACTTATCCTTGCTACATCTGCTTGTATTTTATCAACCAAAGCATGGCAAGACTGACAGTTTTCTCCTTAAGATGGTGAACTGAAGGAATATAGACACAAAGAACTGCTAGTTGCTTCCACATTTTATGCTAATAAAGCTGACTGAAACCACACTGCAAAACCTTGAGTGATATCAAATTCTTATAAAAAGCATTGCTGCTGTTATAATATATGATGCAAATTAAGCTACAATACTGCAGAGCTGAGTTAATAATACTGATTTTTTTCCCCTTTTAATGCACAGCAACTCATCACATAGTCGAATTACGTTTAAATGCACTACATTTTCCTCTGTATTTTGGGGAATCCTTTTTTGGGGAAAAAATGAGCATGAGAGTACTCAGCTGCATGCTGCAGGTATACATCCTGTGAATTGTTACTACACAGACTCTTGTCTAATCAAAATCTTTTAAAACATTTAAAGTTCACACCTTCATGATGCTCAGAGCACTTGCCCTTCCCCAGTGAAGACTCACCGGTGACACAGTGGTGGTGGCAGGGACAGCTCCATCAGGGCAATCACTTTCACTGTAACTACAGGTGTCACTGCAGAAGCTCAGAGCTGGTGACACACCTGACCTTCAGTAAGGCTCTGCTGTGGCTTCTCCTTTCCTCCTGCTTAGACAACCTATGAATATTACCACAATCACGAACCAGAGTTTATTTTCCTACCCTAACACTTGTTTTGAATTTTGCTACCCAGACCATCATTAAACAGTACTAAACCTAACTGTAACGCACAGAATTCGAACGAAACGGGATGGCAGCTACAAGACACTGTTTAGAATGATGGCAAGACAAAACATCTCTGGATCATAAATCTGAAACAGAATGACCATATTTCTTACACCATTTGTGTACAGCTGCAACAACAGGGTCATAAGAAGAAACCCATGCATGGGTTGTGCACTACCACAAGGTGAATGAAGTTCTTGGTCTTCTCAATATGTCAAACCTGCTAAAGTGAATTTCAAAATATATATTGAATATATATTGCAGACTAGTAGCATAATTGCTTTGTTTTGCTTTGGGGGCAAATGGACATGAAATACACCTAATATGCTCTGTAAATATATCCAGCAAAGTGCTGGGAAGACTATTCACAACAAAGACCATCCTGGCAAGTTGGCAGCTTGTCCCGATTTCCTGGTCAGTGGTGGGCCAGCTATTTGTTTTATTAAACTAAACCTCTTGGGATTTACACACCCCAAATACAATGTACTACACAGATGTTTCTGGACTGAATCCCTCACAAAGTAGCTATTCCATAGATCTTCTCAATAAGAGCACGAGATTGCTAAAATTATGCCTTCTGTAAAAAGAAGAAAAATGAGGTGACTATTTCTACCTTTTACCCACTGCCAAGGATCACCTAGCGTAGTCTCCATATTATTCTTAAAGGACACAATATAGCAGGTCAAGTTTTACATTCATTGTCAGTTTTAAACATTTTAAAGAGTAACTACTTGCTGCCAGAGATAAGTGAACTTTCGACAGATTTCACAGTAACTTTTAAGGGATTGCAAGAAATCGAGGCAGAAAGAAATCCTGTTTTCCCTTTAGAGCACTAACCATCCTGGAAGGCACAGAAGATCACTGCAACTGGGGACCATCAGCACTACTGTGGTGGGATAATTGCAGAAGCTTCTAGAGATCTTGTTGAAAAGAAAAGAAAAAGTGGAACCACTAAACCAGCAGCAGTGAAAGGAAAACTTTCTTGTCAGGCACACTCTGTGCCTGCCCCCAAGTCCTGCATTTTGGGAATATCAGCAAAGGAAAGAAGGCTCCAAGTACTCCATCTGTACCCACATATGACTCTGACGTGATATACTTTTAAATTACTGAGTTCCTTCTGTCATTTATTTACAGATGACAGTAAGATAAGTGAAGAAATTCCAGGCACTGAAAATATGCCCTCTTTTTACTGAGGAACCAAGAAATACCTGATGCTTCCCCAGGTATCCAGACAGAAAGGACCTTCAACTGATGCCTGAAATAAGCAAGGACAAACATCTGTAACAGTTTCTCTGCCACACACTGGTTGGTCTCTTTCATTCCTCTGTTCATCAATTTACCAAAGAAGTTACTGCAGCTTTGTATGTCAGACCTGGTATACACAAAAAGCTCACGTATCATTTACACACTCCACCATATTCAGTATTTTTAATTTGCATAACAAACCACACAATTTTCACTGTGAGGATCTTGCAGAGCCGTGTCCAAAACATGAGGATTTGGGGTCCCACACACTGGCTTTAGGAATGTCTGTGCTCTAGCTACATACTGTCTCAGTAAACATCAATTTGATCAGTGAATTCCAAGTAACATGCTATTTCTTGCAGTTTACCAAGAGCTTTCTGCTCTAACTTGAACAAGGCTCAAACAGATAACATCGAGAGGACTCTTTCAAAACGAAATTACTTCACACTTAGGGGAAGAAAATAATTCAGATCCAGCCACATATACTCTCTGTCCCTGGAAAACAGGGATCAGCCAGCGGGACATACTAAGGGCTGGCAGCTGAACCTTGCAGGTACATGAGAAGACCCTCCATAAAATTTCAAACAAGATCTCAAAGCTTGCCAGGTTGTACCTGTCTGTATAAACACATATAAAATACACAGCCCCACACACACGTCCCCAAACGAAATGTGGTGCGCAACCTAAAAAAAAAGCTACAAAAGAACAAAAATACAAGACCAAAAGACAAATACATTGTCAGCAAGAGTTTTATCCAGGCTGCTACAAATGCCACAGCATGGAGTATTTCTAGATAGAGACTGGTTAAATTATCTGACTACAAATTGCTCTTACACTAACTTTTTTATTCCAGGACTAGGTTCGACTACAAATCAAACAAACCTTTCAATTCAGAAGAGTCTTCCTCATCTACAAAAGCAGCTTCTCTATCTCTGAAGGCAACAGGCCTGAACAAACCCTAGCGTGCTAACTTGATAAAAGAACTCAAAGATAATTACTTCTAAGCAGAGAACAAAATATGTAAATTCGGAGGGCAATCAATTTACACTGGGAAAAATCGTCATGCAACTTGACACAAAGTAACAGGCAACTGCTGAAAGGAAATACCACAACTTACTACCATTCCCTGCTGCTGAATTCACTCTTCATTTCACCAAAACAACATCAGAGGGTGGTTGATTGAAAGGTGGTAAAAAGCCATTTATGCTTTTGAACTCTGTTCAATACATTTAGTAATCAATTATGAAAACCGCGTACATAATCAATCCTCAACAGCACAATCTTTCACTACTAAGGCAGGGGCGAATATTTGGGGTTATTATTTCTTCAGACTTTTTTTGTTTGACGTCGCTGAACGGCAAAAACCGATTTGGAAAGCCGGCGTCCAGCTTTGTTCAAGGCTCGCGCAAAAGAAAGGCGAAGCACCTTATTCCTCGTACCCTTCCCACGACGACGGGCGCTGCCGCTCGCTCCGGCTGGGGCCGTTCGGCACCGGGCCCGGGATTACAACACCGGGAAGGGAGGGAGCGCACGGCCAGCGAGCGCCGCGCCGGCCCTGCCCACGCAGGGACCCGCGGGCCCCGCGCAGCCCCCGCGGCGCCCACCCGGCCCGGCC
>VZRV01006390.1:138205-336184 GCA_013398115.1 Falcunculus frontatus | reverse complement strand
GGCGCGGGCTCGGCGCAGGCTCCGTGTCCCGGCAGGCGCTCCCGGCGCGTCCCTGCGGGGCGGGGCGGGAACGAGCCGGATTCCAATCACTGCAGCCGGGCGCGCGCGCGGCGGGGGCCCGCGGGGAGGCGGGAGCGCGCCCGCCGCCTCCGCCCGTCCATCAGCACGTGCCGTGGGCGGGAGGGCTGGCGGGGCTCCCCGGGAAGAAAAGTTGGCCGGGAGGAACCGGCCGGGCCTGCTTTGCCTCCCCAGTAGCCCCTCCGCGGGCGGGAGCGCGGGCCGCAGCCTGGGCCGGCGTGTCGCTGGGCGCCCGGGCCCGGGCGTTATCCTGCCCCGCTGTCCAGCAGCGCTTTCCCCGTGAAGAAGCTCCTCTAGGAAAGGGCAGGAAGGTGTGAGGGCGAAAAGTGGCCAAGCCGGGTGTCATGGAAGCGCTGCTGGCCTTGAAGAGGGTCGAGACACGAGAAAAGCGGCTGTGGCTGCATTTGGCTGCAGGGCCGGGAAGCTCCATCCAGATGCTGGTGGGGTTGGTGCCATGGAAGGCGGACAAACTGCCAGGAGTCACAGAGGAGGTGGGGTGCAGGATTACCGGAGCAGCTTTGACGGGAGTTCAAGGGGGCTGCGTGTGAGCTGGGGAGGGCGGCGAGCAGGCAACGGTGGCAGCAGTGTAGGGAAAAATAAGGGACTCACATGGGCCTTTCGGCTTCGTGGAAAAATAGTTCTGGGAAGGCTGACGTTGCAGTGCCGCAGGAGGGATAGAGTTCCATTGCAAAGGACAGCATTGTTTGTTTGCTTTCTCCATTTCCTGTATCTAAATAAATATGCCTAGTTAGTTAGATTGGAATACATTATAAATTCTGCAATGAGCTGCTCTGCTTGCTAATAAGGATGCTGAGGGCCATGATTTGCGTTGTATTTTGGAACTCCTTATCATTAGGACAAATTGGAAAAGTAATAATTTGTCTGTCTGTCTGTCTTCAAATGAGGTCTCCCAGCAGCAGTGCAGAAGGAGCTCCAGTGACAGTGCCATGTGCCGGGGAGGCCGCACAGCTCCCACCTGGCTGCTGTTTTTAATCCTTCATTTGACAATGTGACAGCAGTTGTGCTGCTGATGTCCTCTTGCCTTTCACCTGTCCTGTCACTTGGTTACTTTGCATCAAGAACTTGGCACACAAAGCCAACTACAGGGGAAAATGAAGATCACGTGGATCGTACAGATATACTCAGTTTCCCTTTGCTGCACACCGAAATACTCTTTAGGCCTTCAGGACACACCAGTAATTGCTGGTGTGGAGATGCCTGCCCAGATAAACTGTTTCTAGAGAATAACCAGTTGGGAAGCAATCTGGCTTACTGGTGCCAAATAGCCACATGTGCATGTATTGTGGGAAACATGGGCTTGCTTATTTTGTTGACCTCTCCACAGTGTAGCTCCATTTTTGCATGCTAGTATCAGATAGGACTTGTAAATGTTGTGTACTCCACTCCAGAGTTGTCACCTCTGAATGTAGGATGAGAGCACTGCATTCTGGCTTCCATGCATTTTACCCACAGATTATTAGATGAGTGCTTAACTTGTGTACTATCCTACACAGCAAAACAAGAGGAAGTATAACTTCAAACCTATCACCTTCACAGACTCCTTTAAAATGTAGGCAGGTAAAGGCACACCTAATAATTGTATGTGATGATAGGCATTTAAAAATGCAGGTCTTGTCTTACTAGACTTTTAGAAAATTTTTTCCGATCACCATCATCCAGAAAAATCTGTCAGTGTCCAAAACAAAGCCAGCCTGCAAGAAAGACAAAATCACAGCTTCCATGCCAAGCAATACAGAACTCCTATGCTTATGTTTATAATTTCAAAGGAAAATATGAGTCTGCTGTTCTTCCACTCTGTGTACTATCAGATTATAGCAGCAGAATAGACACTCAATATGGAAGAAGAATGCACCATGCGTGTGTGCTCCCAACCAGAACCAAAGCTGTTAGTGCTAGCATCTCTTCAGTAATAACGTGTGCTAATACAGCCCAGTGCTCGTCAGATGTTAGATATTGATTTCAATCCAGGATGCGTGAATTTAGCAACAGCCACTAGCCTTGAAATGTATTTAACCCTTCTTTCAACTCTTTTCAGCCAGCTCCTGGTGTGTAAATTTGCACACGGCAGGAATTGCTGTCTCAGCCAGTACTTTTCAAGGCACTTGGCCACTGAAGATACCCACAAGTGACAGTCCCTGTGAGGTCGGGAACAGTGTTGCTGAGGATGAAGTTTGTATTGCTATGGCAAGTAATGCCCATCTCTGCATTATTGAGTGCTGTTAACTCCTTGTTGTAATCACAAAATAAAGTCTGCAAAAGTAAACTACATTATAATAATATTAGGGCTGCAGGAGACCAAACTGAATCTTAATCTAAAATGATGAATCACAGCCACCTTAGAAAGTATTTAGGTTGTGATGGATGTCTAATGAAACATCCCATAGAAAATACTGAGGTCTTTCAAAACAGACTTATGTTTCCAATATCTCTACCAGGATAGGTAGAGAGACCTTTCTAAACCAGCAAATGAACACTTTAGGTGATGGGCTCTCAGAAAGACACAGGGTTCCAGTGAACTAGTTAGCAGCAGCAGACATCTTAGCTGGTGAGGATTTTAGGAATCTGCAAAAACTCAGACACACCAGGTTTTGGTAACACAAAGTATTTATTTTGTTAATTGAGCAACACTCAAAAAACACTGAAGTCTGAAAATCTGAAAATAAACATATGTTCATTTGACATTTGGCCAAGATGAGATGTGGAAGTCTAACTTGAGGTATAGAAGAAGCAGTTCAAAACTGACTGTTGTGATGAAGAGTGCTGTATTAAAAAAAAAAAAAAAATATTGGATAGTCTTCCAACTGCTTTCATTGTTATTTCCTCTCCAGGAATTTCCTATTAGTTCTTGGAATCACTAGGGAACTACAAACTTGAATATTAAAAGAATAAAGAGGTATATATATAGGGAGAAGGTCAGCCATGTGATAGGACTTGATCTTTGTAGATCCTCCTTCCCTTCAGTCACTGGAATTCACGTCTTAAATCTGTGGTCCAAATATATTTTTGAAAACTGTTTGCAATTAGATGAGTATTTCTCTGTTACTGTTACCAAAATAAATATTCCATGTTACATATTAAAAGAATATTGCCCTTCAGCCAGGGACAAAATTATTTCACTTAATATGACATGAATTTGGCTCTCTTTTTCAGAATTATTTTACTTGAAAGCATATTCTTTTGATTATAAATTTATTCAGCTGTTTGTTACTTACAAAAGTCATGGATTTTATTAAGTTCTTTAAATGTAAGCAAAATTAATTCAGTAAGGGAGAGTCAAATCTGTGAAGAAAGGTGTTTTCTAAAAATTTTTGCTAGTGGAGCACTGGTAGTAAAGAGGCAAGCCCTGTCCAACCTTGAGTGTGGTGTGGAACTGAGTCCAGGGCAGCACTGGAGAGCACTGTGGCAATAATCCAAGGAATGACAGCTCAATGTGCAGAGCACGAGCACAAGGAAACAGGAAAAGTGTTCCCACAGCTCAAGCACTTGGTGTGTTTTGGGGTTATTTGGGCTTCTGCAGGGGATCCTTCCTCAGCCTTGTGCAGGTGGCCGTGGAGGAAGGAGGAAAGAATGGCTGCACCCGTCCCCATCAGCTGCTGCAGGGTGGGAGCTGATTCCTCACGGGGCTGTGCAGGAGGGAACTGACTCCACTGGTGTGGCAAAGGGCTGCAGGAGTGGGAGCACTTTGCTCTGGGAGACATCTTCCCAGTCAAGAACCAAACTTCCCACTGCTTTTTCTGTTTCTTCTTCCTGTGCCTAGATGAGCTGTATGATTTTGTTTTTATGGATTCCCATTTACAAAACCCTTGTTGCAGTCCTCTCACCAGGTCGTAATAAACCCTGAGATAACTCTCCTTTAAATACAAAGAAACATTTCAAATTACTTTGTTTTTCTTAAAGCAAGAGCATTAAAAGTCTTATCAAAGAAAAAGGAAAATATTTGTAGGCTCAGCAGAGGCTTCACCAGGGTGCCTCACTCACATCAGTTTGTTTGGAGAATTAGTAATATGTTTTCCCCTAGATGCATGCACATAAAATCCCAAAAGTCTTCATTTGCTCAGAGGAGATTAAGTATTTAGAGTTAGATTATAGTGCTGATTTTAAAATTTATATTCTGAATTATCAGTCAGTGATGCCAAATGATCTACAAGTAAGTTTTAATTATACTCAGACAGAAGCTAAATGTTTGTATTCCTCCACCTTTTGTTACAAGAGGTATTTGTTAGTTTCTTTTACAAGTTTGAATAATCCTTAGATCCAAACCCACACTGGATTAACAGTTCCTCTGTTAAGCCTGACGCTCAGGCTTTGTCCTGAAACTGGAGCACTGCTGAAAGCGGAAATGTTTTTAAAACCTGCTGTTACACAAGGCGAATTCTTTTCAATACAGAAAATTTCTGTCTTGATGTGTATAACAGCTTTGTCCTCACGAGGCATGGATTCAAGTGGATGTGTTTGTGGCAGCTGTAGAAGTGGGTGCTGCAGAGATTTACAAAGATGGACATTTATGAGACTGAAAATGCTCTGTTCTTCCAAGCTTGTTAGAATGAAACAGATCTGAATCCTATACAAAAGAAAGGAATCATTTCATTACTTCCTTTTTTTCCTCAGTCTAAACCTTTAAACACGACTACATTGCTATTAAATAAGAGCAAATGCAGCAAAATAGTCTCTTTCACCTCTTTTTTCATATTCTACTGAAACCAAGATAATATAGGTCTACAAAATAATAAAAGGATATACTTGTATATCAGACCCAGCAGTCAGCTAAAATGTCTGAAAATATATAATGAAGTTAAAGGCATAGCAATAGAGCTTTTCTCTCGTAGTCTGTAAGATACTTGAATATTAAGTGAAACTGGAACCTGAACAAGTTAAACTCATACAGCTAAAAGCAAATCCCGAAAAATAGTCTATAACTCCCTTTGCTTTCAATGAGAAATTGGCCTGTGTCTGCAAATCTCCTCATTTGGCAGCTACACCTAATACAGTTTAAACTCTCACTGGCATCAGCAAAAAATTACCTGATTAGGGATGCAGGATTGGATCTAAGATAATAGCATATTAAAAATCCACTACGGATTCAAAAGCTGCTAATGGAAATTAAATCCCCGAGAATATAAAATGTTCCAAGCAGTTGAACAGTTTCCATTGTACATACTCAGAATGCTAAACAATAGCAGCTATTGCATGTGTGACCATCAGGAAACACAGCTGTGCTTCTTTGTGTTACAATTAATTACTTCCGTTGTATATAAAATTGAAAGTATTGGTACTCTGGGGCGGAAAAAGGATATCCTGATACACTGCTCCTATTTCCTTACCACGGCCTATTACTGAATGTTTCACCATTAATTCACTTACAATGAATTACCCTGCATGGAATAAAGGAAGGGTAGATTGGGTGGCTAATTGTTATGCTAAAAGCTACTTTTTCTTCGGATTTTCACTCTCCTATGGTTTTCTCTCATTTTACTACTTTTGCATATGCCCTCTTTGATGGTAATCATGGTAATCGTTCACCTTTAAGTAGTTGCACTTAATAATGAAGGTCTAAAATAAACACGTACTTAACTATCTTTTGACTTAAGGATTGTTCTATTAATATTTTTTAAGTTACAAGATCAGAGAAAGCACAATCTTTCTCACTGTCCTTTAAAGAAATGAACAAAATCATCTCAACTGAACTATTTGTGGCCAGGTTCTCTGAAGCTGGCACACAGAGATGTAATTTATACCTTTCTGCGCCAGTGAATTTCCCTAAGCTGGAGGGGAATGAGGATTCTTACCCAGAGTTAGGGAGGAGTAGTAACAGCCCTCTGTTATGCATTCTTTTTTTTTTTTTTTTTTTTTTTTTTTTTTTTTTTTTTTTTTTTTTTTTTGGAGAGAATTGCACAGGAGCAAGAACTGTTTGAGGTTGTACTAAATAGGCAAATATGGACCCTAAGGATATACACTACCCCCAAACTTTAATATCCACCTTTTAATAACACAGACTCTTTCTTTTTAGAGAACTTCTAAACAGAGAGCAGCTTCTGGGACTGCTTAGGGAGGCAATGAAGTCTCCAGCAACCACCAGCCATGTAAGTCTATAAAAGGTGGATAATGTGTTATGTATTTGTCCCTGAGAATTTAATCTCTCAGGAAGTGTCTCCTGTCCTAGAAGTCTGACAGTCTTACCACCACCAGACTGTTTCCAATCTATTATGGGATGTCTAACACAAAGCTGAGTAAGTTACACGTGGAAAACATGGAGTCCTTCAATGTAAGAACAAGTAAATTTTGCCAAATGACCTGAAATCTTTGCAAGTTTGAATTCAGACTGGTGTCACAGTGCAGTAACAGAGGAATGGCAGCTCAGGAGACCTCCCATTCCAGAAACTGCTTTACATAATACAAGTGGCAGGAAATCACCATCCACAAAACAGCCCTGTTGTCCTTTTGCTGCAGCAGCTGGCACTGGGAATACAATCTCAAAGGCAAACTGTGCTCTGTCATTATTTTATAACCACACAGTTTAGATTCAGGTATGCTCTATCTGAGGCCACAGCTAGAACCAGAATCCCTGGCTAGCACTTCAGATTTCTTGCAAGGACTTTTTGGCCAGAAGTAGATGCTGTGTAGTGTACATGCCATAAAGCAGAAACTTTCAATTAGTGTCATCTATATTGTGTATCCCCAGTAAATCTCAGGAAGTCTGGTATTTGCAGGATGCAGTGGGCTGCATGCACTCAGATGAGCAGCACAGCCCACTCTGTCACCTTTTACCCCACAGGCCTGTGTAAGGAACAGGAACTCTGGTCAGGCTTCTGGATGTGCATTAATCACAGGGAAATTTACAATATCCTTGGAACCAGTACAGGGAAAAATTTGCAGGAAGAAAAAGAAAGTCTGTCGAGGACTGTGCAGGGGACAGCACAAGAATATTTGGTTGTGAAAGAATAATACCTGGTCTTTGTTCATAATGCACAAATAAAAATTTTATTCCTGAATTCCTATTTTTATATGAAGCCAGAGCTTTTGAAAGTGTGCCCTTTTTTCTGCTCCCACATCTCCTATGCTATCAGAATTGTGGAGCTGTTACTTCATAAAGCACAAATACCTAACAGATAACAAAAGCCAGGTCTCGAGGTGCACTCAGATTCATGCATTATTCTTAAGCTGTATATAGTAAATGGACTATATGACAACAATTTAAGCTCAAATAGTGCAGGTATGAAACACATCCACCTAAAGGAAATCAGAATCTCAGTTCTGAGTGTTTTAATCCACATAAATGTCCTTTACATGCATAGAGGAATTCCTGCATTAGGCAACATGAAGATTTCTCTAAATTAAACTAAACCTCAATCCCAACATTATTTTCCAGTCTACATGTGATTAGATCTTAAAATAATTTAAACACTGTAAATCATTCTTTTGTTTTGAAATGAGATCTTTATTATGGCTATAGATATTTATTAAACTTCCTAAAAATCTAAAACATCCTCTTTAATACACCACGAGAATAAATCTAGAAGAACAGCAAGTTTTCTGGCTTTAGTGTAGCAGGCAGCATTAATGCCACAAGCACTGGAAAAACCATCACCTTCATTCAATTCAAGGTTGTATTTTTATCTATATCTTCTAATTAAAAGAAAAATAAATCTCAACTCTTTTTTCAGTAACACTATGCACAGTAAAACTATGTGGAAGCAGAAGAATTTCCATAACATCTTTGTCATTAATGAAAATAATTTGATTTCTAAAGTAGTAAGATTAGAAAATATTTTTGTAGTAGAGGCAGATTTATTAACAATACTTTATGCATACTAATTTATTATTCCCTAACAGTTAAAATCTGGCAACTTTTAAAGGAAAAATGTTTTGTTCAAAAGTTTAGCTTTGTTCAAAAAAAACCCCCCCTTCTTGTCTTTATTACAGAGAAAATTCTTGTGACTCAGCCTGACAGTCCTTATTAGTCCAACACACATTTGTTACTGTTTTCTTTTGATGTAATCTTCCTAAGAGGAGGAGGAACTGTATTTTAACAGCTATCCAAGGGCATATTTCATAG
Organism: Falcunculus frontatus; assembly: GCA_013398115.1. Taxonomy (NCBI): domain Eukaryota; kingdom Metazoa; phylum Chordata; class Aves; order Passeriformes; genus Falcunculus; species Falcunculus frontatus. Next base: position 328,032 of record VZRV01006390.1, on the reverse strand, counting down.
GCACACAGCACAGAATTTATGCCTGAATATAGTCTGAATCTCATCCATAACTCTGATTTGCCTGGGAGAACAAAGCATTTCATTGTGTATTCAATAATGGTTTCAGCAATCTTATTCACACATTCCTTCCTTTCTTAATCAACAGAAACTGGCTGAATTCACGATGCATGATTGGGGTGGGAGGGGGAAACAATGCCAAAGCCTATACTTTTGAAATCACCATTTTCTTCAGAGCAAGACTCTCTCTTTAAGAATCTCTGTTAAGAATCCCTTAATGCAACACTTGTCAAGCTATTTTGCACCATGTCCTTTCCTAATGAACTTTGCTCTATTCACTTTTTCCACCCTGTCAGCTGGCATGGTGCTCTGCTTATGCCTCTATTGCTCCCAGTTCCAACAACTGAACTCTCCAGGGATCACAGTGCACAGTTTAGGAAGCACTGTCTTGTGCAAAGGTTAAAGGTCAGAACAGACAACCTGAAAACCAGCAATTTTGATCTGACAAAATACTGTGTACATTCTGGGCATTCTTTTCAATTGCATTTCCTTATGCACGTTGTAAACAGAAATTAGGGCTGTAAAATAAAATCAAAAGTGCACAAAGTTGTGATTCCTGATGCTGTACTTTGTAATGGCATCTAAATCCAAGTCTATCCATTTATCATCTCATTTCTTAATTATGTGTAATATACTTAGCTGTATCTCTAAAAAGGCTGCATTCCTGAGGGGTGTGCAACAGGAATGCACAAAATGGCTGTTTTATAAAACACACTGTTATATGAAGTCATCCTTTCATTCGTACATATTTCTTGGCACTAGAGCTCAATGAGGATGTTTGAAACATTTTGTGTATATTAAATAACTTCTGCTAAGAAATGGAAGGGCACCTACCTGAACTTATGCAGTCTAACTTTGTTTGCAGGTGCATTGGTGTAACTGAAGGCAGAATTTACCCGCTCCTTACAAAGTTACTAAAACCAGTATTTGTTGACACAATAAGGTCTGGGACTATACAGGTCTTGCTAAGTTACCACATGTACTGTTAGCAGACTGCATCTTTTAAGCATACTAATATTTGTTTAAAACAGCATTATTTGGTCAATAAAATATTCAAGACTGATATACAATAAAGTTGAAAGCAATGCTTTTAAATTTTATTTTCAGGTCTGAAGTAGAGAGTACAAGGTTGTGTATGCTTTCTTACTGATACTACATGGCTGAAATCTGTCAGCTGTTCACATGCCATATGAATAAATATACCCAAATCATAAAGCTTTAACTGTATTTGCACATTGCTTTTATTACTAGAGTGTTTTATTCATGTTGGCACAGATAATCCATGCAAGGTAATTACTCACATCTCATAAACCACACGATATTCTGTTCTGAAATAACTAGGAACTTAGGAAAAAGTATCTATCTAAAATCAAGGGCACTTGTGGCATCAAGTCAACATGTCAAAATATTATAAAACCCAGACTTCTAATATATGATCACCGCAGGCAATAAATCACTCAGTTTCAAATTCTGATGTTTATAAATATAAAACAAATTAATATCCACTACCAGGAGATGAGTATTGCAAACAAACATTAGTGTGCCCAGCATTAGACACTAATGGATGTGTTCAGTGCTGTGGACATTCACATTATTAAACATAAATACAAGTAATCTTTAGCAAAACATTTCACCCAAAGTACTGACCACTGAAGGACCAATAGAAAAATATTTTTCCTTGTTTTGAATTGATTTTAGAAATGTGTAATGTGTGAATCCAATATAGTAAAAACTAATAAGTCCTAATACTGGGTTTTTTTCCCATATAATAAAAGTAGTCTTCTTTTGAAACATTTAATTTACCCTGCTCTGCAAAAAGAACACCAAAAGAGACAAAAGCATTAAAATAGCTTTTGAATCCTTTGACTGAAAAGTTACTGAACACTTTTTAGTTACTTTAAAGACTGATCTTTTAAATTGATCATTCAGAGGTACAGTATCTTTGTTTTATTGGGTAAAACCTCACATTAATTAGAATGAAAAGAAATATTCAGAAGAACTTAGGACTTATCCCAGGCATCTATTACAAGACATAAAACATGATCAAGTACACATTATTAATCTTGCATACTTTTGTACAACATTATTTTCAGTGATAGTTAAAAGGCCATATTTTGAATTTTAGAGATATATATTATTATATATATGCATTTTACCCTCTCCATATCACAAAGGTGACATGTAGCAGAAGAGTATCAGCAGTTATGTGGTATTCTACCCCTGTGAAAGTTAAAATGCTACATTATTATTCACAAATTTCTGGTTCAGATATGTGCAAAAATTATATCTTAATACAGATATCAAGGGCGGGTACGTGGATTCCCTATTTTTGGACCACATTATGAAGCAGCACAAGTCATAACAGGAAATTTTTATTACATGATAATCCTCAGGGTATCTCTGTTCTTCATTCAGAGATATCACTGTACCTCATATAGTGATATGTAAACTAGCTTTAATCTCACTTGCTCAGACACCAGCTGGAGTCAGGGCATGTGCTACAGTGCAGGTTCTCTGCCCAAGGAAATTTTCAGGACTCTCTCAAGCCAGTACAGCTCCCACTGAAGCCTGGCTGCTGCATTTTCACTGCTGCCACCCTGCAAGCCAGCTCATCTCTGCTTACGCACATTGCATTCCCCTTCCTGCAGTCCAGACTTCAGATTTACCGGATTGGATCCTTGCTCACCCCTTCTGTACGTATTCAAACCATCTCTCTGGGCTATTGAGAGCTACTCGTACCCTAATTTCTTACTTCAAGCCCTTTCCCTGACTGTAGTGAGTCCTCCTGGCTGCCCCCCCTGCCCCGCCCCAGCTCTCTGACCTGCCAGCTTGGTGGAACCGGCCTTACCTGGCCATTCCCCCCTCCAGCCCCAGCCTCGGGAAGGGCTTCCCGTCTCCCCAGTGCCTCATCTTCTTCCACTCAACCAGAGGCCCACAGAACCCCTACATTCTGGCTGCCCCAGGTGCTCTCCCTTCTCTGATCCCAGCCTCCCCTCCCCACACCGAAAGCCCCGTGTCCCACTCCCCACCCCACGCCAGTAACTCCAGGCTGACCTGGGCCACTTCAGCTGCCAGAAGCAAGAAGGTTCCCAGTTCCCAGGGAGCCCGAGGAAGTTCAGCCCCAGCCATGCTGCCTGCCAGCAGCTTTTCACAGACTGTACTCCCTAAGCTGCAGCCCAACATCTCTGGCCAGATCCTAAAATGATTTATCCTTCATGCTGCCAGTGAAGAGGAAGCTTATAGGGACATTGAGGGGGAAGGTGGAGGGGAGAATGAGACACACACATAGAAACACATGCAGATCAGAGGTGAAAGACCTCATGAAATTCTCCTGAGGCATCCATCACAAGCCCTTCCCATGGAGCCTGACTCCCTGCTCTGATGTTGCAGTCAGAGACCAGTCCCAGTCAGTGGCCAACACACAAATCTGCCTAAAGGCAATCTTCAATGCAGTCTCAGTATATTGTATGCTGATGTGAAATCTCTCAAATAACAGATAATAATAAACAGCATTTTGTTGAATGGCACTAAAAAATGAAAAGGAAATGTAGAATTGTCTCACTGTTGTGAATATGTATTTAAGGAAGTCAAATATGAGTGGAAAAAAATATTTAACTTCCATAATTACGATTTATTCTTCTGGGTAACATTATGAGCCACATCTTCAGATTTTGTAATTTATGAGACCATATTCACACCAGCCCAGCACCAACTGAAAACAGAAAATTTGCTTGCTTATAGAAAAAAAAAAAGGCTTTGCATATAATGTACCGGTGTTTTAGAATAATTCATGCATACAAAAATCTGGCCCTGTAGCAACTCAGATCAGATCACTGCTAAGACCAGTGAAAACTAACATACCTACTGAATAAATACAGGTCATACATGTCAAAACTGCCATAGGCAGTTCAGGTTGTTATTTTTGTCCAAGATGCAGACTGCCTGCAGCTAACTTAACTCTTATATTAGAACTCCAAATTTCATTTATTCCTCCCCCAAGCTTTGGATAGTTTTTCATCCCTTAAAAGACACACCAATTACCATGAAATGGGCATTACCCATAGGAGGGACAAGACAGACAATGTTATGTAATTTTTTGCTACTCAAAACACAAGGTAAAATAGGTGCAGATGGCACCAGCATGTGGCCCACAGAAAGCATCCTCAGCCTCAGAAGTACTAATTCAAAACTGTCAGTACTGCAAGCTGTCAACACACATCGTAATTCTCACTTAAACTAGTTAATAAAGCTTGAATGGTGATCAGACTTTCCATCTTAACTCCACCAGACAGAACTGCTGTCTCCAATATAAAAGTCATTGATATTCAAAAATTCAAAAGCATTATCAGTGCTACAGGTATTGCTCATTTGAAAAAAAAAAAAAAAGAGTTTTATAAATAACTGTTTGAACAACTTGAAAGTTGTTCTCAAGCTATTAGGAAAGATGCCTGTATGGTTGTTAGGAAAGATGACTGTGTGGTTATCCAAATCGTTGGAACACAGCTACTGTTTTCCAATGGCAAATACTGCTACAATTCATGATGTGTTGCATTTAAATGAAGGAAAGGAATAAAGAGTATGTGTCTGCTGCCGTATGAATTTTTAAGCAACATTCCTTTACTATAGGAAAAAAAATGCCTTTTTCCTAATTATGTGGGATAGAGTGGGGAATTTTTGCAAGCTATCTCCCACAACCTAGCTGTGCTAGATGGATGTGTTTCTTCTATGTTCACCAGTGTGAAGGTCCAGATGTAGGTTCCTACCTCCCTCTGATACCAGTGGGAATCTGAAACCACAGCAAGTTTGAATCTATTTTTTTTCCACAGAAGGAAAGGAAAACTGGTTTTGAATTAAAAGCTGGCCTTTCCAGCCAGCTCTATTTCATTCACTGTAAGAGCAATTTGGAGAAAGCCAGTTGTCCTTTTCCACTACGATTTGAAAGTGAATTATCTACTGTGCACATAGAAGCCAAGTGCACCAGCAAGGCTGACCCAACCATTTTATATTCAAACTGTTATGGATTGTCACCTAGGCTTCTCAGCTACATATGGATTCAAGGCAGACTTGTTACTTGGAAAGAATCTAAAATATCTGATGCTATGAGGTAGCACCAGAACATAATGGAATAGCACTCACTTTTCCTAGAGGAAGCCGTAATCTATTTATTTCCCTTTGAAAGCTACAGCCTTTGGTTCTACAGATGACTGCACATATGGCACTTACTCATTCTTGCTGTGAAAGAAAATAACTTAGTACAGAAGTATTTTTCCAGTTGTTTTTAAACACCAGTGTGTGGTCTAAGCAGTAAAACTGCTGTGGGTAGTTAACTTTAAATTATATTTGCACATTACAATTTATATTAAGGTTTTTAGTTAATTTCAATATTTCCCCCAACTGTTGCTCTAATAATGGAGTAGTTCATTAGCTTGTTTGGTTTTGACTGTTCATTCAGTAGGTTTTTGTACGAACTTTGCATTTACGAAAGAGGATAAAGTTAAACTTCAGAAGTACCAACTTCTAGCTTTTACCAAGAGAAAGGCTAGCCATGGTTATCAACTTTATGATTGCCCAGTTAGTCATCTGTTTTACCCCACCATTACTGACTACCAACTCTTCTTTTAAACATTGATGGCATGGGCATGCTTCTTGCAGAGTGGCTTATCCTTCTTGGAGTAGAATGGCTGACCTTCCAAATTCACATGGCATACCTGGAATTAATAATAAATAAAATCAGGAATAATTAAGGAAAAAGAAAAGGGAGAAAGGTGTGACTATCAATTTCAACTGTATTGCTCTTCTGCTCATGCATTTCTTTGGTAGTCTTTAGGAGTCATGTATAGATTTGCACTTGATTTAACCCACTGAAAGAAATAAAGTTAGGTCCTTAAAAAGACCCCGGCTGTGAGAATTGCATATTAACAACATATAATAACACTTTCACTTCTGCAGAAAACTGAGTCGCTAAGGCAAGTGAACATGCACAGAAGAATGTGAAATATTCAGAGAAAGTGTCTTTATAAGTGATCAATATTTGTAAGTGATTAAGAGCTGTTAGCTTGTGAAGGAAACTCGCTTAGTGTTCCTCTGCATGTTAGAATTTCCAAAAGACTTCAGTTTTCACAAGACACTTTTTTGCAAAGCTAGTTTAGCTTCAGATATTTGTAAACATTTCTATACTCAACTATTCTACCTAAATTTTAGACTTAAACAAACATCAGAAATTGTCACTGGCAGTTTGGTGTGGCCAACATACTATTTATAGCTAATTAGAGATTCTAGATATTATTACCTTAGGAATAATAGGTTGCAGAGCTGCTCAGTGGTATTAGAACCAGATGAAAGTACTGTTTATCATATGGATTTTTCTGCTTTGTGCGCAGAGTGTGGGAATATGGCCACACTTTAGAGCTGTGTGCACACCACAGATTGATGAGTTTGACCAACTTCTATGCTAATTACTATTCATGCTCTCTAAACAGACTTCTTTTTGCAAGTTTCAACAAGCATTCAGCATGGAAATACAAACTTCACTGCTTTGTAAGATCATGGTTATACTATTCAGTATGGTGTCAATTTAGTTTCAGTCTTGCTCTATCTGTATTTGGCAAACACTGGCAAGAATAACAGCAGTAGTGGTTTGTACTGCTGTATGTACTATCTAAAACTGCATGTTTTATTAGAAAACACTCACTTATGATGGTCAAATTTCATAACTCTAGTAAAAAGTTTATGGTGGGGAAGAAAGATTACTCCCATCCTTCTCCAAATGCAAGTGAAAAATGAAATTCCATCCCTCTGCATCCTTAAGCACATGTTAGTTATTCCTGCTTTCAGGTTTTCTGATGTTACTACACAATTTAGGAGTATAATAAAATGAGAGAGTATTTGATGTAGAACCTACAGCACAAATGAAGCAGGTGTCATGCCAAGTGTGTCCAAGAGCTTCAATGAATTTATCTCCAGCTTCAACAGGGTAATCACAGCCATGACATTTTGTGCTGAACAAAGCAATATAATCTAAAATAAAACAAAAAGCAAACTTAGAACAAACTCTTAACATAATCATATTAAGTCCAAGAGAAATAGAACATTTCCAGACAATGAATGTTTTGATTGTTTCTGCTCAGTTTCCTACTAATTTTACTGAAACACTCCTACTGAAATTTGCTTCTCTTCTTTCATTATTTAAATACAAATTCATTCCAGAACCCCCCATCAGTATGACATTTATCATCACAAATGTAGAAGGCAAACAAAAAATCCATGGAATTTGAAGTTGTTTTTCTCACATTACTTTCAAATTAGCTTTAATATATGTGGAATCTATTCATAGGACAAATATGGTTGTACAAAAGAGTCTAATGACAAGGGAATGTTACAAGTTTCCATGACTGGATTAATGTTCTTTATGCATTAAGAGAGAACATTATAGAAATCCCATACTGGATGATTAATACAGCTTTACTTTATCAAGTCTGATTTGGAAAGGCTTAACACTGAAAAATATTAGTGGAAATTCCAAAGGTATATGGAATTCATGAGAGTCATTAGCTGTTACGCCAAAACATCCAGTTTTAAAGGGTACTTAGTCAGTCATGTTGTATGGTTTTTACTCTTCACTAAGAGCTCCTCTGACTTGTAAAATTTGAATTGCATAACCACAAGGAAGGAATCTCCAGAGAGAAGTAGGCCAGGAGCTCAAGAGGAATACAGAGGGAATACCACCCAAACCTTAACCTCCTTCCTATGTCAGGCAACTCATTTGCATGGCAAGTACCATTCTGAGAAAACATGGCCTTTTCCTTTCTTAGTTGGCAAGAAGCAGTTTGTGTGTTGCAGCAGCCAGGAAGCAGAATCTGCACTACCATGTGTTGCACATCTGTGCAGAGCTATCTTTTCAAAAGTGTTGGTTGAATGATTCTAGGGTGAGGCAGCAGCATCAGAGGTCATAGCTCCGGCAACTCAGTAAAGAGATTGTGGGCAGCCCTAGAAGACTAATTTTTCATTTCTGGTGAGCAGAATCTACCAAGGAGGAGAGTGGAACAGGGGAAAATGTGTAGGAAAAGAAAGTATCATAATATATAAGGGAGAGAAGTGAGGAAAGGCACTGTGGACATTGAGGCAAAGACCAGCACTCTGCCATCCTCTCATATAAACTGGAGAAAAACACAGAGACACAAACACTTGTGTGTGTGGAGAGTGGAAACAAAATCCATGCTGGATGGGTAACTGATATTATTTTGTTCATCAGCTGCTTTATTGTTACGTTCCATGAACATGAAGCACACAATTACTGTGCAGAACTGTCAGGATTGCCATACCTTTCTCACAGTAAGGTTCCCCGTCCTCCATGTGGAACAGGCTATTCCCAAATGGCTTCTTACAAGCAGCACAGACAAAGCAACTTGTGTGCCAAGTCTGTCTTAGGGCATGCATCACTTCCTGTAAAACAAACAAACAAACAAATAAAAATCTCCAGCAGAATAGCCAGCCCTGCAACTTCCTCCTGGAGAACAAACACAAGGCAGAGATGCTCTAAATTCTTCCCTGCTGTATCAGCCAATTCCCCTCATCAAAAGAAAGAATTATGATAGAAATTGGGCTCCTTTTGGAAGGAAAGAGGAAATAGGACTGCAAACTTTCTAGAACAATGTATTTGCCAAAGTGAAACAACATGGTTCAGCCAGCAGTTTGTATCAACATGCCCAGCTGCTGTTGCAGGAGAGATTCTGCACAGAGATTCTGATTATTTTCTCCTTTGTTTTGACACGACTAGTACGAACTCTTCAATGCAAGAGCATGATTTGTTAGATAAATTTTAAAGAGTAATTTTTCCAAGACCAAGAATAAGTGGTCTAAGTCTGTTGTTTCAAAATAATCTAGATTATGTAGTAATTTCTTTACACTTCTTACAAGAACAATTCACAAACTAATGTGAAAATCTAAAAAAAAAAAAAAAAGGGAAGGTTCTTTTAACTTATGTGATTAGTAAAAATGAGTCTGCATGTCTGCTCCTAGGCCACATGTTTATCACAAAAAAACCCTAATTCTGTGCAACTGATGTTCTCTTAAGATGAGTACATCTAGATTTTATTAGCTTCTTACTTCTGTCCAGTATGGAGAAATCTCTATTACTGCTTCATTCTTTTATCATACAGAAGTCTTCCAAGTCCAAAAGCTGCTGTACTGGGCTCTGATGCAAAGCTACTTGCTAATTTGTCAATCTTATGTGTACCCAGGATGAAGACAGTGTATCTCTGTCAAACAATTCAGATTTCAAAGGGCCAGCCGCAGAACCGGTGTAAATTAACTTTGTTAACTTCAGTGAAACAGCATTGATTTATACCAGCTGAGAATCTAGATCCTATTTTATGTTGCTTACAATTATACACATAGACTCTGATTCTCTTTTAAAGATTGTTTTTAATGTCCATTGATTATGACAAAATGCATTGAAGTCCTCTTCCATGCTTTCAATCCAGTGAATAGACAAAATAGTCTAATTTAGATTTACCATATATCTCATTAGAGAATCACCATTTGAGATTCATTAACTTGTGTTACTGTTTGCAAAACAACTATTGCTGATAAATAGGTTTGGATCCATTTATGAACCTCAGTGAGGTAAGAAGCAAAAATAGCTTGAGAAATCTTATTAATATAAATAGAGGCAGCTGGCATCTTTGCTATTTTCCTGATGAAAATCCATAATGGGAAACTGATTTGTGCCAGCATTCATTAGGTAGGTTAAGTCAGCACTCTGCTATAAATTACTCCTTCTGCCGCAGCAGCAAACGAGACTTGGTTGGAGCCAGAGCTTCACCATCAATGTCTGATGCTGCCACCCCTAATTGGCAGTTGCAGAGAAGAGCATCTGTAATGCCAACATTTAGACAGATGTCAAAAGGTGACAGCTAAGCAGTGAAAAACCAGTGTGGGACTCCTTGCTTCTCCATTTGAGAGGATCATGTCATACATTCACTACTACTGTGTGCATAAATACGCTGCTAAAATTATTGATGGTATTCCAACCTCACCACCATCTAAGGTATGTGGAGAGCAAATTAAATTGTACATTCACTTGTACATGAACCCTTTAAGATGAAAGTGGCATGTATTTTTTGCTTCATGGAATTCAGATCTTTGTATTTATTCTGCATTTTCTTAACTATAAGAACCCAGCAGAATTCCTCAACAGCTGTGCTGCTAACTACCAGTGAGGGGTGGCAAGAGCAATGGGTCTCTTCTCAACATCACTGACTTCTCCACTGAAATTTTGACTAAGTCCTGTGTAAGAAATAAAAACACAGTTCAAGTCTCCAATTATAAATACAAGGAACAGAGAGAAAAAAGTAACACAGTGTGTATCAGATAGCAAAATACTATCCAGAAAGTGTTACTTATTTTACACTCAGTGAGATGGTAACTGGATTACATATTCTGTCTTTGAGCTCAGTAAGGTACAGAAATATCCAAGATAGGTAAAAATTGTTATAAAATAGTATGTTTCTCACTCTGAAATATTCAACAAGCCGGGAAATAAGTCTTAAAAGGACAAAATAATAAAACATCTACATTGATTGCTTACAGTCTAAACTATTTCAGTATTTCAGGGATCCACGCAGTTGCAGAAAGGGTTAATCTTGTTCTCTTACCCCCATAATCTTAGTGTGGCATCTGGCACAGGTTGGTGCAAAGAACTGTTCATAGCAGCGCTCGCAGTACACACTATTCTGCTCCTCCACAAAGCACATATCAGCCAAGGATGTCTTGCAGTATGCACAATTGAATTCTTCTGGGTGCCAAGAGCGACCCATGGCTACCAGGAAAGGACCTCTGGAAACAATTGTAATTATCTTATTTGTATTGCAAAAAAAAAAAAAGGCTAAATGACCCTGATTGCAAACCCACTTTGTCAGACACCACGTACATGTGTAAGAAGCTACTTGAAGCATGAGGTACATATTAAAAATAACATTCAGAAGCCTGAACAGAAGTGGTCTTTTTCAAGACCACTACTCAAAACACACTGCTAACTGGTTAAAACATTTCATTATTGTTTGGTCTCATACACTGCATTTACAGACAACTGCTGGAAAAATCAATTGTTTTCATATCTGCATAGCTAGAAGTGGTCTTTGCAAGCAGATGCAAAGACAAGAGGAAAAGGGCAAAGGCACAGAAGATAATGCTACTATTCGAAAGCGTGAAATAACAGGCCAATTTCCAGCCTTACACACCCAAACCTCACAACAGCTCCTAAAGTCTCCTGCCTTCTTTCCGTCTGAGAGCACTGCATGCGGCATGTTCTAGAAATGTCAGACTATCTAACAGTCTAACTTGCTGTTTCACTATGTGGAAGACACACTAAATTCATTTTGGTGATTGACTCTGGTGATTGTAGTTAGACACAGTGATTATTACTGGAATATTTCCATTTCAGAATATATAAAGGGCAATAATCAGCAGTTCCACATCACCAAACCAGCTCCTTTTAGTGGGGAGGACTGTCATTAAACATGGATTACCTAAAGTTGGATAGCAGTGCACAGGCTAACAGTAGGCACTGATCCAGCAGAATGCATTGGGAAGGAGAAGGGAGAGGCATGCTATGAATCACTGGTAATGGAGTGGAGGCATTATCTTCCTCCAGACACAAAAGCAACAATTACATTTGGCTGCTATTCCAAAATGATGCCTTGTTCCTTTTCTCTCCACAATCCTCCCGCTCTGTCCCCAGCCCCCCAACTCTCCCAATGAAGTTGCATGAACCTCCTTCAAAGGATTACCTTAGGAGCAGAAACCTGTTTAAAAACAAGCAGTGATTTGCTGCAGCATCCAAGAGACAAACAGTTAGCATGTATAACTTTGCAGTGATAAAAAGTGAACCACACAACAACAAATTGAGCTCTGGAAATGTTAAATTAATGAAGCAGACAACAGACATCCCTGCTGGGTAATTTAACAGAGTCTTAGGCTCTGGTACGGTATATTAATGTACTACAACCATTCTCTCTGATACTTTTTTTCCTGCTTCATCCCTCTTCCAAGGCCCATGACCTTACCGAATGATGCTGTTACAGTGCCCACAGAGGGGAGTTCGGCTGCTGGCTGGAAAACGCTCCGCCCTCTGAACTGTTCCCCGGGCTAATGCAGGGGGCTGGGAAGAAGTTGAAACTGGAGACGGGTAAGCAGAAATTGAGGCAGGAGATGGCACCGAAGCACCCCTTGGCAGGATGTGCTTTGTGACAGTGGTGGTGGATTTTCCAGGCGCAAATTTCTGGGAAAAGGAGTCATCTGTTACCCAGGGAGGGCGACTCGCAGGCTCCGTGTTGGCAGGGGTGTAGGAATGAACTGGTGCTGGCGCTGTTTTAAGTATCCCAAAAGAAACCAAGAAGGATTTTAAAGTCTTTTTCTTCTAATGTCAATACAGCAACACTTACCAAAGGGTACTCCATGACACACGTGCAACAAAAGCTTCAGATGGTACTTAATTATGGCCTGTCCCACTGTTGCTCATTTATTCTGGGCTGAAGCCAAGGTTATCAGTACAATCACTAACTTTTAATCCACATGCATTACAGAAATTGTTGCCTACTGGCTTTTACAGATTTTATGGAGACCATTGCCAAGATCATCTCTTCATTTTCTAGTAGGAATGGATATGACAATTCTGTGATAATTTCAAAGACTGATGTGTATTCTGTTTAAGACAGGTTAAAAATAGAAAAGCCAGGTAATATAGTAAAGTTTTAGATGGAATTCCCAAGAATTTCAGCAAGTTATGCTTAACTTTTGATCTCACTATGTTAATGAAAACACAACATTTTCTACAGATGTCACTGCTATCTATCATTTGTAGGTTTATTCCTAGGTTTTTGAAGAAAAACAGGCTCCCACAGGGAGCACAAAGATAGAGAGCACTGGAAGCAATACTGAGGGAGCCAATTCAACTCACATGACCAGCAAGATAAAGCCAACAGCACTTAGAGGAAGGCCAGACTTGCGGTTATGACTGATCTCAGTTCAGTTCTTGGCTCTGCCACAAACTTCCTGTATAACTTTGAGCAAAGCAAAGTGTCTCTGCGCCTTAGTTCCTGTGTGTAAACCAGAATATTATCCTTTCACTCTTCCACCCTTTGACTAGCACATAAAACCCTCAGTGCAGTCTGTCTCTGTGTTTGTGTGTACCAGGCTCTAATCTTGGGTGGAGCTTTATCACATTAAAATAAGCAGGAGCCAGGGCCTGCACATACTGACAAGTTTTCCCACTGCCCTGCTCTTTTCGAAACGTCAGATCTTGCATTATGTAGGACTGAAGTTACTGCCCAAGAAACAAGCTCACTTTGCCAAGTACAGGAGCACTAAAAGCAGTTTCTCTTTGCAAGGAAAACGAAGTGAATGACTGAAAAGAAGCTTGGAGAGTTGAAGTGTTTTGCCCAAATGAGAGAGCACAGACCTGGGAACAGAAGCCAGTTCTCCAGCAGTCTAGGCAAACATTCCGCACAGTAGATCCCGGCACCAAGAAAATGACCAAATACAACATGTACAGGTTTAAAGGGCTTGCAGGTAGGAAGGCATTTCAGCCAAGAGGGTTCAGAATGTAACATGGATCTTTCTGAACAATTAAGTGGTGAGAAGATTATGTTGGACTCAACACCCCTCCCTTAGCCCACACCCTGCCACATAATAACTTACACTGATTATTGGCAATTTGCAGGTGCTTAAATTGCATATATATCAACCCACTGTGATCACCCTTGTGATCTTTTTATTGAGGTCAGAGTCGAATCTAGTGCACTTTCTTGATAAAAATTTCTTATGGTACAGCATCAACAGCGTTTCTGCTTCATAAAACTGTATCCCACCTTAGCTGAAGGCTTCTTTTTTTTTTTTTTTTTTTTTAACTTGGAAATGGTAAACAGTATTTAAAGATTTCAGAACAGAGTTTATATGAAATCTCTTTAGATCCTGAGGCTGTTGCTATTTATGTATTATGGTATTAAGATAGGCAAAATTAGAAGTTAATATTTCATCTCTAATTGGTGAGTTCAAAAGGCTCCCACCTATGAGGCTCTCTAATTAAGTAAGGTGACTTCTAGCTCACTTCACTACATTCCCTCTACCTTCTATTTCTTTTCACTCTTTTCTATTTGCTGCAGTAGAATAAAGGAAAGTAAAATAAAAAAAAAAAAAAGGATTCTTTTTTCCAGTTACTATAAGGAAGTACCAGAGGAATTATTACAAAACGACAAATGTTTGGTATTTGCTTCTGCTCTGAGTTCTCTTTTCAGCTGCTATAATTCAATTTTACAGGCTTGATTTATTACAATACACTTTCCCCTTGTGAACAAGCTGCAATTACTATTGCTTCCAAATAGTATCACTGCAATGTATTAGAAAGATTTCACTAACTCTGAGATTATAGCAATTGTTATTAAAAGGTAATTATCTTATTTTCTTAGAACTACATCCCTAAGCTCGTATGAACAACTCTTTTGTCTTAGTAGCTACTGCCATACACATTCACCTTGAACGTTCATGTATTTCAAAAAGTCTTCCAACACACAAGCAGCAGAAAAAAAAGGGCTGTTTGCTGCTAAAAAAAGTACTAAGATTCAGTGTGTCAGGGAATATATTCTCAAAATAACAGTATTATATGAGTTGACCATTAGCTGTTAAAAAATGAATACTTCAAATATCCAGTAACATAGCCTCTATCACCTTGTTCCTCTCAGCCCTCACATTCTTAGAGTAGGAAAGAATGAAAGGGATTATTGTTATCCTGAGAGAATGGCAGGAGAAGAGGTCTCTCTTAACAGCAATAGCAACAAGCCAATTCCTTGCTTCTGGGGAATTTGGAATTCTCCCCCTCAGCTCTTCATTTATGGTCTAAGGCTATTTTCTCTCCAGACAAAAAGGCACATTACCAAAGACTCATTTAGTAAAGCAAAGATTTATAGAACCTCAAATGCTTTGGTTACACACCAACTTGCATTGTAAGAACTTTTCTTTTTTCCTTAGTTAGTAGATCACATAAGTGCTATTCTTTATTATTTTCAGTAACAAATGAAATTAATAACCACAACTGATTTGGCTTTTTCTATACTTAGTGGCCACATCCTTGAAGGCCAAAGTTTTCCCATATACTGGTACAGCACAGAGTAGATGAGAGACAAAGCAGATGATGTTTTATAGGGAGACACTATTCTTACTCAGGGAAACTAAAAATGAAGTAACGGTGTGGAAGCTGCTGTTTTAGTATTGAAGATGCTTAGGAGTAAAGTTCATTAAGAACTGTGGGAATCTTTCTGCCAATTCCTAAAGGGGCAGATCAGGCCTTTACGCTTGACCAATTTAGCATATACAAGTAGGCCCAATAGACTTAGGGATTTAAAAGGAAAGATCTGCTTTCTTACATTTAGGTATCACGTTACCTCGTGGTACAGAACTGGCGCTGGAGTTACTTGGGATATGTGAAAGGCTATCCTAGTCTGGGAAAGCCTACGTGAAAGTAATACCCAGGTATGTTCTGCCATCTAGTGGGCCTTGTTCAGAAGGGAAGTCTATGTTCCTTTTAAAAACGCGTTATGAAATTTAGGGAAACGATTTCAGAGTTCACAGCTGGAAAAAACTAAAGATCTTTAGCAGCAGAAAATCTCCCACCTGAGTTAGGTTAGGGAAAGTGTAGACTGCCTGATAAATCCCATCTGAGCTAGATACTCAACAACGCAGTTTCATTTTGAGACTTGTTTCAATTTGTCTGGTTTTTTTTCAATCTGACAGATTGAAATAGCCTTGTAAATCCTCTCAGTGACTGATTCAGGTGTCTCTATATTGGATATATGAGCCTGTTGATTGGTGTTTTAATCTGGAAGTTGCTGTCCCACATTTCCAAGGGAAACCAGTCAATGACAAATTTGGGTGAGGAAGTTTTCTAACTGTCTTAGTAGTTTGTTTTTAACTACTATTGATTTTCCCATCTGTGACAGGAAATGCCATTTCCTCCATTTCTTCCCAAGTGACCATTTCCTATTTGCTCAGGACTACATCAAATATATAACACTTTAAAAAGGTACCAAAACAAGAACCAAACACCTTCTCTAAAATCTCTATCTGGAGCCTCTCTTGCACCTGAGTCACTTTAGGGTTCAATTATGAAGGTATTTTAGAAGCTCTTATTGGATATTGCAAACTCTAAACAGTACAGGGGACTTTTTCTTTCTCTGCCAACTATTTAAGCTTTTATTGAGAGGCAATGAGGCTCAAATGCCGCAACGTAAGGAATTGCAAAGGAAAACCAGCAATGTAAAGAAGAGCAAAGAAGATGCCCAACTTGGAGAAAACAAAAGCATTTCCTCTTATTCTGAGCTGAATTCAACAGCCAGCTTTGACTTTCCCAGATCCAGCCAATAATGGGAAATAGCTGCAGATGTATTTCTGTGGCAGGTTTGTGTATTGAACTGGCGTTTATATTTCCCCAAATGAGCACAGGGCTTAACACCAGTCAGTGTATTTAGGAGATATTTTGACTTGGCACACTTTGCTCCCTTCTGCATTACAGAAATAAATCTACTGTCATCATCTTTTCAAGTCAAAAATAATAGCATTTGCCTTGAGTGAGAACGTGGTATACACTGATGCATTTAACCAAAAGTAAATGAGGAGAAGCTGAAGGTTTATTTACTTTGAGACCCTTAAATAGCTCATGAGAGCTCTGACTTGACTTTTTCTACCTTTACATCTTTTCAAATATAAAGATCAATTGATTTGTCCATCTGCTTTATGTCTAACTAAAATCCCTACATTTGTTTAATTTGAGTAGATCCAGAAATAGAACATTACAGAAGACAGAGTTTCAGACTGTTAGAATTCTTGGCCTTTTCATATTTATTTGACTGTGAAGATATAAATCAACTTTTTAATTCTCTTGCTAAGATCAGAAAAACCTTAATTTGAAACAGAACTGCATTTAGACTTATACTGCTGCCTCATTTAATTAATTCGGTTTGAAGGTTCGCATTTTGGTCATCAATGGTTTTAGAAGTTCAGTCCATTTGTAACATGTTAATACCAAGGGAATTAAAATAATATCAAGGAGCATATTTTCCAAATAAATGAATAACCAAATATATTCCTTCAGTTACTAGATCTCTGGGAAATGGAATAGCATTATGAAGCATAATTATTATTAATACCTCATTCTTTATTTCAAATATAAGCCTAAGTTTGAGAAGTTCAATATATGGTCCTACCTATTTTGCAAACATATCCTACTCAAGCAAACTCCACTTATTTTACTTCCTTCCTGAATTGTGCATTCTTTAGCTATTTTATCAAATCTCTGGTGTCACTGGGCTCCCAATTGGATACACTGTGCTATTTTTCAAACGTATTTCTTCTGAAAAATCAGGCTACACATTTTTTATTAGACTTTTCCCTTGCTTTTATTTTTCCCTCTGTTTGTTCCATGTTTTAACTCTGAAGCAGAATACAAATACAATGTAATCCTCAATCTTCAAATAATCTGAGGCAAAACTAGCAACATCTAGTTCCATGTACGTAAATATTTTCTGTGTGTGTCCAAAATGCGTGCTCTTGACATTTTCTTTTTCTAAAGGAAATGTGTGAGCACGTTTTTCTAAATCTTTTCAGTACTTGGAAGGTTCCTTACCTGGCTGGTAGACAGAGGGCTTTATGCTGGCGGTAGTAACAACTCTCATTTTTGAAGCAGCAGAAGGAGCAGGACTTTCACTGTAGCTTCCAGAAACTGGCATTGGTGTATATGACTGGGTTGTGTTTCTAAAAGCAAAATGTAGGTGTGAACAACTTTACAAAGAGCAGAAGTTACTGAGCATGAAGTAACAGATCTGGCAGCTTCCAGAGCACTCCGAGAGGAATTGTCTGTGAGAACTACAGAGAGAAGGCTGTGAGATTCATCGGTCTTTAGAATTGCTAAGGAAGGCTCGGACAATTCTTTGGAAAGAAAAGTTAGTCAAATAAGGATTTTAAGTAATGGCAAGTTTGTTGTTGTTGTTGTTACAGAAAATAGCTTGCTGAGGGAACATGACAGATTTGAAACTCTCAGTTTAACAAGGGATCAGACTTCAGAAAGCTGCATACAAAGTCTGTGTTTTCTGTTCCTCTGCAAACAAAAAGGCCTGGTCCTGTCTAAGATAAAACAATGAGGGATATCTGGATTTAAAAATATACTTGCTCAACACAATTACTACTACTACAAATGCTAATTAGTGTTTATATACTGTCATACTCTTTTCAAAAACATTGTAGTGACCTTCAAAATTTTTTCTGAAACTAACTCTTTTCCCTATTTAGACTGAACCCAAAATTTACATTGATCTTCGTGATACTCAGATTCACCCTACAGAAAAAACATATGATATGCAATATTATGATGCACTTTCTTGCATTCCTAGAATAAAAACATTTGCTCAGGATTCCAAGCATTAGTAAGAAACAGCTTTTCTCTATTTTATGGCTTAGATGCTGATTCTCAGATTACAGTAACACATTAAAAAATAGGCCTCTTCTATCTGCCAGTTGCTTGGGATGATTTTGTTTGTAGTGTTTGTGCTTCACAGACTGCTAAAGGAGCATCACAACCAAAGCAAGCAACAGAGAATAAAGAAGTACAAGGAAGGGAACCAACAGATAATGAGACGTGTGCAGTAAGAAAAGCCTATTCACTACAGAACATCGTTCTTACTCACCGTGAAAACAGTTTTGCTTTCTTTTTCCCTTCACTTTCACTCTCTCTATGAACCAGATCCCTGTCTATTTGCACTGACAGTTTAGGAGTTATTTCCATAGTGGGTTTGTCTATAGGAAAATATTTGTCAGCATATGAAAAGAGGCTTTGCCAGACTATGGGTCCATCTTGACTTCACTTTCTTTAACAGTGGAAACAGATGCCATCCAGAGAAAACACTTCATAATCTTACAGGGCAAACCCAGCAGATTTCTTCCAGTACAGGTAAAAAACATTCCGAGAAATGGAAACTTTCAATTTTGAACAAAATAAACCTGTCCTAACAACACAGCTCTTTGCTGCTCTGACAGTGTTTCTACTATAGATCTAGTTTGCATAGCATTGCTGCCTCAGGCTAATTTATTTTGTCTATTTAGCAAGACCTGGAAACTTAGCTATTGCTACAATGGCTATAGCTAATTATTTCTGTACCTAGTCTAGGGCTTAGGGCTGGATTTGGGTCCACTATACCATGAGTGAACAGGACTCTCCAAGATAAACTATTTTAGTGGGTTTGTATTCACTGTAAATTCTGTTGTGAACTGTGCTGTGATTTTGTAGCTGCCAAAGCTGGTCTAAGCACAGTAAACCTTTCTGTTTTCCATTCTTACCATCTATTTCCTGGTGATACCTCCTCTGTGGTGCCTAAGACAGCACTGTGCTTGGGGTCACTGGACAGAGGCCATTGCTCCTGCCATAGCACAGGGACACAGACACCGTGGGCACACGGGCTTCACACACAGCTTGCAAAATGCCACCAGCTAAACACACCATCTAAAGACTTGTCCTTGTTTTAAAATCTGCTTTTCAGGGTAAACTAGACAGCTCAGTGCCCAATATTTACAATGCAAGTTAAAAGATTTTAAAATAACATGTCATACAGCCTTAATCTGAAAATGTCGTCCAGTCAGGAAAGTCTACTCCCAGGTGCACAGGTCCAATGGTTAGAAAGACTCATTTGAATCTCTCTTAATGCACAAACTAAATAAAGAAGTTCTGAACCAGATAAGTAATACTGAGACTGTCATGAAGAAAAATGGTTATTCAAAATTCAAGTGTTTCCCAAATGTAATATCATAGTAAAACCATACCACAGATTTCCTTGTGTTCAGGGAAATGAAGCTGAAAAAACCAAAAACACCCCCCTACTCCTCCACCCCTATTCATAGTACCAAAATCATAGCAAAATTAAAAGAAGTATTGAACGCTTTTACATGTGTATGATGCAGATTAAATACCGTAAGGAAGATAAAAAAGCTTTTCAAAGAGAAATAAAGTGTTACACTACATCATTAAGGGTTTAGTGAAGTTAAAGATTTATCAGAATTTCTGCTGATAGAAGAAAAGGAAATAGCATGTGATTAAAAGAACAACAACAAAAGAAACTAGAAAGAAAGAAGGAAATTAAGAAAGAATAAAAAGATGTCGTAAGGATCAAAGATGCTTTAATGGATCAAGAAGCACTGGCATCTCAAAACACAGTAAAAGCAACCTTACTCAATTTATCTGTAGCAGTCAATGGCATGTGACAGGCAGCAAATTAAATACCGGCTCTGAAAACTATTAGTTGTCAGAAAAAGAAAGAGTAAATATTTCTAAGCAGATCATTTTTATGTTAACGCTTCACTAGATGCCTACTAGTAGCAATAAACTGGTTTGTTAAGTGCTTTTAAGGCAGAATAGCTGCACAAAACATTTTTATACCTCTGCTTTGACTGGTAGCTGATGGAGGTGGAAGAGTGCCGGTTGAAACTAAAATGAGACAAAAGTTGTATTTGAAAAAAATATACATGAAAGATTGGGATATCTCATCCTACCATGAATTTCCTATGAATAAGAAGTGCTCTTAAGTGCTAAAGTAAACAACATGTACATATTTATAATAAAATAAATCGAGTATTACATTACATTTTGTTTTCTTATTTAAGCTGGGAATCACAGTGAAACTTGAAGAGTGGTAACATCAGTCAATGAGCTGAGTATATTGTTCCATAAGTCACCCTCATCTGGTCTTGTTATTGGATTGTGGAACCCCAATTATTTTTATTAGCACAAAAAAATAAATATGAGGGATTTTTCTCAGTGTCATAAGTTTAAATTGCATCAAATCTGAAAAGCAAACCTTGAATGAACCAGAGGCCAAAGATCAGGGAAGTGCTCCAGCTTATGGGGCAGCTTGGACAACCCTACAGAAAGGACAGGCTGGCATAGCTGAAGCAAAACCATCCACCCATCATGTTCATCTTTTGCCTTGCAGAACCTTTCTACTGCTACAGAGTCTTAGGTAAACAGGTAGATTTTTTTTTTTTCTTGGGGAAACAACGTAATTTCAGAACAGAAATGAGTCATTTATGCAAATAGAGGAAGTACTTGAAAGCCTGCACAATGTATGATCTGAGAAACGAGGATTCAGAGTGAGCAGAGCTCCTGTCTAAGTGCAGGGCAGTGCAGGGCTACATGGCATCAATCCCATCCCACAGCAGCACAGCCCACATTTCCCACAATCACCAGGAGTCTGCCTTATGCCAGTTATTTTCCTAACTTCTGGAGAGGAGTTCTTCTTCCCTTTACCAGGGACACAGTGCTTGGATTAAAATCTCAGGATCAGAAGCTACACTTGACTTTTAGAACCATAATTGGAACTCTTTCCATTTTTTCTCCTGGTTTTGTATTCCCAGAGTGCTGTCTCATGGGGTGCCTTGCTTTAACCCTCTGGATGGAATAACCCATCCCTAAAGAGCTTCAAGCTTATTTAAAACTCTTATGCTATGCTTGCTTCTTTTAAGTAAGACTGTAAGTGGAACAGGTAACAGTAAGTCAGATTTCACTGCAGATGTAAAAGTAAGAGTAACACAATCAAAGATTAGTGATTTACTTCAAAACCACTCCTGTTTAGGAAGGAAGATTTTACTCATGTTAGGTGTTATGCATATGCTCACAAAAGCAAATTCACTACAGAACCGATCTACCAAAGTTTAAAACAGATTTAAAGAGTTAAGGATATTGATCAAGAAATCCTCCTGTGTTTTCTTGGTGGATCTTTTTAAAGCGTCTAAAAGGAAAAAAAAAAAAACCCAAACACTGGAATAATGGTGGTAAAATCTCAGCCTCATCTACCCAAGAATATCCCCATCCTGTAAAACAGTATTGTAATAAAGGTCATCCCTATTTTATTTTGAAATAAAATTATATTAAATGCTCAATAGTCCTCTGGTATATGTCAAGCTGAAACTGGATTTTTTAGTCTGTATTTTGGCATGCTAAAGCATTGCTTGATTTCTAAATGAAAACTACCAGATGCTCAAAAATTTGAATGATAAATTAATTTAGAAGCCAGTTTTAGTCCCTTATGTTTGAATACACTAGCTATAGTACACAACAGCTTTTAAAACAAACATGGAAGTAGTGCACCGAGATAAAGAATCTATTCCAGCTGCAAGACAGCCATCCTAAACCAACCAACCAAACTGAGTTTGCTTCTTGTACCTGATTATCAGGGAACCAAACTTTTACAGGTCCTACAAGTCTCTGATTTGCATTTATGTCCCAAGGCTTGCTGAAGCAAAGTCAGTAACATTTGCCTGCTGGTAACAGCGGGAAGCAGATGCCAGCATCACACTTGTGTCATCCCTTGACAAAGCAGCCATGTATAAAGTTGATGTGCTGCAGTTCTTTTATCTGTGACCAAAATAATTGCCAGGTGCCAGCAAGAGGTTTCAGGAGTCTGATAAAAGCATTGCTTTCTGAAATGGACCGCTGTTTTTCCATAGATTCACAGAACCTTTGAGGTTGGAAGAGGCCTCAGGAAGAATCTGATCTAACCTGCTGAAAGCAAGGCCAGCTCTGGGGTCAGACCAGGTTGCTCCATGTTTTAGCCAGTGATGTCTTGAAAACCTTCAAGAATGGAGACACAGCCTCCCTGGACAACCCAATTCCTTTCAAAGGGGCAGGAAAAGGGGAAATGGTCCGTGCCAATCTAATTTACTAATTTCCTTTCAATTCAAATGTCTCAGGATCTCAAGGTCATCTTTTAATCCTCCTTACTCATTAAAATTTTGTTTCACAGTGATTAGTCCATACTGGTACATAACTACAGATGAATTTATATGGTTTCTAGGCCTCACACTGTTTCCCTTCTCCCATTAAATAGATATGAAATTTAAGGGAAATGGAAAAAAGCTCAATCAAGAAATAGTATTCGATTAGCTCAACAACAGACATGCAAGTAAGTGTCAGCAAGTACTGGCTATCTTTATAGTAATTTATTAGCTGTTTATATGTAAATTATGCATAATTGCTGCTTAACTTGTCCCTGCCCATGGAACTAGATGATCTTTAAGATCCCTCCCAGCCCAATCCATTCTGTGATTCCATGATTTCCAAGGCAGGAATGAAAACATAGCTCTTAGGAAAGATTTAGGTGGGTCCTAAGATGTAGACTGGTGAAACATAAATAGATGTGCTCTGTCTGGCCAGAGTAGCCACCAAAGCTTCCATTTAATTTCATCTTCTGACTGATGGAGACATTTCAGTCTTCAGCTGTGAGAAATCCTAAAATCAAGTCTTCTCTGTAGCTCAGGACAAATAATAGGTTTTGCAGGACAGTGTTTAATCAAGCTCAAATATGCACAGTTATTATTGCTTAGAAAGCAAGGAACCTTACCTGAGTACAAGAGGCTCCCTGAAACTAAAGCTACAATTGGTGTACTTCCACTCATCAGCAGTTAATTTTATTTCTTATATTTTATCAGTTCCATATTGGAATTACTTCCCCTATGTAATTCCCATGGCTGTGAAGAGACATGTTTACATCCTAAAACTGAAAACTCTTCTGGTGTTTTGTTTAGTAACTATTTCATTTTTGCATTGATTTCAGTGATGTGAAGCCAACCAAATTGCTTTTAAGTACTACCTGTGCTAAGGACTTAACTGCCATGTTCTGTGACTCTCTAGAGAAAGACCATTATACTTGGTGTGAAGCCTTCAAACTTGCACACTTTGTCAATTTCAAACATCACCTTTGGGTGATTCCTAACTATTTTTTTATATAAAGGTAAGAGACACGTGGATAATTACAATCTCAAATGTATTGCTGATTCAGTTTTTCATTATTTCTGAAGACTCTGTTCAAGTGAGTCTTAAGATCTACTGCTTTTTCCTCTGTTAGTGTTGTTAAAATGGTATGAGAGCAGTGAAAAGGCTTGGAAGTGAGGCAGTACAGCAGCATTCTCTCTTTCTAGTGATTCCTGTGATCCTGTGTGTTCACCAAGAAAAAAAAAGGTCCATCATTCTCACCCAGTGTCTCTAGACAAATATTTTCATTTCAGGATGGCAAAAGCAGGACAAACCAACCAACTGAAATACCTCTGTTCCAAGAGGACCTTGTGGTCACATATCCTACATCTAAAACTTGGTAGTTTCCTAGCTGGGTTGTCACACAGAAGATAAGGAAGGGGCTATTCCTTTAAACACACCGTGCTTTTCAGTGGTCCCTGCCAAGTCAATCCCTTCAGAAACTGAAAACCTCATATCAGAGAGCATAATACAAAATCAAAACAAATTAGGTTAAAAGAAGAGAGCTTTACAGATATACCTAGACTGAGATGAGATAGCAGATGAAATAGTGGAAGCTGCTAATGACATGTTCTTGGGCCCATGGAAAGGCTTAGGCTGGGAAAGAGAGCTGGGGGCTGCAAGAACTCTGCAGAAGACACATAAAAGCATGAAAGCATGAACAAAATGATTTAACAGGGACACAAATCATGACATCACAACCAAGCTCTGGCAGGATTCAGATACAGGAAGACTGCTGCATAGTTACCAGGAACAGGTTTTCTGCAGCATACATCTGCAGACTTACAGAATAGCACAACCAAGCACATTCCTACAGAACACAAGACAAAATGCACACATTATGGAAAAACTTTAAAACCAGACTCTATCAGTAACTAAGAAAGACAGTATTACAGGACAAGACTTTTCTCAATGATACATGCTTTTATCTGAAAGATCTGAAGATGTTTGAGTCTAAATACAAGATAAAAACTTTACTATGCAAGCAGTCCCAGACAGAGGACTGTCCTGTCTAAAACAGACGTCATCAGAATGATTAGTTTAGTAGAGGCATTTTTTTGTTTGAAGCAGATACTAGGTAATACATGTTCTTCATGCTACAGTTTTAACTGAGGGATAAAAATTACTTAAACCTTATCATTATTTCACGTGGAAGTGCCTCACAGGCCAGTTTTGAATTAGAGCATAATACCTTATTCAAACCTCCTTTGCTGTCTGACTGATTTTCTTGCACTGGAACAAAATCACTGCATTCTGGTAGGTCATGGTTAGGTAAAATCTGACTGAAGTGAGAAACTAATGAGTTGGTACATATACATAAAGCAAGCCAACGAGCAAAAATTAATCAAGAAGTAGAGCCAATAGAACATTTTCAATTCCATTTATACATACCTAAAATATGATACCCCTGAGGTCTCAATTATTTAAAATAGTTTATATTACTGGAAGTGTGTTTTTCCTTGGATTTTTAAAGCATGCTAAAATATACATATTTTCAGAATACTCATGTAGCAAAATGCAAAGATAAAAGAATATTAAGTACCAAAAGAATTCACTCATACTATCTTCAAAATTACTGTAATGTAACTGACAGCTGTATAAATCCCACACATTTCCTCACAAGCTGACAGCTTTTAATATACAACTGTAACTCCCACTGTGCTACAAGTGCTAGGAATGCATGTCCTTGAAACTTACTTCAGCTCTAAGGCTAATTCTCATTGGGAAAGAAAAGATTAGATAAATCTACCAGGAATTAGTTGGCTTAACTTCCAGAGCAAATAAATCATCAAATGTCCACCATGTTTTACTGATATCTGCTGTGATACAGTAAGCTCAATCATGTGAGTAAATGACATTTTCTAATTTTCCATTTCTCGTCCTACCGAAGAAACACTATTAAAAGAATCTTCATTCACTGTAACTATTATGAGGAGTTGTTTTGGTTTTATTACAAGTGGTATAAAAACATTTCTAATTTTAAGCCTAGACTCGCTTTCTGAAAATGAAGTTACATTTTTAGGGCAGTTTTATTCTGCAAAGTCTATGCAAACACGAACAACATACCACAAAAGCCACCCCCNAATGTATAAAAGCATATAAACCACGTTACAGCTTTTCATACTACATTCTTAAGTTAAGAATGTGTATGCAGCATTTCCAAAGCCAGAGGGGGTATAAAGCAATGGAGCATTACCTTTGGAAGGAGGAGGAGAAAGACTCTTGCACTACTGAGGTGGTGGCCGGTGCTGCCATCGGGCTGGCTGTGTTTTGAGCAGCAGTAGCAGGCTGAGGTGCTGAAGCGTGTGGTGCAGGAGCAGCAGAACTGGGAGCCACCGGGGCATGCTCAACAGGGGTACTAATTAAGAGTTAAATTAAATAAAACAAGAAGCATCTTAAGAAGGCGTGCATTTACACGTAGAGCATAAAACCTACTATGTTTGAACCTGGAGCTGCAAACATAGTAGCAGAGTGGGTTACTGAGGGAAAAGCACAATTAGGCAAAGGAAAAAAAGACATTTGTTCAGCCTTTTCCATTGTGCAGTTCAGACTGCAATGCAATGTTGGTCCTGCTTGACTGAAATTTACCCCAGGTATTAAACAGCACTTCAGTCCTGCTCCCACTGGTGCCAGTGGTAGGAAATGTGGCACCCAGGACTGAAAACGGTTGTGAAGACCCTGTCACAAAGTCTTTGAGTACGGATAAATTTCATCAAATATATTGAAATGAATGGTAATAATCTAGTCTTGTATCCTGTGGCCATTTAAGTAACCTACTGAACTACTAATGTATTCCATCACCTCACTCAAACTTGAGAAGAATTACCCAGCTCTTACTGACAGACAAAGGGAGCAAAGTTAGCAGGTTTTTTTAAAATCAGGGCATCACTGTACACAGTTGTCTTGCCCATGAGCAGTGGCCTAGGATCATAATGGATATATGTCTATCTCTTCAGACCTGTCTCATAAGTATATTGTCACACCTCTGTGTTCTTACAAATTACTCCTGTGAGGGTGATGGAATTTAGTGATCCTCTTGCTCAAGGTACAAAGAATGCCCCAAATACTCCTACCTGTGTATAGCAAGTATGAAACAACAAAAGAAACCTTACAGTTCAACAGCTTTTTTTTCAGCCAGCCTTAGCCCTCCAACGTTCTCCCTCTCAGCTTTTTTTGTGAAGCAGATTTACCATACCATCCATTGTGCAAATTTTCTCTCTTTCAGCCATTCTATCTCGTATTTTCTTTTGCTTCTCTCAGAAAATCTGATTTGACAAGTTATACTCCTCAGGACCTAGAAGGAGTGCTTGGTACTTCTGAATTTGTGATACCCCTTGTTCTTCAAAGGACTTGTCCCATTTCCCCTGTCCTTCACCTCCTCTTCTACAGTTCAATAGCCCAGATGATGGTGTCTTAATTCAGCTGAACATTTTGTTTCATTAGCAGAAACAGAAGCTGGTTGTTATACCCACAAACTTCAAAGCTGAATGCAGCCCACAACAAAAGCAGGAAATCGGTATTTTCTCCCTTACTGAGTTTCATCTACAATTATGTACCTAATAAGTGAGTTCCTGAAAATAATCATCCAGTTTGCAATTCTGGGTTTCAAATCCTTACACCAAGTTTTGCAACAGTTTTGCACAAGTTCTTCCACCATAATATGCATTTCAGATTCAGATGAGTTCTTCCATCCCGATGCATTTTATGATGTAAATTCTTTCAATTAGCTAGCAGACTATCAGTTACATAGCCTAGTAGCAGTGTAGCTGTATATTATCCATCACAGCTAGTCTGTTACTGAATTTCAATACTGTGAAATTTTCCCTGTGCCACAGCAGGTACCAGAATTACCCCATTAAAAGCTGTGGAGTCATAGTTTCCATCTTACATACTTACATATCTTTGATTTGGCAAGCAGGAAAGGACTAAAACTATGGTGCACATAAAAATGGAACTTAATGTATGTCTTAAACACAAACTAGGATTTCACCTATTTTGTCTATTCGCACTGATGTGAAAGGGAATTTGCTACAGATTTCATACCTTGAAGAGAACAGTGAAATTACTTAATTGTAACAATCTCCAAAATGCTAATCAAAATACATATTCAGTGATAAATATTGAAAAGAAAGTAAAAAAACCAATCCATATGTGTGGACACGGACCCATGTGGAGACAGATTTGAACGGAACAAACCCATATAAAGAAAATAAATGCAAATATACTGGAATACCTTTTAAAGTTTAAAAGAAATACAAAGAAATTTTATCTTGAATAGTGTTTGTAATATTTCTTTTTATGTGATTAAAAGGTTAGAGGCTTGCTTACCTTCCTTCGTGGTAGAACATATTAATGATCAGAACAAGGAATTGGAATAAACATAAGTGAAGTGGATATAACCATAAAAATCAGAGTGGTTTGGTTACATAAATTATATGCAGCTGGCAACATTCTTGAAACAGTTTTATAGAAAGATCTCAAGACTAACTTGACTGGTTTTAGTTTAACAACTATAAATTTTAAATAATTTTATTTATGTAGTCAAATACAATAACCTAACTGGTTTTTTTCTTCCTCCTCCTTTCTAGTTTTTCAGTCCGACTTCTTGTTTTAGTTCTTCAAGTGCAGAAGGATTTTCAGAACTAATAAATGTGAGTGCTGCTTTATAAAATAATCATCTATTGCAACAGCTTCATTATGACATTACAGAGGGGGTTTTGTTTGGTTGGTTGGTTTTTAAAATATAATAATTTTGTAGACTTTAAATCTTCACAGTACTTTGTATTTTTAAAGAAATTGAAAAAATCAAACATCTTCATATTTGTGGTAACAAACAAAAGTAAGTTAGGTGGATGAAAACAAACACACATCTCTTCTCAGCTGATTTTCACTCATGAAAAGGAACACAGATCAGTAGAGGTTAAGAGGATAATAATGGTTAACAACCATAATGAGAACACAGCAACAAATGCCCTCTAACATTTAAAATCTAAGTGCAAATTATACTTTTTTCTCTTGGTAAAGTCCTAAGTTCTGAGAGTTTCTGTCCAAATAACAGTGAGTGGATTATTAAAGCACTACTTCGTCTCCTTTGTGTAATGCACAAAGGTTTTTCTGTTTCTAATCCTCCAACAGGTCACTTGTAAAGAATCAAAAATATAGAGAACAAAAATTAAAATGGATACGAAAAAAAATCTGTTATTGTAGCATTTGTAAAAAAAAAAAGTGCTGGAGGAAGTGTTTAGAGAAAGCTGTAACATGGAAGGATTTCACATTTGAATATGGGAATGTTTGTGGAATCCACTGAAAACACAGAAATATCAGCTGCTGTTTCTCTGCTGAAGACACTTAATGGCTGTTGCCTCTGTATTGCAGGGGTGATCCTTAGGAGAGCCACTAAAAATGTAACACCCACAGGAACCAGAAGTTGCTGGAACTGGAAGAACTTGGACACCTGCCCTTGAGGCATTGGGCATTTCCATCTGCAGGAGTTAGAGGTTGTTATCACCAAACCATTGCAAAGCTCCAAACCGGGTCAGTTACGCGGTTACACGGCACAGGGTACCTTTGGTTACCGGATGAAGCAAGAGGGGCTTTCTGGCCAAAACCGGCCTCCCTCTGGCTTGTACCCGCTCCAAGCCTCACAGACCCCTTGGAGGCCACTGGCTGAGCATTGGCAGCGTTGGCATCCCTGGTGGATGATTTAGGAGGATGCCAAATACTCGAGGTCACATACTGTGGCACATGCGTGGTACCTGTAGGCCTGGGTGACAGAGATTACAAGGGCGTTTGTAAATGAGGCATTTCCTAGGTGATAGCAGGGATTTGAGGAAGAGACAGAATTCCAGGCACAGAAGGAGCTGGAGATCATAATGATAATGCAGATGAAGTAATGACTAATGTTGACTGTTCACTGGTTAATTACTGCTTAAGACCAGGAAAGGCTTGACAAATTAAAAAAGGTACCTTCTGTTAAAACTGGAAACCATATTGCTAGGAATATCAAAATAAGCAGAGCAGTGATGGTAATGGAGGTGGAGAAAAGCTGTGGTATGACAGATCACACAAGATTAAGGCAACATGGTAGGACAATAACACCAGTGATATATCAGAAATTTTTCCTGGCAAAATAAAATAATAGTTAAAAGAAAAGGAGATTTCAGTGAAGCAGCTGCATAGTCCTTTAGATGGTTTCACACAAATGAAACTGCTGGTGAAATGCTAACATGCTGCTTGTTCTTTACAATTTAATTTATATTCAGTAATCAAGGGGTTTATTTCCTTCTTTTTTATAATTAATTTAAAAATAAAAATCCATTTTCTCAACTATCCAAGTGCTAGTTACCATTGCTTGTGTCATTATTAAAAAATAACGCTTGCACTCAGATATTAACTCTATGCAACCTTCGTTCAAACATAAGCAGTCTTAAAAAAACCCCAAAAATAAGAAATGGTTGCATATAGCTGAGGCAGGAAGCAACAAGACAGAGGGAAGCAGTGGAATAAAATTCTTGTCACGACAAACTAGTAAGAGACCTTTCTTTGCTCTATGAAACAATTGGCCAGATTCACTCAAGAAGTACCTGTGTATCAGTACTTGGGGGTTTAATAAATGAACTAATAGAAAACAACACAAATGTGTTGAGATCCTTTGGGAGAAAACAATTCAATATGAAAGAACTTATAGAGGGACTGTTTGAACCTCATAACCCATTGAGGATCAACCAAGATCTGATCTAAATGTTCTTAGAAAGATTATCTTTTTTAGATTTTAAAAACATCTTGAACAGTCTAGACAAAGTTTAAAATGGACATTGTTCTTTAAACTCCATCACAAACTGACAGTACTCCATTTCAAGAATATTTGATTAAAAACTTCTTATTTTTCAGGTTTATCAGTTCTGAGAAACACGATCCCCACCCGTCCCACATCACAGTGCATTAGAAAGAAATGCCTAATGAACCCACTTAGCTGAAGCCTCTACTTTCATCATCTGCTCAAACAGTGATGGTTTTCATGGTTTTGAGGTAAGAAAAATATGGAGAAAGTGGAGATACACTCTGACCAGGAGGTAAACACAGCAAACATTACCTGTTTTCTGATGCTGCGGCAACGTTTTCCTTGTCTCTGTGAAAGGAGGGGATACAGCATGAAATAAATGCAACTGCCAGTGGTGGCAAAAACCCCCACCCAAAACAACCAGGGAAAAAGAACATGGGTTGAGGAGAAATGTTTGGTTGCAAAAAGCATCCTAGAGTGGTTGCTCATAAATACAGTTGTGAGAAACCTCTTCAGCTTTCCAAGTGAAACCCACCAGATATACAAGTTTGCTGTATGCTTCTTATCAGTTGCAAACAACTTTGTTTCAATAATAAAGTAAAAGGAAAATTAACAGTTACAAATGAGACATTGTATGTGTGTATGTAATTTCAGGAATAGTTTTGACTTTAGTAAGCTCCTTTTTAAAAAAGGATTCCATAATTTTCCAGCAGAACATATTTGGATGCCAAATCCAAGCAGTAAAAATAATCAGAAGTGGGCAGCCCTCACGGATCCAATATTTTTAAGTGATAGGCAGTTGAATGGTTAACAAAGACTTACACAAAAAGGATTTCTTATGCCTGGCATCTCTTAAAAATTCTCTGCCCTATCCAAACACTAGTTTTCTTAACCTAAATTGGGTTAGAAACAATTCCTTCATTGACAGTTCCTTCAGCTGGAAATCATTCCTTCACTGAGGTGAGGATTAAGTCAGCCTCAGTTTCACTAATAGAGAACTGGGCTGTTATTCTGTAAGCACACATACACACTTAAAAAATAACTGATCAGTTTAAATGCAAGCAATTGTTTATCTGTAAGAAGTTAAGACACAAATATTTTAATAAAGAATAGAATCCATTGGCCTTAAACACCTAAGTTTGAAATCCAGTGAGTTAGGTAATTGAGATAGTCTCCCTATTTAGCAATTTAATGGGTGATTGCATCCCTTCCTATTTAAGGAATTGTGCTGAAATTTCAACAGGTTGAAAGCTGAAATATGCCAAATGAGAACACTTTTCTTAAGTGAGATCTGAAGTTACAAACCACAAAGCAAATGTCCTCATTCACCCAACTGAACCTTCTTTCTGAAGTATCCCTTGAAAACAAAAAAGGAATACATGCACGTCTTTATGTGCATTTTCTGGGCTCCAATCATTAACTTACATTATGTTTGGAAGGCTATTCTTAATATTTTCCACATTATTATCAGTAATGTGTTTATGTACTTATACATTTACATATATATGTACAGTCACATATTCTTTCCTTAGTTCAGTTCCGATAAAGTTCTAAAAACCAATCCAGTTTAGATCAGCAAAGGCATGGGCATAGGTGTTCTCTACAAATTTTTAAAGCCTCCAACTAAAATGTAACCCCAAAATATACGAATGGAAGCCAGATTTTGAAACCCAGAAGTTGACCTGAAATGCCTCTCAGATGTGTCTGTCTGACTAAGATGTTCTGTAGTCCGTAGAGAAGAGTCTGCCTTGAACAGAAACCCCCCAATGAGGTCAGTGGCTCACCACTCTGAAGCAATGAGAAACCAAACACTGTCTTTATGGTAACCAAGCTGTGAGTTCACTGCAACGCCAGCTACAGGAAAGCCAGGATGAAACAAAGTGCAGGAGGATGGATTAGAGACTGCACATGTGTGGGAAGTGTTAATTTACCAAGAGCCATAATCATGCAACAGTGTTAAAGAACATAGTCATGGCCTGGAAAGAAAATACAGCATTGTTTATTTCCAGTGTTACCAAATGCTCTATGAGAAATTACAGCCGAGACCGAAAGGCAGGCAGCTGGGGGCAGGCTGAAGCAGTGCTAAGCCTCTGTTGTTATAATTAATCTGATCCAAACTTTTCTGCTCCAAAAGCTGTGGCTACACTGAACAAGGCAAAAAAAAGTCACTTGACTCAAAGAGGTAGGGATTTCACAAAAGCTTTTTCCCCAAGTGTACAATATTGGATAACGTTGAGTGGCGATGGTAGGGGAGTTGTGAAGGTTAAAAAGAGAGAGAGAGAGAAGTGTAGTAAAAATACTTCCACAGAATAAAACAAAGGAAAAGGCAGAAAGTAAAGGGAAAAATGAGTTCAAAGGCACAGAACACTTCTTCATCGTTTTGCTTCCAGGAACTATTTCTCTTCCCAGTCAATAGCAGTAATTCCCATTTGGCTACCACGAAGAAAGGCTCAAGATCAGATTTGCCCCTGACTGGCAATACTTGCATTTTAAGGAACAGACTATTGGATTTCTGGCCCTTACAATCAAAACATTTTTTACTAACTAAATGCAGAAATAAGTTTACTTTTGAGCCAAATACATCCCTCGGGCAGGCTCAGTAAAGTCAATACCTTCACAACATGAAAGAATTTGGCTCAGAATATTATGAGCTGCTTGTATCTCTGTCTACACAGGCTGCTGCAATAACTGACAGTAGTGGATAATAGTTTTGAGCTATCTGGGAGAGATTTAAAATTATTGTGGGGGATTTTTTTTGTCTGCAGTTGTTTTTAGTCCCCACTGAAATGGCTTTTGATAGAAGGGCCGCAGTCAATGACTGTTCTGAGAGAAAAGTGCAACTCCCACAGATTTCACTAAATGTTGGACCTATATTTCAAACAAGACTTATTTATGCAATATACTGTCTTCCCAATTACACAGTATATTATACAGTAGAAATTATGAAATGTTTTCTTCTCATAAAACTATGCTACATGATATGGTGCTAAAGGCAGAGTGAAATTATAGAAATAGAGTCTTTCCCTCCCACACACCGGCAAGAATTACAATAGTTTGAGTAACAGAAGACAAAATCCATTTGCCAAGCTTGTGTGTGCTATTGGATCCTAAAAATAGCCTGGAGAATCTTTAGAGAGTTTTCAATAAATGAGTATGTTAAATCTGAGCTCTATGTACTGGACATTGGAATGCTTTCCCATTCTACTTTATTTTTGGGAACCAAATACAAAAGATTCCCCAACAGGTACATGTAGCAGGCAAGCTGAAATGTGGAGGTGGTGCACCTTCCATCTACCTTCTCCTCAGACAGTAATGGATCCAGACACTCTCTCTTGAAAAGCTCTGCTCTGCTCCACTAAAATATTGTGAAGACAGAATCATATGATGTGTAATGAAGACCTGGTGACACAAGAAACATGAGGTGTCCTGAGGGACCACATAGTCCCTCAACTACTGCTTCAGTACTGAAGCAAAAAGTGAATATTGTAATTGAGTTTTTTCTCTGTACTCTCATGCAGCAAGACTATTTTTCTAATTTTACAAATGAGAGACTAAAACTTAATAGAGTTGTTCATGGTCTAAAAGAAAGTCCACAGCAGTGCAAAGAACTGAAATAGACTCTCCCAAACCCCTGATGAGTATTTAAAATACCAGCTTACCCTCTTTAATGAGAGATTACAGATTTTTTAATAAAAATATCTATTCAGTTTATCAGTATTTTACTGTATAGAGAATCCAGTAGTCTTCTGTAGAGTCTGACAGAGATACAATAGTCTTTTTTCAAAGGGGAAATAGACCTCCAGATTATTAGGGTCTATATTTATTGAAACTAAAAAATCTGTTTTTCTAGCAGTATACTGTGGATTTGCAGGCCTAATCAGACTTACAATAGCTTTCATCCTAACATACATTTATATAAGCATATTTGCATACAAATAAAATTTCCTTTTAAGAAGTAGAATTTACAAAGTAATTTTAAAAGAAATTCTTATAGGGTGCCTGGGAGTAAAGTTGTGTGAAATTTATTTTGTAATTGCCTTCCAAACATTTTTTGTCTCAAAGGCATGAGATACAGACACTTAGAAACTGGACACCGGGCTAGATAAACTACTATTCTGATCCAATGAGGCTATTTCTACCTTTCTGTATTTGCAGCTGAGAATTTTTCCACGGTCAGATGACTGTACAACTGTTGAGGTTGCTTGCCTTTTTTCCCCCCTGCTATATTTCTGTTATTTTAACAAAGACACCAGAAGACAAACAAAGAAATGACAGGCAGTTAATTGGAGAGGACAGAAGATGACTATCATGCTGGTTTAGTTAAAACTTTAGCTTGGGATCATGAAAAGGGGTAGAAGAGCTAGTCTCTCTTTTTCAGCCACTGTAGTTAAGAATGTGAGCAGCCCACGCCAAAACAATTGCAGTATACCCTACTAGGTCTGCTTTCCAAAAAGGGAAATACTTTTCTCACAGAAGGTATCCTGGTTTGTGCAGACAGTGCCACAAAATAGGAAAAGCATTATCATAGATCCAGTGGAAAACAACCAGCAACTCATTCTCAACACATAGTATGGAACTCAATCAAAGCAGCTCACTAAAATCCAAGCCAATCCCTCCTGTGAACGCATTTTAGTGGCATCTACAGGGTTGCTGTTAAATGTCACAGTCACAGAATAAATGCAGCTGGACATACAGCAGCATCAGTGTCGGGGAAAGGTAAGGTAACTTGCTCAAGGTTTGCATTGTGGTATTTGGCATATGTACTCCAATTTTAAATTTTATCTTATCGGTAAATACATCACTTTAATAAGAACAAAGACTGCGAAATTCTGAGCATGTGTAGCAATTGGAACTGGGATTTAATTCAGATAATTTTTCCCTATCTTGGCCTTAAGTGTGCAATTTGATTTAATTGAATGATTCCCTCCAGCTTTCCATAGCCCCACTGGTAAAGTGCAGGGATCTACCACCAGGCACCAGAGCACTGAATCCAAACTCTCAGTCTGTGTTCGTGACTACAGACAAAACCAATGCACAAGAAGTTTGGGTTTTGTACACCAGGAAATGATTCCCTTCTCACTGAAGTGTTCTTTCTCATCATGACTTCACTTTCCTCCAGGGAAGCTGAGAAAAGAACAACAACTCAGAGGCTTGACTTTCAGGGGGGTAGATTTTTTTAGACCTGCTTTTTAATTTGTGCACATTGATGATAAGAAAATTCATACTTCCTCTACATGGCATTAAGCTAAGTTTGAAGCTGCCCCTGAAATACAGCAATGTGTCTGTGCAGTTCAGTTCCTGAATCAAATAACTAAGTGGTATGAATTAGAACTGTTGTCATTCTGTCAGAATGTGGGGTAAATTTTATTTCATAAGCTCTCTTAAGGATTTTCTTACCTTCCCTCTCTCTCATTTGTAATCATATAACATTCTGGGTCGGCTACAACAAATGCTTACATGGAAATGAACTATTAGGAAGTTATTAGTGCTGAGGGTAATTTTGCTGACATTAATGCAATTTAGAAGCAGAATAAAAGGAAGCAGTGCCAGTGCTATGCTCCAGCTCACCCTAAGACAAGCTGTGAGCCAGGCTGATGATCCACAGACCCCAAATGAGTGCCTCTCAGTTACAATGCTTGTTGGAAAGCCTGCTGCATGTTAGAACTGCTTTTCTCTTGTTGGACTGAAGGCAATGCAAGGGAGCAGTCAGAGAGAAAGGCAGCACTGCTGTCTTGGTTAGCCAAGCTGAAGGATGCACGTGAAAATTCTGAAGGTTGCACAGTAGAAATGAAAGTTAATGTTCATTTCTGATCATGCAAAAGTTACGTGGTGGACAGGAACATGCAGGAGACTGAGGTGGTAAGGGTAAGATGCTATATATATGTCAGTACACGCACACCCAAAGTTTAATTTCAGCTTTAACAAGCTCTGTTAGCTTATGCATTACTTTCTCTATGAACTATTTTGAGAAAAGTTTCATGGTATTTTCTAACTGCATTTGGAGGCTTCACTCTTTCCATTTTAAGTGGGTACATTCAAGTGGATACACTGTACCTTACAGTCACTATATTTGACCAATTTATTCTACAGGGAACTGACTTGGAAACAAGGCATTTATGATGTCTAAATAATTTTTTTTCCCATAGAACTTCCAGGAGTATATTGGAGAAGAAAGACTTTATATTTGATCAATTTTCTCTTCTGATTTCACTCAGAATTCCATGGAGACAATAGAGTTATTTCACTATTCCTACACTTTTGTCACTCTTCAGGTGTTAAAAGGTAAGTGGGGATTAGAAGATATTAAATTGATGTGCTTATTATTCTTTATGATGTTCCTTAAGTGAGAAATCTACATAGAGAAGTCTGCTTTATTTCACAGGCTGTTGTGGAAAGATAGGGTATGTCTTTCAAAAGTAGCAATTTTGGTAATCTGAGGAGCAGATAGGAGTTTTTTTGGTAATTGGGCAGGTCAGCGATGTTAATCACTGGAAATTTTGGCCAACCAAGGAAGGAAATCAAGATGCCTTAGCTTGTCTTGGTGGTGTCAGATGGCTTTGATTAGCAGCCACAGAACAAGCATGTTATTGTGCTTGAGGACAAGTTTTAGTCAATTAATTTTCATGTATCCTGCAGAAAGCTGTTGGCTAAAGGCAAACTGATTAAAGAAAGTAATAATCTGACAATACCACACACCATACGAAAATTCAGGCTTTTTAGCTTTGCAAACTCAAATTTGTGTAAGGATCCATATAAGTTTCTGATACATCTAATGGTAAGCCCAGTCACTGAAGCTCATGGTAAACACTGCTAAGGAAGCCACAAAATCAGCTCAGCTCCTGTGGGAACCCAAGTGCACAAGTGAAAAATTGGTGTCACCTCTTCTGCCCCTGAGGAAGGCTTCAGAAAGCTCTGTGATCTGCAAGAGTTGGACTTTTCAAAAGTGATAAAGTAGTCCCAAAATACTTGTTCCTTGCTATGGAAGATATACTCCACCCAGTTATGCATGAGAGAGAAACTACAATGCAGTGACTTCTGTATTACTTAGCAAAAACATACTGTCCTTCCTGTGCAGGCAGGCATGGAGAGAGGGAGGCAAGGGAAGGAGCCACAGAACCTTTCTCCTTTGGTGGTTTTGTCATGCATGAAAGGAAGAGAGGTCAAGTTGTCACAGCCGCTCTCCTAAAGCCACACTGCAGCCACGTCCCATCAGCACAGGCTGCATGCAGTCAGTGCCTCTGCTGCAAACTAAGCACTGCACGAGCTCAGGGGGCTGTTTGAGCAGAAGGCAGGGCAGCAGGATTCAG
Organism: Falcunculus frontatus; assembly: GCA_013398115.1. Classification (NCBI taxonomy): domain Eukaryota; kingdom Metazoa; phylum Chordata; class Aves; order Passeriformes; genus Falcunculus; species Falcunculus frontatus. The sequence goes on along the minus strand of VZRV01006390.1, from coordinate 290,045 downwards.
GAAAACAGGTTAGTTTAGATCAAACAGCCTTGTACCACAGCAGAAAAGGAGCATGTCCCTGTGCCATAACCAGACAAGCAGATTTACCTGGAAGGTCTTTTGGTTTTGATTTCCTACTGGCATCAGCTTTGCTGTGTCTTCATTAAATGCTTATAACACTATGCTTTACTGGCAATATTGGGAAGGGCAGGGGGGAATATCACTATCCACATCCTGTGTTTTTATTTTTTTTTTGGCTTGGAGGTTATTTAGAAGATAGTATTATCACCAACCATTGTCCTCTGCTCAGCAGAGCAGTCACAGGTTAAAATATATTCAGCATGGGACGGATATACCTGCATATCATCAGTGCTGTTTTAAAGAATTACTTGACTCATCGAGTCTTCAATCAGGAACCTATTTTAAGCCTCACTGCCATTAATTGTGACTGATTTTCCTGTATGAAACAGCAGACTTCTGCAAGTGCTCAGGAAACACTGCGAGATGGGGCTGGTCACTCAAAAGCCACATACAGTGAGATAAGTTTGAACATACTAAAATATAATAGGCCAGACTTGCCCTTTTGCTAGAACAAAGCTACTCTTTTTTCCAAAGCTGTTAGTGCTTTTTTATCAGGCCCAGGTTTGTTATTGTCACTAGCAATGATATGCAGTGGAGGGAAAAATTGAGGCCAATTTCTCTTCCTTACAGACAAAGTCTGCCCCCTCCTTGGGAAGCAAAAACAAGGCCTCTTCAGAGTTATACAAAAAAAGATCCATAACATTAATTTTCTGGACTTGAAGATCGCCATGACAACATAAAGGAAGATTTTTGAGGAGTAAGAGTTGAGGAATTACCAGTCTAAATATAAAAAAGAAATGACATAGAAATACTCGACTGACAGTTTTAATACAAAAGGTCCATCACTTGTGAGATTTTTTAAAAGGGACGGGACTAAGCAGCTGAAATATGTTGTAGTAAAAATCTTGCTGTGGATTCATGAAGGCACCTTCGCAAAAGGTCTTTAACATTGCAAAAGTTCTAAAAGCAACCAGATATTCATGATTTTTTCCTAATGCTTTTTTTCCCCCTATGGCTGCATAAAGAATTAACATTCCACAAGCTTGGAGAGTGTTAGATTCCATTATATATCCTACAGAAAAAAGGATTAAAACTATTACCCTACATTATTACATGGTTTATATGCACTGAATTTTTATCATTAAAACCACTGAAGCAGAGCTAAGGGGAAGGGATTCCTTAATTAAATCTCCATTAATTTCATATCTCATAAAATTATTATTAGAAAATACTTTTCAAAATAACATTAAGTGTAAACACTGAGATACAATCCAGACATTTTTGTTCTAACACATGCACTAGGACTCTTGGAAACAAGTAGTATCTGTATTATATTCATAAAACATTAAGGATACACAATTGTTATTACAGTGAAGAGACTGTATTACTTATTCATAAAAACATCTAATTTGGTTGAAAACTAGAACTGGAAGATTTTTTTTACTTAGGTACGTTTTATGTTTATGAAAAAAATCTTAACTGCCTATTGATATTTTAAATACTATCCAGATTTCCCATACATAAATAAAATTCACCACCACTTTGGTTCACCAAAGGTTGCTCTTGGCAACAATCAGGAAAAGTTAAAATGTTGTTCTTACTTCATGCAGTGATGCTGATTTACCATAGGTACTAATAAGATGGTGTGATCAGAATCTGTTTGTGTTCCCTTAAGAAAATATAAATGCATGTTGTGAATTAAGTAGCATGTCCTGAAGTGCTCTGGTATTTAGCTAAGAAGAATGAAACACATTTTAAAAGGAATTAGTTCTTATGTACTCTTAAGTAATACTAAAGAATTAGATTTCTTGTATATGTATCATAACTCTTTAAACACTTCAGTATTTGGTTGATTCATGCAAAATTCTCCATGAACAGTAGCTTTTCCTTATTTCCATGACACAGAAAAAAATGGGAGTTTGAATGAACTTGGTTCTTGTATGAACTGCTGAGACAAATTTGGAAGCAGCAAGAAATGTAATAGTTTCAACCTGATCTCATGCACTAATCCCTTTGACTGGAATTACTGCTATCAGATAAAGGTACCTAACTCAACTGCTTTGTCAGGTTTATCCCAATTCAGACAACTTCAAGGTCAATAATAATTATAGCTAAAAATGGAAAGCCTTTTTACAAAATTTTGTATTTGGGAAAGAAAAGTTCTCCTTCTTTCAATAATCCGTTGAAGCAGTTATTGTTTTAAAACAGAATAAAGTACTGTGTAAAACAGGCACATAATTATTTTAGTTTTAAAGCCTTTTATTTCAGATAAAGCATGCTGCTATATACAGAAAAAAATGTGAGTCAAAGCAAGAGCAATACAGAATGGGCAACATATTCCTTAAAACTTACAAGATGCTTTTAAAAGCTTCAGTGCACCAGCAATATGATATATTCTTCTCACTCCTAAATCACCTCTAGCAAAATGTCATTTCCCTGCAGATCCTGAGCAACCCCAGCTATCTCTCACTTTTATATAAGGATAAATTAAAGTTTCCAACACAAAACTTACAGCAATGGTTTCAGTAAATGACTTCTGCCAGTATAATATATTGAAATATAACTTCACATTGCTAACATCTTATTTCAAACAGCATCATTCAACTATGCAAACTGTGTTATACATTTAGCAAAGTCTAGGCCAATCAGTTTTCCTTTTCAACTTTCTTTCTCCTACTTCGTTATCTTTACATCAGTAAAACTCAGTGAAAGTCTCATTCTTCTTCCTCCTAAAGAAATACTGTCAATAACTTCCCTCTCATTTTCTTCTAGAATTAAAGTCAAAAGACTACAATAGTGATGCTTTGCTGTGTACTGAAGTTTGAGATAGTAAAGGAAAAACAATCTAAACTACTTTATCGTGAAGAACATGACGTGGGTTGTATCATGATTGCGCTTTTGGTGACAGTGAATGGCTAACAACAGAAACCTACTGCCTAGCAGTACATGTTTGCACGAGTGACACGCTCAGGCTCTAGCTCAGGCCAGCAGTTAATGTGTTACTGAACTCTCTGGTGTTTGCCCTCTCACTGGGGGCCTTTAGCTTTTGACATTAAGGAGCTGCGCGGACAGGCCGTGATGCCAGTTGCGCAATTTGGCAAAGCGTGGGCTGTTACGTTCCGTTTCAAACCTCTCCCTGTGGCATGAAGAAAGAGAGAGAGAGACAGAGACAGAGAGAGACACACATACACAGAAGAAAGAAAGGAGGGAGAAAGAAAGGGGTTAGGGACCATGGCTACCACTCCCCTGCCTTATAACTAGGGCAATGGCAATTTATTTGGATTTTTTCCTCAGCTTTCAGATCAGCACAGTGAAGGCTGGGCGATGCTTTTTGGACCACGTATGAAAGATCTTGCAGTTGTTTATTTCTAAGAAGTAACTTGATATAACTTCTTATTCTTTGACTTGTGCTTGGTATTACAGGGCTGCTTTTGCTAGAAATGCAGTGTAATCCCATTGTTTTCCTCCCAGCAGTTTCTCTCGGCTTTTCCCTCCCTCTCACACAACTGAGCAGTCAGTGAAAATTAACTCATACAAGTGCAAAATGAATGCAAATATTTTCCATTCTGTAAGACCTAGGTCAGCCCATATATAACCTGCTGTCCTTCCTGCAAGGACAATCAACCCCAGGTTTCAGCAGTTCTTTTCTACAGCTTCCTCAGAATTTGTGAGTATTAGTGTTGACATTTGCATAGATATTTCTGGTCATTTATGTCACAAAGCAGAACAACAGGGGACTTTCAAAGCAGAGTCCTGTGAAGCACTGGCCACCTCCTGCCACCCCTGACTGCAGACTGGGGTGCTCGAGCCATGTTCAGCACCTCTCAGGATTTAATCTTTTCTAGATGCTCTATAGTTTAAATTCAGCTTTAGTATATAAAAAGGGGAAGAAGGAGGATGTGAGATGATAGCACAGTCAAGGAGAAGTATATCAAACAGAATGAAAAATGAAATGTTCTCATTATTTGCAAAACTCTTTGCAGTCATTGCTAACAAGGTCATTTTTCCCTCATTATTTACACTCAAAACACAAGACAATTAATTGTGTTAATGCAGTGGAACTCAAGAGTGAAACCAGCCAAACAGAAAGGAGTAGACTGGGCTGGTTTTACTCCTCAGGCTGAGGAAAGCACAAAACAATAAACAGACTAAATGCCAACAAATTCACTGATATTTCTAAATCTTTTGTTCTTAATAACACTGTGTCATGCAAGTAACAGTTCTAAAGGAGTCTTGATGTAGGAGTTCTCAAACTATTTTTCATGCTTTTAGGTAATTAAGAGATATAAAGTATTCCTAGCTGAAACTTCCTGATGGCGTTTTTTCCAGCTACACCAGAATATACTAGCTCCAGTGGGTCAGATGTGTAATTTAAGAACTCCCTTATTGCTTTCAAGATATTACCCCTCCATTCAAGGAAAAGGTATTCAGAAACATCTGTTTGGCTTGAAATGGACCCCATCTCTCCAGAAAATATTCCATAACAATCATCATACCAGCAATGAAAAGTTGTCATAGCAAGTTATACTCATGTTTGCCTCCAAAATAGCAGCAGCATGAGCGAAGGACAGTCATGCAACACACTCATTAATATTAACTGAAAACAATTTTCTGCCACCCAAGAATTCCCAAGTTTATGGGTTTTGTTCAGAACATACATCATGAAGTTGGAAGCAGCAATCTAAAAGTGACTATTTTTATGTAAAACAGTTCTGCCAAGAATAAGCTACATCTTTCCTCCCCCCACTCCCAAGTGTTTGGAAGAAACTTGATCACCATTCCATGCAATTCCTGCTGGCTACACTGAGGAGCTGACACAAAGAGACAAGAGAAAGCACCAGAGAGATCACTCACAGCCTGCCTGAGGCCACAATGACAGATGCCTGCACAGCCAGGGTCCTGCTGCCAAATCCCCAGCGCGGTGTGTCCAGTGTTTGAGGTGGGTATCAAGCACCCAGATGGTGCCAGCGCTGTCAGTGGGGTAGGAAGGAGACCCCATTTCATTCCTGGCACCAGAGCTCACACCAGCTGCACTGTCCCTGTGTTAAGTACCTATATATGCTCCCTTGTGCCTCTGCTATCAATGCACACCTCAAACCTGTTCAGCTGTGCCTAAACATAATCAGAACTGTCCTTGGGAAAGAAAAGGATAACACAGTGATACCTAAAGACTGCAGAAAATGTGCAAAGCACAGTGTATATAGTCATGTGCTTGAAGTTACACTGGCTAATTGTGCAATTTATGTGTGTTGATGTGTTACCAGATAATCATTGTCAACGTATCTTATACCACGTAAAGTTTCCACTATTTTTTATTTTCCAAAGCCACGGACTACACCTAGAAAGATTATTTCTTAAAAACAACATACTACTCTCAGATATGAATGGGGCACTGTTAAGTTCAGCACAATGCTTTAAATCCAACATAATAAGGATTTGGACGTGTGCTATTACATCAAAACAGATAATGCACAATACATGTAATGAGAATTAGGCTTGCACATTTGAGGGAAGAAATAAATCCCTGAGGGCTATAATGTCAAGCCTGATGTTTGGGCACCCAGCCATGAACTTGGGTGAACTGCAGTGGAAGGTTTATAGCAGACACCAACTGAAAGCATTCTTGTATTCTCACAGGGAAGATAGCAGATACCTTTCTCACTGATTCAACATTTGTAACCTGCACTGTGATCAAAAGCTCAGAACCTTTACAGAAGCCACACGGCAGTAAAAAAAAAAAATACCAGAAAAAGAAGGGGAGGTGGACTGAGTACCAAACACATCACAAACCCAGCCGGCGGCTTAGAGCAGCTGATGTGAAACATGGATTTAAAGTATGCAAACAGAAAGTAAGGCTTGCATGCAGGATGCTCCTGATTCAACTGCAGTTTTTAAGCTCAACATAAGAATCTTTAATACATCTATTTCCTGGCTATGCAGGATGATGATAAAGCTTTAATTCCATATTATATCTCTGAACACATCCACTTTTTCGGTGTTTTTGATACATCCCATGAAACAAATACATTTATCCATTAGCAAAAGCAGTCCTGTGCTTCCATATTCTACAAATTTAGGTCAAATTTATTCCAAACAAAATGTAAGCTAATCATTATGGGTATGTATGGAAACAACTTCTTTACTGTATTATTTAAGGAAAATCAAATGTCAATCAGAGGGTCATCCAAATAAATTGCTCACAAATTTCAGTGCTATCACAACATCATATATTTTTATCCACTTACACAATCAAGTAGTTACACAGGGCTTGGAACTCACCACATTCACACACCCAGCAAAGTACAGGAAAGTTGCATGAGCAGAGAGCTTTCAGATTTGAACACACACTTTAGGAATTTTGCACTGTTTTTCCTAAAAACATGCTAATTTGTCATCCTTCTCATTCAAATGCCTCTCAATGACAGCATTTTAATTTTAGTGATTTTTAAGTAAATGTATTAGAATGTTTTAGGACAAAAATATAATAAAGGACGTTCGTATTAATGCCATTTTAAAACATTATTGGGTTATCAGGAAGGAGAAAGCTGTATTTTTCACAGGGAGTTGCCTACCTTGACCTCCTCAGGGCTTCTTCATCTGGATCTTGCACTGTAGAAAAAAATATTTCAGTTAAAAAACAGGAAGAGAAGAATTGGCTTTATGGTTTTACGAATTCTTTAGAAACTTATCAAAAGCATATCTAAAGGTGCATTCACGCTGACTTCGCAGCAGTGGAATTTGTAAGAACATCATGAAGAGGAGCGGTTCCCTAGGGACAGGAAGGAGGATGTCAGCAGGAAAGTAGCTATTACAACTACTTTCCCATTCATTATTAGCAATGTTTCACAGCTGTAGGCAATGATTCTACAGAGAGGTCCTGCTGTTTTGTACAAAGCAGGAGAGACAGCAGCAGCAGATTAATGGGGGGAGGAAGTACTAAACATTTCCCCCCGGTGGGGGAAAAGGCCCTGATCTTCCTTCTCTCTAGATCAGAAACCACCTGTGAGGTTAGTACCAGGTAGCCATAAAAATATTTCCATAGGCAGCAAGCAACAAAGTTAAAGCTCCAGGACATTCATATCAGATCTAGGTTTAGATAACAGGGCTGATAGAGCCATAGATTCTATACAAATGGTGATCCATGATTTTTTTTGACCTCCAGAAATCTCTTTTATAAAAGACTGTTACAGACACATGACTTGTTTATCATTTTTGTCTAAAGAATGAACAGCTCTGTACGTCTAGGCTGCAGGAAACCCAAAGACTGCACTGCAGAGACTTGATTTGTAAGTAGGAATAACTATGGGGTCCCAAATGCTCATTTACTGAACGATCTTTTATACTTTTATGGTGAGACCTCTGGCAGATCAAAGAATTTTCTTCATAAAGCATAAGGTGAGATTGTTCACTTTGATTTCTGAGTTCCCTCAAGTTACATCCAGGATCTTCATCCCTGCTGACAACCACATGATCCTGGACACGAGTCTTCCCTGATTATCAGTGGCCAATACCAGGGCAGTAAGGAAAGACATGAACCTAAAATCAGGATGAGGGGGATGTTCTGTCATTCAACTTACTGTACTCAGTTCCAGTCATCTGGGCAAGGATGCGAAAGGACTTGGACTGCAGGTTGGCAGAGCGGCGGCTCCAGTCCTCGCTCTCATCCTCAGGCTTGTTCTGAGTTTTAAGCACAGCCTGATACACCGGAGAGGCACTGTCCACGTGAGGATCCTTAATAGGGAGGGCACTGCAATGCAGAAAGGGAAATGTTGGAAGCAGCCCTCTGGTCTCAGTTTCTCACCCAGCCATCCCCAACACGGATTTGAAACGATCACTTCTTAAAAAGATACATAGATCAATTTTATGTTACGGCTCATTCTATCTCTGAAAGGGCCTGTTATCATTCAAATCTGCTTGGAAATACCTGTTTGTGATTCCTCAGCCAGTGCAGGCACACAGGCTTACAGTGGTTAGAATAATGTGTGGTGATAAAGAAGAGTAGGCCAGGCAAAACCATTTATTTTTCTGACCATTTTTATTCCATATTATTTCTTATAAAAATGACTTCATGTTGGTACTGTTCTATGTTATGTCTTTAAATTACAGTATTGGGCCAGTGTACCTTAAGGTTACAATTAGAAATAAAATCTGTATTTTATTATAAAAATAATGTGGTAGGCTTTTATAGCTTTTTCTAGAGATGATTCTTTTTCAAACTGAATTAAACTTCCACCTGCCATAGTCTGGATTCATTGTCTGCTAAACATGTGAAGCACAAGAAGTCTAGACTTCTATATATGCAAGTACCCAAGACTTGCATATATAAGTAGTATCTGAAATCTTTAATGACTGAATGTATCTCAGGGACTTAAACATGCTTAATCATCTTACAAAGTGACATATCCAGTTGTGCAAAGCTACACAGGTCTGCAGCGCAAGTGAGGCAACCTCTCTTTGATTTATGATACAGACTAGAAACAGGCTTAGTAACTTAATAGCTTTTTTTTTCCCCAGTGAAAATAACTTCTGCATAACAGAATTAAAATTAACTATTAACAGAGCTGCAGAAATATACACTGAGGGGATGACGTGTGCTTGGAGCAACTTGGCTCCATGGCTGCTCTAAATACAAGGTCTATTTTTGAATGTGAAAGTGATTTATTGTAACAGCTTTATGCTATTCCATAAAGAGCTTTGCAAGCAGCAAACTCAACTTCATGAGAACTGAGAAATATATCTGTTAAAAGTTGAGGGCCATTTGGTCCAATAGTTTCTTCCTCGGTTTGGGCTCAAAGTTAGTGCTCTCTGAGATACCACTGTGCAGAAAAAAACTACAGAGAAGTTGAGTCTGTGATTTGAAAGCCTGAGAGGAATAATGAAAAATCCAGGAAACATGTCTGACGTCCTACATACAGCAATAATGTACAGTGTGATGAAAAATGTTACCAGGTAGTGCTTTAAGTATCAGTACTTCCCAGCTGACACACTCCTCTTCTTCAGCACTGTGTAATATACACTGGTTTGATGGATTTACACATAATAGCATGTATTTATGTTCTTCATAACCCTCATATATACAAACTTCTCACTTTCTTGAGGACCCACCAAAGTACAAACCGTAGTCAAGTTTTTTTGTGTGTTTCAGCACAATCAGCTGGGGGCGGGGTGGGGGGAGTGGTGGAACTCAGCTTTGAAAGGTGAACTTAAGAGAAAAACTTGACTCCTCAGTTTAAGCTCTGCCACAAAACATACAAGTTATATAAAAAAGTCTCTCAGTGTGAAAGATGGCCTGTAGGAGGAAGCAGCCTTTTCCAGTTCCTTTTTTAGCTCATGTTTCCTAGACCACAATCCTTACAATATGCAAACGCTAGCAGGTACAGCAGGCAGAACGCAGACTTGTTTATATTTTGGGAAGGCTGTGTCATCAGTGGCATCAGTGTTGCTCCTGTGTGCAGCAATGGACAAAGTGGTGCCATAACCTTCTTTAGATGGAAGAGGGGAGAGAGAGCAGTAGTCCTCTTCTGGCCCATCACATATGGCTGAAGGGCTTGCTGAGGCAGGAAAGAAAGCGCAGTAGTGAGTTCTGCCTTCCGCAAGAACAGTCTTTGCAGGGAAAAGAGATTCTCTGTAATACCAACAGTAAGTCAGCAACACCCTCGGGGCTGTTGTGCTGCTGCTTCTGACACTTGGCTATGCTGAAAGTTCTGTCATGTCAATGCTCCCCAGAAGGTGACCCTGTTTTCAAGTCCCCAGAGGTGCTTCAGGGTGCCTCACGCCCAGAACCCGGCCCCGTGTGAGTGCCATAAGTGACTGCCTGATTTGGGCCAACAGGTAACTTCTTAACCCCACACTGACTTTTTAATCTTGCTGTAGTTTAAAAACCTGCTGTATGTGATAGGAAATTTCCCAGCTGTAGAGTGGATAATAAGCCACTGGATAGACAGTGCTGCTGATTTCAACCATGGAGCACTGTGGCAACAGCAGCATGCAAGCCACAGACAGTTCAAATTCCTCTGTTTAAATCCTCTAGCTGAAATGCTTTCTTCTTATATTATGAGCAACGTACAAAAAAGCAGTTTAAAGGCATATGTATAGATATGCCATTAACTCAAGCATTGTTAAAAAACTAGAGCTGGAGGCTGGACCACAAATTTCACAGTAGCAATGTGTGGCATTAATATGACGTATTAATATCCTTATGGTAGATGATTAAGGCAGGAAATGGAGCTTGGTGAATTAACCTCCCCAGCAGAGTGAAACATGCTCCTATAAATTGAACTAAATTAATGCAATACACTGGAGCATTTCCAACTCTGTCTTTAATTCATAAGGCCTTTTCCTTTTTTTAAAATCATAATTATATTGTGGATGAGTAACTAGGACATATGAGCCACTCAGCATGGAAGTGTAAAATAGAGTGCATTGCTGATTATGAGCGTTTCATAAACCTAAATGTGACAGTTGATTCTTAGAGACAGCCTAAAGATGCACATAACCATGTTAATACCTCTGCTACACCTCTTTGTAATTTAATTTCTTTCCATCTGGGTGTGGATGTGCAGAAATATCATGCATCTTTAAGCATATTACTTTAAATTGATGCTATTGAAAAAAACTCTCTTTCCAAAAGGGTTAGAGCTGTAGGAGGTTTTCATTCTAGAGCCTAAGGTATTCCAGTAGGAGTCAATAAAAATTATTTTCCTTTTTCTCATCATCATTTAAGTCACACATTCTTAACATTAAAACAAGCTTTAAAGACAGTCAAACCTCTCTGAATAAGTAGCAATGGAATTTTATTTTTTGGTGTTCATCATAAACTATGGTTTACTATGTGAATCACTCCTTGGAGTCATTATTCAGATTTAAATTAAGTAGCTATTCAGTAAAAACTTAGGAACACTGCAGTTTTCTACCCCTGTAGACATACAACAAAATATTGTGACATAAGATACTACACTCATTCCCGCTATTTAAAAAAAGCTCTAAGAGTTAAAAACCCCACATCCCAACAAACAAGTTCATGTGGACTGGTAAATAGCCAGCCAAGTTGATTTATTGTAGAGGACACACAAGACCTTAGTTTGTACAATCACATTATTGATTCTGCTACTTTAACTGTCAGATCTTATTCCTGACAAAGGTGCTGGATTTATGTCTTTATACGACTTGTGAATTTGGCTAAAACTGCATAATGGAATTTAGAAGAGGTTTGACAGAAACGTACTCAAAATGCACTGTCCACGTGGTTTTATTGCAGCCAACTAACTCTTGGTTCTTGGTTGAGCAAGACCAATTAAAACAAAAAAACAAAGAGTAGGGAAAGATATAAAATCAGGGCATTCAAAATTTTCTACCTTTAAATTTCAGCATGGAGTCTGAGTAACCACTGTATGAATAATTCTGTTCTTCCCTTTATGTTTTCCATGGTGCTCCAGTAAGTGTGGCTTATTTTCTAAGTAACAAGAGCCTGACTCCGATCTCATGAAGTTACATCACTGATTTCAAATGGTCAAACTAGAAAATGAATTCTTATCTTAAGCCTGTCCATTACTGATAAAATAAGTAAACTGTTTCCAGCTGCTGTCTGCCCTTTAGATGTGCAGTCTGAGTATGCTTACCATCCTACAGACACTTGTGGACAAATGAAAAGGACTAAGATGATTAATAAAGAACTGAGACCAAATTATAGGCAGATAATTGAGACAGAATGAGTCAGCACACAATTTGGTCTGCTTGTATATTAAAAACTTCTCATACAAATACTTCTGCATTAAGCATAATCTTATCTCACACTTGATCGATTAAGCAAGCTAAAGAACATCTTGGTTTCCACTGCAAATTAAAGTTCAGAATATCAGAGGAAACTGAAGAAAACTTATAAAATGAAAATGATCCACGTACTCAGCGTTAACTTCATAATCTTCTGATAATTTAAATAGGTAATTTTTTAAAACATTACTATTTGCATCATATAATGCGACAGCATTTCATAGAAAGTGCCAATGTATCACAACATCTCATATAATCCGTCCCTATGAAGGATGTGAACCCTTGTAAAGAACACAAATGAACTTCTTTGTACTTCACTAATTGGAAATATGAGTCTACTCAACACCTGTGGAGACTCACTGAGTCACGGCCAAAGCCAGCTAAAGGTATTGCTTGTGATCCTTCTTGAGGGAGGGCTGTGATGAGCAACAATATTGGTGCAAAAAGTTAGTGGAAAAGAAAAATAATTATAAAAAAGAGAGAAAAAGGGCCAGTAAAAGGGAACACAAGCAAATACATAAATCATCCTCATTTTGAGTAAGCCTGCAGCTAACATATGGAAGAGAAACTACGTTGAAGTGTGTTGCTATACCCGTATTTTGGTGTCATATCAAAGGAAGGCAAGCTCTTTTTTGGGTAGAAGCACACCCAGTAAGAGAGAAACCTGGCTACATTTATTGCATATGTAATTTCAGTAAAGTTATTACAGTTCTGGATAAGTTAATCAGATAAGATTTCCAGAAACATGCATTGGAAAAGCAGAGTTATTAAAGATCAGTGGATTTTGCCATAGTCCAAAGAGTATGTGTAAAACACATGTACTGTATGTAAACTGGGGACAGGGAAAATACAGCAAAATACTCTGTTCTGAAGAGTAAACCAGTAGCCAGTGCTAAATAAATATTTTGCATTCTTCATGTCTCAATAAAAATTCCACCACCCTTTTTTCCTGTCCTTTCTGAGCTATGCATATAATAGTGGCTATTATAAATCACGGTCATCAGAAATGAAAAGCCATCCAATGTCATATACAGAGCACTAGATGTATTTTTGTGGGGTTTACCAGTTCTAAGAGGAATACCAAAAAAGCTAGGTTAAATTAAGGTATCCCTGACCATGGCAGGAGGGCTGGAACTAGAGGATCTTTAAGGTCCCTTCCAGCAACAAACCATGCTATGATTTTCTAGCTATCCATCCTTTTAACTTCAAAACATGGAAGTGCGTTTGGACACTGTCTAGGATTGATACACATTTTTCATGTGTAATACACCCCAGGAAAAAAGAAAGAGTCCAGGAAGAGCAAATGTGTCATGCAGGGAGGGATGTTACAAGTACCATGCAGAGAAAGAGCATTCCACAGAAGGAAATAACCTTACCCAGCAAATTCTCCACCCTGGGCTTGTGCCTGGCCTGCAATTGCATCCATGATAGCATCCTGGGAATACATGCTGATCGGGGTGTTATACTGCGCGTGAATTATGGTAGCCTTGCCGCCAAGGCCCTTCACCTCAATGGGTTTGTGTGTAGACAGGGCAGAGTCCTTCAGGACATTGGGGTTGAAACGCTCCGTGAAGTCCGTGCTGGGTTATGCAAGGGTGAGGTTCCACGGGGAAGGGAGGGGAAGAAAGGAGAGAGGCGTGAAGTTAAGTGAGGGAAGCACCACCAAGAGAGGAGTGTGCACGTCTGCTCATGGCATCTCACCACCAAAGCTTCTCATCGGAGAAGAGCCGACAACATAAGTACCAAGCCACAGCAAAAAGATGGCTGTGCTAATGGATGTCATTTTTGGGTTGGCTCACGATGTACACAAAGGAAAAAAAAAGGTGAAATAGCTGTCACTGTATTAAAATATCACAAAAAGTCCTTAAGTATTTGTGTGATACTCACATATACTAAAATTCTGTTGTTACATGCACGTATACATCTAAGTGTATACAAACATGCACATGTATACATATGCATGCTCATGGGACATACATACACAGTGCAGAGAATTCCCACTTTTTTCCTTCATCCATTCATGTTTTCAGAAGGGTCTTACAAAGGTCTAGAAAGTGCATTTAGAAGGCTTCAGTACTTTCTGTCTGGGTTATTAATCACAGTGAAATTTAGTACTTGCGCCTTTTAATCTTCAAGGCTTTCCTCACAAAGACTAAATCTTCCCAAAATCTCTGTATGGCCAGCCCAAAGTGCTGCTACGGCATGATAAATGCTCAGTCCCAGATCAAAATATCCTACATTGCAACCAATGGGACAACTGCAGTTGGAAGAGTTGCTGCCTTAGTTCCCAGTGACTCCATTTATGAGAAAAGATGTTATATTTGACAGACCGAGCCCCAAAAGCAAGTTAGCTGAAGCTCCCATGACACCAGAATGAATCAGTTTTATGTCAGACTGCAACCAAAGAGCAGCTGGTTTTCTTGTAGGGCTGAGTTATATATAGTCCTAGAGCTAGGACTGAGCACTGCCCTGAGTTCCAATGAACAAGCTAAACCTCAGCTGAGGTAGATGCTCTTCTTCCACCTATCTGCTGTTCCTGTCCTGCCAGCAGCAGGAGGATGCCAGCAGGACAGATTCCATACACTCACCAAACTGGACAAAACCGGGAATTCTTTCCTTTGTGAAATAACAGATATTTCATAAATGTTTCATTCAGAACTGAACCCAAAAGCTGGAAAGGGATATATTTCCCCCTGAAGAAGAAATGCTGAAAAATTTAATCCCATTTCATTGGAACAATTTTCCTTCTCAGTTTAGGACATGAAACTGTAAGCTTATTGGCTATTACTAAGTTTTTCTCTTTACACACAGAGCAGTGTGCCTGTTTACCATGGGCAGCCCCAGAGGGCGAGAGTTAAAACTGAACCCTCAACCCAGGGTGGAGGAAAAAGTAAAATCCAGTAAGGCTGGCAGCAGTCTGACTTAATTTTCTGGAGATTATCACAGGTGCTGTGCCACCTCTGAAGCCAGACAGAGGATTCTGCTCTGTTTTCAGCCTTTTATTTGGTGAGATGCCCTGACTGAAGACGGACAAAGAAAGATACAGTCACATATCATTGCAAATCCTTGATAGAACATCAACAGGCACATGCTCAAGGACCAGAGACACACAGTTGCACATGCTGCATTACAGCCACAGCCTTCAGTTGCACATGTCAGCATTTAAGGGAGGGAACTGGGAAGCTGCATTATGCATTTAAAAAGTGAAAATTGTCTTTTTTACCAAGACATTCTCACATTTAAAATACACCTTCTTTAACTATTCATCAATTCTGACAATTCTATAATTACACTGACATCATCTGTTGAGGGGCGATGTGCAGAGACGTGCAAGTTGCTGTACCTGAGCATGCACATGCCTGACTTCAACAACAGCATCTCTTTTCTTTGTAGTACCCTAAACAATGATAATTACAAACACACAGGTCCTCAAGATCTTGAATTTAGTGCTCCCTTTCTTTCACACTGTTGAAAGCACTGAGGAGATTCTAAAGACAAGATCAGAGAAGATTGTGTGAATGGAAGGACAGAGGTTAAATATGCCATCTTTAAAGAATAATATTCTAAGCAATTGGTTTCCAAAGTCAGTTACAGAAATCAAAGCTACTAATGTTAGAACAGCCTAAACTTCCCACATGGTAGCAGCAGGACTCATATGGGATTTCACTTGTGGTCTTTAAACACTTTTAGTGATGTCTTTCAAGAGGTTTTAGTCACATTACACACACGAAGGCAAAATTTCCACTGAAGTTAACAGGATTCCCATAAAAATAACAGAAAAAAGTCCAGATTGCCAGCTGCCAAGTTCTTTTTCTAACCCTGGAAGCAAACAGAAGATATTAGTGCTTGTAAGGGGTGCTGGGCTCTAGGACAAAGTGGCAGAGGTTTGCACCTCTGCAAACGAATGGGATCTTTCTCCTAAGCTAGAAAAGGATCAGGAAAAATAAATCCCAAAGCAAGTAAGATTACAAACACCCCTATAAAGTGACTTCTGCTTTCTAACACAATCCTGTCAGAATAACTATTAATGTAAATTGGCTAGGGTTTTTTACTCCCAAGGAGTTACATCATCACACCCACACCTCATTGAAACCAACAGAGAATGCCAGATCACTGTAAACTATATGCACTAAATATTACTTCAAATTTATGTATTCTACTATTTCTAACTTTCTACTGTCAGTTAAAATTTGACATTTAACTATTAGAATTATTTATTTTAAACTCAATTAAACCCAGTCTCCAGCAATTTATGGACAACACTCAGGTCAGAGGCAAAAAGCGAGAGTTTAGAGACAAGCCTCTGCCCTCAGAAAACTAAAGATCAAAACTAAGGACTCTCTGAACTCTCCTAAATGAAGCAGATCAATCACAAATAATTCAAATAGTTTCAAATCAATAGTTATATATTTTTTGGGCAATAGATTTATCAAGGTAAATAATTTCGTAGATTTTTTTTCTGTAGCCGTATCTTACTCCAACCTAAATTTGAATTTTAGCAGACTCTGGAAATTAATTTAACGTTGAAGCTAAAAGTACTTTACTAATAACACACCAAAAAAGGCTCAGATAATGCTCACCAGACTCTGAAGGCATGAAGATAACTTAAAGAAAAACCTGCCAGTAGAAGCAAAACCACCTGAAAGCTTTTAGAAGAACTGAGCAGGCTCAGGTGGCAGCTCCATTCACAGCATTAGAGCATCACCAAGAAATGCCAAGCGGGAGCACTGCTGCACAGCAGGGGCAGCGCGGGGCGCCTGCCACACCAAGCAGGTGTTTAAAAAAATACTTGCACTTGCAAGCAGACACAGCAGGAACACAGGGGATCATGCTACCCCAGAAAACACATCTTCACACACACAGCGTCACACACAAATATCTGGCACTACGCAGAGGTGATACTAACTTGGCAGCGGTGTTGCTTATGACCTAGAAGAAGAGAAAGAGAACAAACAACATCAAAACCAGCCACACAGAAAAAGTCAATAGTTTGTAGACTGCAAAGGGCAAAAGATATTTACAAAAGATTACTACAGCTCTCCTCAGACCATCTACAAATAGGAACAAAAAGTAAATGTATGCCTAAAAACCCCAACATGATTAAGAAAGGAAAAAATGCAGGGATTATAGTTGATCCACCAGGACTTAGTGGGGTACCATGACATTTTGGCTGACCCTTGAACATGATTTTATTGCTGTGCATCCTGAAACGTACTACCAAAGTGTAGGGAGGAGGGAGCAGAGGGAAGAAAGGAGGATTTTCAGAGTATATTCTCATCTGAAAATAGCAAATGAGTGGTAGAGACTATATTTTTCTCTTAGATACTGCATATTCAGGGATGAAATTTGTTTTCCTCAGGCCACCCTCAGAGCTGGTTTTGCAAGACTGATTTTTAAGTCTTTTACATGCTGGAGAAGATCCAAAGAATATATTGGTAAATTTTTAAATCTAAAACTAAGGAAAATGCCTTTGTATCTAACAAAGTATTGGCCTAGATATGACTGTACCTCCATTATGCCAAGAGAGTGTAAGCCAATTAACTTTAGAATAGTCATTCCTAATTTATTCTACATGAAACGAAGCAAGCTGCACTTTATATGTTTTCTGAGATATCCACAGCAGGATATTTTATTCCAGCTCCATTCTTACATCTCGGCATAAACCAGTGATGGTGTCTGCACAGTAATTCCAAAGTAGCATAACACAGGCAAAGGCTGGGAGTGCAGAACAGAACGTGCTCAGTCTGGACTAGGGTGGTCTTCCTAATAACTCTTTGATGGTTGCACAAACAGCAGTAGTGGGCTGTGATGTTTATTTTAAATTACTTTTTTTCAAAGCTTCGAATACCCACATTCTGCTCTTTTCGTGGTTGAAGACTAATTTATCATATTTTGTGCAAAATAAAGAGGGAGAGATCCAGGGTCAGTTAATAAACTTTCCTTCTTACTCGGCTGCATTGAATGCTGTTGACAGAAGTGGGCACTGAGCCTTACAGCTTGCTGCTGTGACACTTCTGTACCTGGGATGGATACAAAATACTGGACAGCAAAGTTACACTGTTAAGAGTGACATTCCAAGTGGATTTGGCTCCTCCTGCTTTTCCCTTGCAGAACCTTTGATATTACTGCTTCTTCCTATGTATGATCCTTTAGCCTTGGCTCATCCAACAGCCTTTTTCATGATCAAAAGCTCTCTAATGAGCCAAAGCTGCCGTAAAGGCTTTGCACTTCTGCATTTCCATGGTAAAGCAATCACAGATCACCCTCTGCAGCCACTGGTCAGACTCTCAGATTTGAAAATATTCTTCCAGCTTTATAAACCCACATTAAGCCAAATGCATCAGTCTCTTACAGGAACTGGTAGAGATCTATTAGGAACAAGCTACAGTCTGTAAGCACCCCAGTGATCCTATTTCCATTTTAGGTCTACGCAGGACAGCTGGGCACTCATTTATGATGAAACTAAGTGTAATGGTATCATTTTCTGACTCACCCAGGCATCTACCTTACATATAAAAGAATATTTTGAAGGCAGAACTACCAACCCCCTAAAATACACCTTAATTACCAGGATATAAAAAGTATGCTCAAAGAAAAGAAACATTATGCGCACACACTAAGAACAGCTCAGCAGTCACGTCTCAGTGAAGATTTTTGATATGTGAAGAGGCTCCTATAGCTTCCCTCAAAACCAGTATAGATAGCTTTGCTTCTCCTTATGTTTAGTATGAGATGAGAAAATTCCTCCCAGTTCAGAGCCACACATAATTTTAGTTTGATTCCATATAGGGACATGTCTGAAACACCCAACTTGCTGCTCACAGAGGTCACACAGTAAGAAGCCAGCAACCCAAGCCACCTGGCACGTACTTGTGGGACAGGTATTTACTGCCCTTGACCTACAATGTGAAAAATAACTTACACTGGAATGAAAAAGATGCACATGTTACAAACTATGACTCACTGCTCATATTTATTAATACTCTCCAGAGCTTTCAGCACATCACGTTCCACACTTCTAATAGGCTATCTTATTTTTCACCTTGGGCCAGAGCAACAAAGCTTGAACGTAAAGCGTGTCAGAGAAACAGATGCTTTGTTATTCTTCACAGATCAAGGAAATAATCTCAAAATTAATTTCAGCTTCTCGATAGGATTTTCCAAAGGGTTTAGCTAAACCTGTAACAGCAATTCACACAATTAAGTTTAAATCATTTGGTGAAAAGGACACTGAAACATACCTAAAAATCACTCCCCATGCTTGAACTTTCTTCCAGTTTTTACCATACAGCTAAGTGAGTGTTTATGAAAGCACAATGAATTCAGTTTTGGAGCACCACAGTATCAAAATCATGTTCTATTATATGGTAAGAATGTTCCCAACAAAGACCAGAGCTGATTTTGCAGTGCTCACAGTTCTTTCCTTGTTCACATATAACCACTAGGAGACTGAGATTATCATGGATGACACCAAGTCCTAAAGTAGTTACAGGTTCCATGTTTTTCTCCACAGAGCAGGGGGCAAGATGCTTCTTACTTCATGGATAACTGTCAAGTGGGAGTGGGAATGACAGCACTACTGAGCTCTTAATTTTCTCTGCATGTCAACAGCGATGTACAGTTCTCTAAATCTCAGAGAAGTTACCTGACAAGACACATTCATTTAGTGCTTCTGGGCTCTTTCATCTTTTCAGAATGTTCCTGCGCTGCAGGATAAGGGTTTTTTTTAATTTTCTTGTTTGTTCATCAGTGTTACAGATGGTAAAGGCAGATAGACAGCAATTCCCTAAAATTTCGTTCAAACTGAATAGAAAGGTTCACATTGACTTTGGTGAGTGATGGATGCAGCTGTGTTGTAATTCTGATAACAAAGAGTCACAATGCTGAGCCATCCGAAATTCAGCCCCTTCACCATCATCCCTGCAGGTATTAGGGAGGGTTATGAACATAGTGAGGAAAAAGATAGCAAGATATACTCCCAGGAAACTCTGCATATTGAAATAAGACAAGAATTGGTATTCTTCAGAAAACTGTGAATTAACAGAGAAGTATTCTGAGGTTTATTTTGCTGATCTTGCTTACTAACTGAAATTATTTTCTTTTAAATGGTAATTGCTTTACATAACTATCCAGTATGAGAAGGGAGGATAGAATTTTCTCAGATAAGTTAATTAGGATTGTTAATGCTGAGTGCTCAAGAGAGTGGAAATGAATCATCTAAAACTGCTTGAATCATCTAGAACAGGTGTATATGCTCTTTTAATAGGAAGAAATACCCCTACTTTGCTACAAGTTAAAACCTCTTGGTTTTACTTTTGCGGAGAGCTCCTGCAAAGGGATATAAAGTACTTGAAGATAATGAATTTGCTATCAGACCTCTAGTGGATTGTCAGAATTTTCTGGTTTTCCTTATATAGCCAAGTCCCTAGTGTTGAAAACATACTTTTCCCCATATTCATAACAAGAAATTTATCTTCCTTTAAAAAAAACCCCCAAACACAAATAAACTAAAAATTTAGAATTTTTTGACGATTTGTACACCAAAAAAAATTAGGAAAACCTGATTCTCACTGCTTTTTCTCATGTACTGTATTCCAAGCTCCTCACTTCACAAACCTGCTAATAAAAACAGATGATCTGCAATACAAGAATACGGAAAACCTTGACAGCAAGGATAAAACTGTCTGGAGATCATTCCTTGTTACAGCAAAGTTAACAGATGCACGACAGACAGTCTTCAAACCAGAGGATTCAAAATATTGCAGTTCTGACTCAGTTTGCATCGGAAAGCCAACACATTAAGGCAGGAATTACAGCAGGACACTCCAGCAGCTGAGCACGTCAGATTTGCTCATCAAAGCCATCTCTCTTTAGCAAAGTACCAAAGATCAGGTGTGGTTTATAGCAGCTGCTTTGATGTCTGACAGCAATACTTGGTTCTCTGAGACTCCATGCATTTGTTAGAACTGCTGAGTGCCACAACCCTGAGATGATCACAGTTATTTCAGTCCTAGTGTTCCCCCTCATGCCCTGCTGACTATTGCAAATCCACGCTGCACTTCAGATACCAAAGACCATTGTTCTGTAATGGCAATGTGGGTATGTTTCAGGGGCTACTGGAAAATTTAATGATTGATCCAGACCTTAATCATGATTGCCAGAGAAATTCACAATAGGGTAAAGCACCATTACATTCACTTTTCAGCAAGTTCATTACTTATTGACATAATTAAAGATGTTACCATGTTACCTACCCTCTAGGAAGTCCACCTTCCGAAGCCCTTCGGTTGAGACTCAATTTATGCATCTCAGCCATTTCCCTCAGGGTCTCTGCCGAGTAAAGGCCAATGGGGTTGTTATACTGCCTCGCAGGGCTCAGCTGCTGGGCAGGGCTACTGCCACCAGCCAAAGCAGGGCTTGCTTTGGAACCTAGAGTGCTCTTGGCAGGTGAAATGTCAGGAGTCACAGACTGGGAGGACATGGAAGATCTAACTGTGGTAGTCTTTAGGTAGGAAGAGCTATTTGAAAAGCTGATCTCTTGCTGGTTGAGGTAGCCTGAAAATGTTCCATTGGTTGCTAAAACACTACCCATAGGCCCAGTCGCCGTGTTAGTTAGAGGGCTGAAGGTTGTTCTGTTGCCATTGATTTCCCAAGCAGGTTCCTGTAGCAGCAAACATGCAGGCCAAGAAAAGAAAAAAAAGAAAAGAGCAATCATAGAACACATGCAAAAATAACATATCTGCAATTAATGCTTTAAACATAGTCATAAACTAGCAATAAATAGATTGGGGCCAAAGCAATCAAACTTTCAGGGAAGATTTTCAACAAAGAAATGCGTTGTTTCAAAATAAGGGAAGCAAAACAAACTCAGGCATTTTTTTTACGAGGTTTTAGTTGAAATCAACAAATAAAGCTTAACATTAAGAGAGCATTTGCTACTAGTCAACCTCACAGCAATAATTTTATATTAAGACAACACTGTCCATTCATTTCTAGGATAATTAAGAAATCTTAAAAATGTCTTGAGGTCAGAACAATTTTAGATCATGTACAACCATAAAAGGCAATGCCATCATTATAAAGACATAATGATTCTAAACCACACCGTTCTGTTTTCTATGAGTGCACTTGAAGTTAGGGAAGTTATGCACTGCTTTCCTGGGCTCTGGGGTTCATGCTGATCAGGCCATGCAGCAAGGTTAGCAGAGAGACCAACAGGACTCGAGAACAGGTACTGCTCCACAGAGAGGATGCTCCTATGCTGATCATTCCTGCTTAATTTCCACTTGAGGGGATGTGTGCTTGAATATGTAGGTGTGTGTATGGTCCTACAGCCCTGTCCCAGATAATATTCCTAACTAGGACAGCAGCATATGCTGTCTTAGTCAAAGGAATCTCTCCTACAATACCTATACCCATAGAAGTCTGTGCTGGTGATCAGATTCAAAACAATCTACCAAAAATTCATCCTGGAGAAACACAGTCCAACACCTGAGATTCATAAATGATTCACTATAAATGCACCTTAATGAAACTAAAATAAGAGGTGATATCAAAAAAGAAAAATGCTCACAGTTAAGAGGCCCAGTAATGCTGGCTACTTGCTGCAGTCCAGCTCAGGGGACAGGGACAGGCAGGGGACATCATCCTGAAGAAGGGATGGACCCCACAATCTGGCCTCAATGAAAGCCAGCTCAAAAGCAGGTGGTAGCCTGCAGGGACATTTTGCCTCATTCAGTGGCAATTCAATCATCATCTTTAAGATCTTGCACTCATCTCCTCCACTGCCTTGCATGAAATATAGGCCTAAGAATAATTTGGCCTCTAATTTCATACTTTTGCTAGTACTGGTTATCATTAATATAATTCACTAATTTTGATTCTGTGGTTCATTAGAAAAATAAATATTTTTATTGCCCTCTTGGATTTTTCTATATTGCATATCTAAGTTCAGGGAGCATACATTTTAAAAAAAAAAATCAAGACAATATGGCTTGATTAATTAAAACTTATTGAAAAAAACCCTGAAGGTCTAAAGATATAAATAGTCATAACATTAAACACATTTAAGACATTTTGAATCAAAAATGTAAGGCCGATAAAATGAACTGAGATAATTTTTCTTAGTGATAAACAGGAAGAGATTTTAGCTGGCACTAATAACTGCCTGAGGCTGTAGAAACAGATAATCCTAAAAGCATTTTCAGACTGTGCCTTTTAAAATAAATACATTTGCAATACATACTTCAGTCATTATACCCTGACACTGAAAGCAGAAAACAACAATCCCTTTCAGTGGCCCACTGAAAGCTTCCAGATATCATTAAATAAACAGAAAACAGGTTCTCTCCAAAAATGTGTTCAAAAAGAGGCACAAACGCACAAGGCCATGTTCAAAAATTAAGTCATCACTTGGGCAAACCATTTTTACATGCCAGCAGAGAGGGACAAAACAATTATTAAATAAAAATAAACATAGAGGTAATGGAGGAAAAAAAAGGATATGCCAGAGTTAAATTTGTTTGTTACCCTGAAAACTCTGTGGCTTTTAGTTAACTGTGGGTTTCTTCCTACACCCCAAAATAAAAGGGGAGCTGATTGTAAAGTATCAGTTTCAACTGCTAATGGGAGAAATGTCACATATTCCTTAACCCTAAGGCATGTTCATAGTCTTGGTATTCCTGGACAGTAAAAACAAGCAAAGGGAAAATTACAGGACAGTCATAAAAAAATGATGGCTGATGATTTGGCTCCCTTTTGGCATGAATGGACTTCTGGTTTCGCCCCTCGAACAATTTCTAGCTGGAATACCAGCATACTGGTGACTCAGCACTAGAATTCCTAAGTGCCCAGCAGTACCAGGTTAGCAATCTCCATCTTGAGTTCATATTTTTGATAGTTTTAGGGTAGTTGTTTTCCCTGTGTTGTGGGGGAAACAGGAAGTGTCTATGTGAGCAGCTGTATTACTACTTCTAAAGAATTACTGCCCCATCATCAGTATATTTAGCTCTTTCCTTTTGTGACTAACAAAATAAAATATCTCTGATTCAGTATATTCCTGGGAGAATATTGTAGAATTACTTTTTTTCTCCAGTTCAGCATCAAAACCAGATCAATGCAGAATTTCTGAAACCATTTCTGGCTGTGAAGGGCAAATGTTTAATACTGGGCAGCAGCACTGAGCTTTCAGCATTGCATCACATGAAATGCAGCCAACAGTAACAAACGTTCCCCTGTTCCCCATCTCTTGTCCCATTCTGTTTCAGTGGCTGGAAAAGCAAGCCGACATTTCCAGCTCCGGGAGTTGGATGCTACCCCTCCAGCCGACCAGAAGAGGAGGCTCTGACACTGAGCAATGGGCTTCCCTCCACGAAGATGCTGGGATCGTGCAGCAATCCCTTCCTGCGGGAGGAAAACTGCGTAATGTCGGGGAATGAGCTTAAAACTGATAAATGTAGGGGAGTCTCAAACATTGTGAAATGGAAGGAAGCTGGGAATCAGCTCAATTTCCATTCTGAAATAATATTATTATTTGTTCATAAAAATCCAGTTTCTATGAAAGGCAAATGTCCCTTCTTATGTATCAGGGAAGTGAGAAACAAATTTATATTGGGAGACACAATACCAAGTTTTGCAGGTCCTCTCCCTTTGACAGCTCATTTTCTATTTATCTGTTACTGTGACCCTACAGTCACAACTCACCTCCTGCACTTGTGGGAGAACAATTTTAACAGTATACCGGTGAATCTGGACCACCCAACATGCTCAAGAAGCAATTGTTGCTTTAAAATTTTTAGAGGAAAAAAAGGAATGGAGGCACCATGGCACTGAATGACTCTGCTCAAAGACATGATCAAACTGCTTTCGGCTGAGCCAGCTCTTCCATCCAGTACTCTAATTAAAAAGTCAGTCATCTCCATCTATTTTCTTTTAGACACATAGGCTCCCAAATTTGGCAGGAAACAAATCATAAGTATGACAAGATCCTAACTAGGACTCCAAAGTAAGTGTGTTCAGTAGTGTTTCACAAAGAGCCCAACACACAGCCATATTATTAAAAGTAACAAGGCTGTCAATACCTTCATGCAAGGGACAAATGTTAAAGCCATGCTTAGCCCTAAAGCTCCAGCTGGAATGTTTTGAACTGCACTGAGCTGAATCTTCACCTGTGTTGTGTCCCCTCTGGAGAGCTGCAGGAACTTACTGACTGACTGATGGCTGAGTTTAAATCCTTGGTCTCAAGCTTACTCTTACTGTTATTTGAATGCTTTCAACATTACCTATACCCTTTCTTCCAGCTATGCCCCACCTGTGCAAAAGACTTCACTAAATCAAAAAGATTTGACTAAACTAAATGAAAATTGTTTCCAGTTTGAGATTTATGTCAGATAAAGATACAGTGAAACTGAAAATCAACCAAACCTTATTTCCAATAATAGCCCCACATACGTATGGTTGCAGAACCTGCATCATCTATAAGATTGATCAGCTTTGTGAAAGAATGAGTGATCTTTGTGAAAAACTGTATGCTCGTTTCCCTAAAACAAACAAAAAAACCCAAACAGTGAAAGAAGAAGCGCATGCCTGAAAATTAGTGGAAGCTGTAGTCAGATCAGCAATAATGTACGAGAGGATTTATGGTTTTAACTAGACACTGAAGTTGCACATGCAGATTGTTTAGCCAACATTGCCATGCCTTAACCTTAACCAGAGAAGGGTGAGGAAAGCTTCTCTTGCTGTATGAGGATGACACTGTCACGACTGTCTTGTAATGCAGTTTTTTGCTGATTTTTAGAAAATACAATCAAATTCATTTCATGTGAACCATCAGTCTAAACACTGTCAAGCAGAGTTGTGGAGGTGACTTCTGCCTGTGTGTCACAGAATTCTTCATTTCTACAGTGATACTGTTACTAGAAACAATAAAGGGACAAGCAAAGAAACCTTGGTTTTAAGGTGTATTTACTGTAACATACCTTACTGCAACATCAGCATTACACTGTTTCTATCAGTTAAGCATTTTTATTCTGGATTTTGATACTTCTCTGAGGGTTCAATGCCTTCTTTCCCTTCCAAACCATGACCAGAGAAGAATTCTTCTTCACTTAGAACTTGCTGTTGTCTATTAGTGTAGACGAGTGACACAAGTGTCACTCCTCTTGACCTGCCAAGGGCCCCCCCTCCAGCACTCTACTGCTACCTCTTCCCCCTGGGTGAAAGACCCTACATCTAAAATCTTCCTGAATACTGCTAGATATCCTGTGTCCCACCAAACCTTTCCCTGGATGCCACCCTTTTCCTCCAGAAAGGTTCCAGTAATTCTCTTTTCCAGCTGCTGGGACTGCCTGTAGTGTGCTCAGAACAGGCTGCCTCCAGCAACTCTTACAAACCTTTCCTGAGCACCTTGCACAGAATTTTCAAATTCTGAAAATGGGTTGAGTCCTTTGGTCCTCATCTCTCTCTGAAGGGTTAGACTAGGAAATGTAAAGTGTCTTTATGGCTTTTATGCCAAGGGCTCTTTTAGGACCTTCAAGAAACCCCTGCAGTGCCTGAAGTTAACTTTTCTATGCAGTAGATAGTTAAGGGAGGAAAGTGTTTTCTGTGGTAAACAGCTCTGAAGACCTATGGCAGCAATTTTAAAACTGACATTTGCCAAGGAAGAAATGCACCTAAAAGACTCACAAAAATCCAATATATAAAAGCTCTGTGTGCCTATGGAGGAAGTAGACAAAGTTTTCCTACCTGTGCAGGTGCTACAGAGCCCAAAAGGTAGGTGTCAATCTTGTGTTGGTGAGTAACTGATGAGACAGATATACTCACTGCCTTGAACACTAACAGCATTCTGGGTGGGTCTTCAAGGAAAATGAGAACTCCTTCCCCTTTCTGTCCCCACTACTTTGCTGGTGCAAACACCAGTTTAACCAAAAGAATCATCCACTGCTTTTGTTCTAGGAATTTCACAGCATTGTTTGGGGACTCTTCCAATAACTTCCTCCAACATAACTTTTATAAAATCATGATACAAGCAGCAACAACTCTGAGCAAGATAAATTCTGAATTTCATCTTCCCTTGCCAAAAAAATTTACAAGATCCAGTCCAAAATAACATTATTTCTGTCTCAACTAATAAATGGCCAGTCAGGTTAATTTAAAATTTCACAAAATAAAATTGGATCAAATTATTCCCCCCAGGTGCATTCTCTTCTGTTATTCTGAACCTATTTGCAGCAGTTTCAGGGATGATGTTGCCATCTGTGCTCTGAATTTGGAAAGCACAGTGTTTATAAAAATTATTTAAAATTGATCTATGGAAGTTGGAACTGTCAAAAACAGTAGAACATCATCTAATTCCCCAAGTATTTTGATCTTCAGTGCTTTTTATTTATCTGCATGCTAGGGATGAAACTGGCACTGACAGAAGGGATAAGTTGCAGCAATGGGAACTTTACCTCCTGTCCATTTATCTAATCAAATGCATCAGCAATACAAATGTTCTGCCCAGAGCCTGAGCCTAAGGATATATACACCATCTTTCAGGTACCCTTGCTCCTCGGTGTCTCCAAAGATACAGAAGATGAGTTGCCAGGTACAGTCAGTGTTTATTCTAAAATGAACATTTATTTTATGAAAAATGATGTGCTTTGACAACAGCAACCAAGCCATCCATTTCCTCTGCCACTTGTTGTTATTCATTAAATTGACTTATCCTCTTTTTTTTTTTTTATTCTCAGGTCTTCTGAATCCTATGATAACACTATATGATGCAAGCTTTCAAATGCCCTCATGTCCTCTTTCCAAAGCAGTGTCATTTCAGTTGCAGTCAGGATTTGGATAGACTGAGGCAGTGTCTAATGGTTCTCCCCAATAATCTACAAAAGCAAATGTGTATTTTGAAAAGTTTTAGTGGCATCTTGTAGCCTAGATGAAAACAGCTACTCAGAATTGGTTAGACCAAATCACATCAGAGGATAGCTGGATGCTTTGGTCCTGCTAATCAGAAATCAGCAAAGTACAGATCACTAATACCCTGCATTGCAGCAGTTTTGCTGCCTGTGCATTCATTCAATGTTTAATTATTTGGGGCCTGAAAAAGCTATTTCCTGTAGTAGATATTTACCTTCAGCACAGTAGATAAACATGGTATTCACTTTGGCTGAGGAGAAACATGTCACTTACCTTCTGATGGGGAATTACAGCCCTGGGAGAGTCAATTCTGGGAGCTGTGGTTGAAACTGGCACTGGACGTTTAGATCTGGGGATCAGAAAAAAAGAAAAGGAAAAAAGATATGCAATCTGGACTCCTATTTTTCAGCTCTAATTTCATGCCAAAAAGCTGCTACGTCAGGACTGAAAGTTAAGCATAGCCTAGACTTTCTCTATCAATTATCAGGCTTTTTCTACATCTTCATTTACAGAGGTATTAAATGAGAGAAAAAGTTTGAGAAAATCTCTCTGAATGATGAAAATCCACCACTTATGGACACAACCTCTGACTTGGGAGATCATCTATTTTCCAATACTTGTGACAAACTGCATTTTCATAGATGAAAGTCAGCCACAACTTGATAAATTCAAGTTTGGGCAGCACTCTGGAAAAAGGGACTTAAAAGTGTTTTAAAATGCAGAGGCTAAACTTTGGTGCTGAGGCATCTCAAGATCAGCTCCTCAAAAGATTATTATTTAATAGCTTAAACTGTACAACTACAACTGCAATTACTTAAACCTCTCTGCAGGAAGAAACATGGGCTTCATTCCAGACAACTGAGTTTTACAATGAGCAGAACACTACTGAATTAGCCCCTCTAAGTGCCTTTCACCTGTATTTGACAAATATATGTCCTTGATAATTTAAAAAGCCCCAAATAAACCCCACTAAAATGCTTTGAAAACATAGTTTGCCCTTTCATTGGTAAATAACAAAGAAAGCACAGTGGCAAACACTAACCGAAGCACTTCTCGGATGCTCAGGTAAGTGAAGAGGGAGCTGTGGGAGGTGTTGTGAGAATCTGCATAGTGCTGAACACCCCCTTGAAATCGTTCCAGTACATATGGGATCACCAGAGAAAATGAAATGAAAACCAAAAATAGTCAAAAGAATCAGAATTATACAAGTAATATCCCATTTCCAACCTACAGATCAGGATTACGCCTCAAATTCTAATCTTTAAAAAGTACATTTCAAAATTACAAAAATGAAATAAAAATACTTAAAAGCTTACAAATCAAGTAGAAGTGACTGAGACGTTTGGAAATGTTTGCTTTAGACAGGAGATGAAGAAGGGAAGACACTGCAGAGGCTTAGAAAATAAGGAATGGTAGAAAAAGGGAAATAAAACTACTCTTGTGGACATCGAGTGAAATTGAAAAGACAACACATATAAAATTGATAAAGGCAAACATCTTTTTCTAGAGACCTTGATTAACCTGAGGTGAAACTCATTGTTACAAGGTATCATTGAGACTCTGAGAAGAGCAGAGTATCAGAAAGGATCAAACAGTTATACTTAACAACAAAACCCCCAAGAGCTGCTTTAGACTGGGTATAATAAGTAAACATAGAGACTCTCATTTTTCATGGCACAGCTTAAAAGACCTTTTGTGTTAGGTTCATTATTTCTTTACTGACGGCTGTGTTGCACTTTCCTCTGAAATACTTACCAGGGGCATCCATTAGAGAGGGAAAGCTGAGCTAAACAGGAACGGGGCTCAATCCCAGTGGCAATCCCTGCATTAATACCAGCTTCACACTGAGCTCTGTCTTTAACTTTAGCTACCACACAACATTTTTTGCATAAGCAGTAGTGAACATACAAAAAGAAGACCACCCAGGAAAAAAGAGTAATCCTTACAGGAACTGGAAGAGTTCCACTTAGAAGGTATGTAAATTTTGCTACTTTGAGAGCTGAAAACAAAGCTGATGTAATAGACGCCTACCTCACAGCCAGGTACTATGAAAATGAACACAGTCTGAGGAGACAATGAAAACTGGCATTTTTTTTAATGATGTGTAATTAACCTGTGAAATTCACTGACGAAGTATTCCTGAAACAATGGGATAGAAAATTGTAATTCATACTCACAGCTGAAACATATCACAATATACTCCCTAAGACATAATTATCTTAGAAATAGATACCTTCAAGTGCTAAGAACAAGAGCTACTCACTAACTGCCTAAACCAAACTTTCCTCAGGCAAGTTATCTTTCCTCCAGGAATGAGTGCTGTACTTTTCCTCCAACCATTTTAGCTTAAAAAGAGAAACAATAAATCATATTTATGAGACATGCACATGTATCATGAAAGACAGCAAAAAAGAGAAAAAAATCAACTGCAGCTCATAACACATGGTAGCTGAAAACTGACAGTGACAGTTTATGAACACACAAAGATTTAGGAGATGATTCTGCTCCACTTTCCATTACTGTAATTTCTGAGTACACCCAGTTATTTCTGAAGTGACATTGGTGGACCTGGGCATACAATGTTAAATGTATGCTGCTCTGCTCACTGATGATGAATTTTAGTGCCAGAGCAGCTCAGCACTGTAAATGTGGTTTGCCATATACAGAGGTGTAGCAAACAACCACTGCATGTCTGATGCTTAACTGGAAAACAGTTGTATTGCAGCAAAGGAATTTATTTACCAGACTAGTCCATCACTTCTGATGTTTGTTGTATGTTCAGTTTTTCCTCTCTCATTACCTGACCACAGAAGATGATGTAAAACAACTGCATTTCTTCCACATTCGTGATAAAATACATCTGTCATTCACAGTGTCAGCCAAGATTTGTATTTGACACCAACTTGGAGGTTTCAAGATGTTACTTGAAAATGATGATGTTCCTACACAACTCTGACTTGGATGTTTATAGCTTTGATATTTAAAAGCAGAATAATGAGGCTTGCTAGATCTAGCAGAGGCTTGCATCAGAGAAAAGGGCAGAAGAGGTGAAATCAATTTGTGGAATGAAAGTGTATGCACTTGCAGAATAAAGTGATTATTTACATGAGAATCATTACTCCTCCAGGAAAAACATCTGCAAGTTCAGAACATTCTTTTTTTTCTCTTTTGCTAGATGGATCAAATCCTGCAGCAACACAAGTTTGCTTTTCAAGTGATGATGGTGCTGTAGCAAACATGTGTCCAGGTTTACATTTCAATCCATTGACTGCAAAATTATTTTATTCCAAACACTTGAGGCTGTACCTGCTCAGTAGGGCTATGAGAAGGATGAAAGCCCAAATTTCACAGATGATTGGGACAATTTTAGATTTGATGCTGAAATTTTTCATCAAGATTCTTTTTCTTAGGCAATTAATTTGATTTCAACTTTTAGATATTTTCTTCTACATTTTCCAAGTTAAAAATGGAAACAAATACCTCATCTCAAAATGAAAACTTAGAACAGTTCTAATGATGACCAAATACATCATTTTGGTATTTTATTAAACTCTTCTCCTTCCTACAGATACACCTCTTCTCTCCCTCTATACTGGTTTTCTTTTTTAATGAAGTTCAAAACCAAGCTGGATGTAGTTTTGCAAAGCACTTCAATTTTGATAGCACTGCTCAAATGACTGCTGGAATTTCTACTTGTTCCCACCTACCTAAACAGATCTTTAATTGAAGAGCACTTGACTTCGATCCGGGTATTTTTGTACTCACAACAAAGGTTCATTAGGAGTCAACTGCACTGAGGAGCTGCCTGCCTAAGGACGGGCTGCAAAGGAGTTCTGTGATGCACTATCAGTTTAAATTGCATTCTCAGGAGAGCAATATCGTACTTGCAGAGAGGTGACATGATCTAAGAGATAATAGCTCTTTTTCATCTTCATGGAGCTTTTTTCTATTTCATATCTTCACCAGTCAGTGTCTATCTTTTCTAATTCTCAGCTAAAATCAACATTTCTTTCTTACAGTATGCTTTTTCACTTATCATTTTATGACACATGAGCACTTATTTACAACTTCTTGTATATCTTAATAATTGTATCCCAGTATTTCAACTACTAGAAAACAAAATGGCATCAAGTACATGGAAAGGTAATAAAACAGATTAGATTAGGATTAGAAATGCTTAGAAAACATTTTGCATACTTTAGCTATCACCTAAGTGAAATGGAGTCATTCTGGAGTGGAGCAGGTGAGCACAGAGGAAGATGCAAAACAAAACATGTAGAATAGGGCTTCTTATACATATGTTTTATAGCATTAATATTCCTGATAATTTGGAGAGGACGATGATGGGAGTGTCAGGGAGAGACATAAAAAGACTAAGTATTACTCATGGTTATCAATTTGAGGTGTCCATTTAATAAGTGCTAAGATAGTAATGTGCCAGTTAAATCTTCAGCTAACTAGTAAATTAGGCAGCCAAGCAGAAGCTGCTCCTTGTTTCTAAGTCTTGCACAGAAAATCTTGAGTCCCATGATACTGTGGTGTAATTCTCTATGCCCTGCCTGGGACATCAGCAACCACTCTTAGTGACTCCAATGAGAATCACAAAGACAAAGCCCTGAACATTTCACAGTACTTCAAATACAACAGTGATCACTCTGGGCCTAGGATCAGACCTACTTTCCCTCTCTCAGGATATCATCTGTGCCTGCAATAAAACTGAAAAATACTTCCACCAGCACTTTTGCTTTCTATATATCAATGGCAAATGCAAATATTAGCATTTGGCTGGATGACTGATTTGTTAATTATTTTCCTGCATTTTGCTGCACTCAGATTGCAAGTTGGGCAATTACACTTTCCAGACCTAATGTTCATGCCCACAGCAACTTAAGAACAAAAGCTTGTCCTGAGACAAACTAGAAGGAAGCAGCTATCCAATAAATAAGCTGTTTGGAAGTATGCAACACCCATTTTTCCTTAGAAGGAATCTGAGCCAGAGGCAACCACAAACATTAAGGGATAGAAAGGGAAAGTAAAAGAGAATAAGCCTTGGAGATTTTTGTGAAAGGGAGGAAATAAAGCAAACTGAAGCCAGTATGTGAAGAGATGAGATTTTTGCAAGGGCTCTCCTGATCTCTCTTTGACCCTTCCTACTTCTCTGGCATCTGCACAGTACCTGTTGTATCCTCCTTACTCCTCCCCTGCTATGGAAAATCCCTCCTTTCCTGAACTGCCCCACATTCTGCCCTCCAGCTTGTTCCCTCCTGAATGGAGCCACTGGCTGCCAATGCCTCCATCTGCTCTTAACTGACTTGGTACTGACCCTAAAATTCCTCCACCCCAGCAGCTTCTATGGCCAAACAGGGAGGCTCTGCCAGTATCCCTGCAGCTCTGCCCTGGGGGTGACAGCTATCCACAGAGTACCAAGGATGAATGCTGAGCACATGCCTGGCACTCACCCAATACACACAGCAAGCTCCACACTTAACCTCCAAGGAGCGTGGGCACCTTTACTCAGGCAGGTTATTTCTCTGTCTCCTTCTTCCTGTCTTTGCACTGTTTTTAAACCATTTCCAAAAATTTCCTCTACATGTCACTACTGCAAACTTGGGTAAGCCGTAAAAAAAAGTGGGTTCCTACCAAGGAAATTTCATTCCACTGCAAAACTTGTTTAGGCTGTCATAGGTTGAATTTGTCTGTAGATGTGTATTGACGTTAACACTATTGAAGAAATACATCAATTTATATCAAATTTATATGCAGCCCAGTGCAGACAAACCCACAGTATTTTTGAAATACTCAGAAATACATAAATAGGTATTGATTATAAATAGGAAGCTACTACTCTCACCAATAATAAATTGGCTAATTGCAGAATTTGCACTGCCTAGCTATAGACCATGTCAGTTCAGAATCAAAAACAAGAGGCTGAAATGCAATCAAATTTATCAGAGAAGGATCAAGGCTTAATGGCATAAAAACTTCAGATACAGCATCTCACTTGGAACCTTAAGTTCAGCATAATTATTTATTATTAATGATTTAATTATGAGATTATTTATAATTACTGAGACATGCTAAAAAATCTACTTAAGGTAAACATATAAATAATAAAAAGTTTTGTTAGTTTAAGTTCATCAGAAAAGATGTTTGGGTTATGAAAGGATCTAATTGTTAAAGAATCAGTAATACTTAATAAAGAGCAGAAGCGGCACTGAATAAAGATTCATTTCTTGGATGTAGCCTATCACACCCTGGTCTTAAGATGTGATGCAACTCTTCCCATTAAATATAATAAATAACAGTTTTGAGGAATTTAGTATCAAATATTTAAGTAAGTTCTTTAGTTGAAAAATATCTGAAGTGAGCCAAAATGATTTCCTCTGCTTATTCTTCACCTCCTATGCAAATAGTGCACCTGAGACTTAGGCTATCCCCATTCCAGTATCATCAGAGCCTTCCTGCAGTCCTGCAACTCTTGGCTTCTTAGCAGCTTCCTTATTGGTGAAAGTCATTCAGGGTCAGATTTCAGAGCAGCAATGGAGACCGATGGAGGGAACTGCCTTAAACAGCCAGGTCCAGAATCAGGAAATCACATCCAAACTTCAAAGATACGATGATTCTCAAAATAATAACATAACACTTTGTACCTGCCTTCTGATCAATCAGAGGAGTTCAAGTGTTGTCTAAATCCGAACAGTCTGGTTTTCCCCTTACCACTGAACATTTCCTAAAAGCAAAAGCCTAACTCAGCATACTTCAAACATCCTGACCACATTAGTTTCCTGAAGCTATTTATGAAGTGTATTTACTTGGTTAATTTTCTTGTAACTCCTCTTCATTGGGATGTGGACCTTACAGTGTCTTACGGCTTTTAGAGAACTTCTAATGGACATATACAGGAGAGAAAAATTAACGAACACGGATAGTTAGACCATAAATACAGTCTACCTCATTTAGGCCTTCACTTTCTGTTTTCAAGCTAAGACACTTAAGTGAACTTTCCATTAAGATCTGTATCAGAGACTTTGACTAAAAACATAATTCTATGTCTTAAGACCAAGTGGATAAAGTTAGCCAGGACTTGTCAAAAGAATTTGTCTCCTTTGGAGGCATTTGAGTGCTGTTTGGGGTTGTCATTACGTTGATGCAGTAACACCCCAGGGCCAGCCTGTGCACAGTGCTCAGCGCTGATGTGCTTCAGCAGCCACCAGCCAGGGACAGCACAGACACCAAGAGCTGCCAGTGCCCGACAGCCAGGCAAAACAGACCTTTGGTGTATCACTGCAAGAAAACTATGGGTCACCAGTAATTCAGAGTTTGTGGGAGAAAAAAATAAAATTAGCCCAGACAGCTTTTATAGGGGTTGGTAGGTAAGAAATACCATGGTAAAAGGGATCCAAAGGAAACCAAAAAATTCATAAGCACAAAGAACATTTACAAGACTGGTCTAGTAAAGACTTAGTGTTTCACCTGATTGAAAGATTCCTCTTTCCACTTCTAAGAAATACTTTGTCATCCATTATAATTAGCGTTAAGTGTGTAATTTACATTTTTCCATGACTATGCTTAAGCTAATCCGTATTAATAAGAAAAGGTCCCAGCCTGAACACACAGTGACCTTCCTGTCTATTGTAACATTTTGGCTAACATATCTACTTTCTCCTCGCAGAAAGGAAGCAGGAAGTGTTTGCCTGAAAGAATACAACTGCCATGTATATTTACTAAGCTGTGTCAGCCCATTGACTTCAGTGAGATGGGCCCATGGTACCCATCTTGACCTTTCCATGGTGAGTGAAATAGAATATGTGAAAGAATTCACATGAAGATTATCTTCAGGGAACCCAGAAAATATTTCTCACATAAAATGATGAATTTTAACCTCACCTCTAAGCTGGTATTCAGGGGGGAAAAAAGTGATGTGCACCCTGAGAATAGTTCTAATCCCTAAGTAGAATCTTGTTGCAATGAAAACTTCACTGCCCTTTGAAGCCTTGGCATATATCCACAGTTTCCAGGCTCTTTTCTAAAACTAACAAGGACACTTTATGCAGCGAGTGTAAATAGCAGTCCACTAACCTAAACTCACGTAAGGAATGTATTCGTATTTATTGCAGTGACTGACATTGATACTTTATTTCATATTCCATGGAAATAGCTGCTCATTAATTTCACCAGCAGTAAATGTTACTACTCAAAAACAGTAGCTCACAGTCCTTTCCAAATGATAGCCTGACATCTGTAAACAGATCCTACTGTCCTCTCATACCTGCATACAGAGACAACTGGGCACACAATGGCAGTCACCACTATCTCACACAGAGTGAGGAAGGACCACCTCTCTCAGTAATACAATGTAGCTCCCTTAACCCACTAGTGGGATATGCCTTTTTTAATGCTTTGAGCATATACAATCACCAGAAGGAAGGAAAAAAACCTTGGCTGTCGGTAGCAGATGACTCTCAGAAGTTCTAGAGTCACATGTCTAAGCAAAATGAGCTAACTAGTATGACGTCATACCCACTATTAGTGTTCTTTTTTCTACGAATCTGCTTAACATTTTGAATAGTCCAACTACTTCAGACCATGCTTCCACCAATATTGTATATATAGTTCCAATTTACCCTGAACTGGGACAGATTTCTTTCAATTCTTCTGAGCATAAATACAGCCCTATTCTGGTTCTGATTTAAAGGTGCCCATCAGCAGACCTAAAACATGCACAGAATCGGTTACTACTCTCAGCTTCAGACAAAAGAAAGCAGTTTACAATAATCACTGAGTCCTCCTTGCTTGCTGTTTGCTGTCACCACATGTTTTATTTATAGTAGGCCTGAAATAAATACTGCAAGATCAGCCATCTTTTGCTGCACAAAGAAGGGAAGCTATTAAATATTTACCGTAAGTCTCTCATAGCCGTACCTCTGACACTTTCAGTCAAGAAAAGAATTATTTAGCTCATGATTTTCCAGCAAAAGACAGTCAATTGTGACTGACTGGAAGCAAAGGGTAGCATCACTGGCATGCCCTGGGAGGGGGAAGTTTTGTCAATGTGCACCAGGCAGAGAAGTCTCCACCTCCCCTGCTCCTCTCCAGCAGCACAGAGTGACGCCGAAGTGGAGCCTTGGAGTGACACAGGAATGTTTGTGCCAGCAGAATGAGGCACACTCATGTTACAGTACTTTCCAAAACTAAGCCAGTACATTTGGTGAATCCTTTCCAAGGAGGCTGATCAGATTACTTTAGTTAAGATCAAATGAATGTTGTGGATGCTCTAGTGAAACATGTTGACAAATAACACTGCTCTCTTGTGCATTGCACTGACTGTGCATTTAAAAAATAACCCCATTTGTATGAAATAAAAATAGACTTTGCATGCATTTTGTTTTTCACTGTGAACTGAATACTGCAAGAACCAATGTTTATGGCCTAATATCTGTGGGACAGATTAGGGACAGACAGTTAAAGATGAACTTTGCTTGGCCTAGAATTAAAATGCCCGAGGGCAGCTGTGTAGCTCAAGTGACTGATTAGAAACTGATACTGAAAAATGACTGAGAACTGAACTGCAGGCGGTCACAAAAAGACTAAAAGCAAAGCAATGTCTTTTTCCACCCCAACCCAGGCCATTAGAGAGTATGATCATAGCCTTCCCCAGCACGGTCCAGCAGAACTAGCACCAATCCCCCCTCAGTCCACCTAGAGCAATACAGGTTTCTAAGGAATAAGCTGCATCTATAGATGTATACAGTGCTTTAGAATATCAGCCTGGTTTGCCTGAGTGCCTCATGGGAGTTCTGCTGAGTAATAGTGCACAGTGCCAAAGACATTTCTTTCCTTCTCCTTTCACTCCCGCACTCTTTTCTTCAGCAAAAAAGAATTCACTTTCTAGACGTACTTTGTTCTCTAAACTTAAGGAAGCAGAGCTAGTCTGGAGGGTCCCATACATTCCCACATCACTGGATCACAGGTCCCTTTCTCCAGGCATGGTCCAAATACTTCAACTCCCTGGTACTTGCCTGTCTGCATCCTTTAGCTTTCCAAAAGCAGCAAAAGGAGACACATTGCAGGCTCTAGAGAAATAGGCAGCCAGACAATGCAGCTCAAGCCACTAACAAGTTCCAGCTGCCTGATCAAACTGCTGGCACAGCTGGCAAGACTTCCAGTCTAATTTTGTGGGTTTATGTGAAAACATAGCATGGGTGAGGCGAAAAGAACAAATTTAAGAGGGAGTTTAGGCAAGGGAGTTGTCAGAAAAAACTTGACATCTACAAACTCCTGAACCCATGACTGAAACATGGAGAACTCCACTCAGGCCAGCACTGAACATTCATGGAAGAGTTATGTTAGTGCACCTCGAACAGTGCAGGTGATACTTGAATTAAAACTAAGTTAATACAGCCGGGGAATCATAGAATCCCATTGTTTAGGCAGGCAAGAAGGAATGGGGGCTCTTAACACTTCCCTTTTTTCTATGTTTGATGTCTTGCAATTGCATGTCCTGCACAAGTGCTGACACCATGTACACGTTTTCTTGACAGCCAAATTAAAACAATAACCAGTTCCCCACCCTGAAAAAAGCCCACAGGGAACTGAAGTGTTACAATAAAAGGGAGTAGCAGCAAACACTATCTTAACTGTCAGGTTATAAACAATGCTCATGAAACCTTCATGGCCACGATCAATAAAGGGAAAGGCCATTGCTCTTGAGAGCCAAGAACCATTACAAAAATAAAAAGCTTTCTATCTCGGAGCACTTACATCGAGATTTCACATTCCACTGCTTCTTCCATGGCCTTACAGATTAAACAAGCAAGATCAGTTCTAATTCCAGTGCTGCAACAGCGAAACCAAGCCACTGTTGCCTGGTAAGGCATTCCATGACCTTGAAACATATTCTGTAGAGCCATGTGACTACTTCATATACATGTCCAATACCATCACAATTTTGAGCCTAAGTTTTCCTACCACAACAGTCAATCTCCTAATGCACATATGTGCCTTTTAAATTTGAAAGGATTTCCAGTGTTTCCAAACTTTTATACAAATAGGATGAGTGAACCCTTCCATCTCTGTGCTCTTTAAGGCAACCAGGGCTGTTTTTCCATAGTAGTAGAACACTCCGCTCCAGTTTCATTGCTGCAAGCCATGTCTAAAAAAAGTCAAAGTGATCTCTTAGCACAGTCATTTTCCTGGTAGCCAAGTCCCAGGAGATTTTGCCTCTCTTCTGTCTTGTTCTTATTTGGTTGAAGGCTACTATCCCTGTCACTGCTACCTTATTTTTCATGTTAACTGTTACTCTTTTCACCAATCCAATATTTGTAAAATTTTTTTGTTGAAAAAAGTATATTGCGTTTTAAATTTTGGGCAGGGGACTAAACTGACAATCTTTTTGTCCTTAGGTAAATTAACCTGTTAGTGTCCAGGGAAAAATATACTTTTTAAGTCGAGACTAATATAACTTCCTGAATATAGTGGAGCTGTCTTTTGTTCAAGACATTGGATCTTTAAAAGGGTTGGCCAAGATCACTTGCTGCTAGGGTTTAGCTTGTATAAACACTAAGTTGTGCAAAGCAAAAGCCAGCTTAATGCCTCTGAGCACAACTTTTTGAATAGCCCCTAGCCATCTAAGAAAAAACATTATTAAAAAAAAATTACTTCTCACTCTTTGTCATTGTTTTTTCCCTGGATGGGTCACCAAGGCGAACTAATACCTCACATTATAAAGCAGCTGAAGAGGAGAGTCCATTAATTGTGTAAGTTCAGAGCAAAAACATGATCTGAGAAAGTTTTCATTTGCTAAAAAAAGTTGTTTTATGATCTATTTATGTTTACTAGTATTTCATTTTACTTTACGCCATTTTCCTTCGTTTCAAAATGGATTGTAGTTCATCTGCATCTGTTATCTATGCAAGCATATTTTAGTCTGTGGAACACTCCATTACTGCTTTCTTTGGTTGTTCATTTTCCATATAACTTTCCATATAATCTGAATTACACATTATTGTTTTGGAGCCAAAAGACAGGGCAAGCCTTAAAAAAACCCAGAAGAAACAATAAACAGAGATGAAAACAATTAATAATGGTACTTCCACTAGTTTTCTTTTTATTTTTTTCTTAACGATGTGGCCACTAGAATTGCTGGTGACGTAATTTAGAGGTCAGCAAATAAAAAAGCCCAATGATTACTCAAATGAAATATCCCTGGCAACACTTGATCAAAATTACCATTTTAAGTGACTTGTCTCTGTGATACGTGTTAGGATGTTCTGGATTTGTTAGACACAAATTTGGAAATCCTTCTTCTGTGTCTATGGAGAGCTGTTGTTTTGTAGTTTTAAAAACCAGGCCATAGAGGCAGACACTGGACAACTTTTCAGGTTCAATATTCAGGAAAATTAATACCAAATGTGCAACAACACAAAGCACAATAAGAAATGTTTTCTCGCAATGCAAAATCACAAAGATCGAACAGAAAGGCAGACAGAAATTTTAAAACAATCAGGAAGGATTTTCTTTAACTTTCAAATACAAAATGATCCAGAACAGGGTAAATCTTTGTAAAAAAGAAATACATATATTTGTAATAACAGTAGCACTCAGAGTGAAGAAAAAAGAAGCTGAAATGGGTGATAGGATGAGAATTCAACTACATGCATCAAGGTAGTGATTTTCTACTGTATCTGGAACACTCAAAGACAAAATTTAAAGCCTTGGAGGAAAATCAGCCATACATTTTGCTTCATAGTACCCTGTCCTGTCTTGGAAACCTCATCTAAACTTCTTATTCTTTAGCTTTTAGTCTGTTCCTGATACTGATTATCTCTACTGCACATTCATCGCAGAGATTCTTTGGTATATTCTCAGAAACTGTACTTCCACATCACAGTCTGCTTTCTGCACTTGTCTCTGCCTACCCTGTACAAAAATTATCATCTTCATAATACAATGAAACTAGCAGCTACTTTGCTTTCTATAATTATGGAGCTTTAAATATTAATGCATTTATTACAGAAATCCTCTGTGCAAGGTTATCTAACTTGATAATAAGTTTCCTTGGAAGCAACATTAACCAGAAAAAGTTAAAAGACCTATTAACTGCTTTCTAAATGACAAGACAACTTTTATCACATCTCTATGACAAAACCTGCCCTCTCCATGTTCTACTGCCTCCCTTTCCTGCATTTGGGCTACACCTTTCTTATTCAGTCAGATGCAGAGCTCTTTCAAACTCACAGGTGCCAAATCATTAGCACAAATTCTCAGCCTGCTGTGACTGTTCTTCCCGGGAATGACAGATTCCACCCATGCACTCGTAACACTTCTTACGTTTGTTGTTTCTAGAAAAGTCATTCATAAATTAACCAAACTAAACCGTGTTGTCCACATGAGAATAAACAAAAGAAACATCACTTTTGTATTTAACAGAAGCCTGAATGGACATGAGATTACACCTGTATTCAACAGGCTAAATTCCACACAGATACACTCAACATAGAGATTTGATTTCTATAGGAATCCATCCTGAATTCTACAAGCATCAGAGCAGATTTTGGCT
Organism: Falcunculus frontatus; assembly: GCA_013398115.1. Lineage (NCBI taxonomy): Eukaryota > Metazoa > Chordata > Aves > Passeriformes > Falcunculus > Falcunculus frontatus. The sequence continues at coordinate 248,755 of VZRV01006390.1, read as the reverse complement.
TTCTATCTCATACCTGTGCCATGAGCAGTTCAAATAAATCTAACAGACAGAGATAAAACACTTGCAACCTTTAGTCACAAGTTTCATAGGTTGTCCTTAGGAACGCAAAGCGTTTAAGTTATACCAACATACTTCTGAAGAGTGAGGCTCAGGTTGTGACTGGCTGATTTGATCTTGTTCTGGGCCTCCAGATGGGTCATGCTGTCAGTGTTGACTCCGTCAATGGCCACGACAAGGTCCCCCTGGTTCATCTGTGACTGTGCTGCCTTGCTGCCAGGGGTGATCTGTGTGGGAAAAGACAAAAGAAAAAGTCTTACCCTGATAAGTCATTCTGTATCCAAAACAGTTGAAGAACTCACCCAGACTTACAGTACAGAACAGATACAGCAAGATAAAGTAGTTGTATCCATTAATGTATGGGTGAAAAATCAAAATTTATGGAAGTTAAACAAATCAAAGTGAACTCACACTTCTGCAAAGGTCCAGGACACCATCTACTTGTTGTTACTTCCATTTGGAGAGGTTAAGCCCAATGTAGTGGTTCTCTTACCCCCTATTATCACTCTCTCAAGGGGATAATTATGTCAATTTATATAGCAGCAGTATATAGAGACATTACTCAGAAGCAGAAAACTAATGAACCACCATCCACTGCATGATTTTATTGTATTTTTCCTCCTAAAAGCCATTTTCCCCAAATTAATTCATTTTATTGAGGAGATGGAAAATGAATGCATGTGAGGGGCCCCAGGCACGCTTTGTTTCTTTTACAGCAAGCTTTAGAGGAAATCATTCTGCTTAACCTTATCCATATACAACTGCAGCTCCATTTCCAAGACAGATTGCTATGTACCCACCTCATCAACCTGCTGCACCTCACACTCCAAAGACCAGCACTCTTAGAAATAAGAAGCCACAATGCTGCGACCACAAACCCAACTAGTGACACAACAGTTCAGAAGTTCTGCTTGCTTCACTATGGTAACAGTATGGTAACACATTTTGTTAGCTCCAGGTAGCTTGTGAACTGCATCTTCTCTGAATGGACAGCACCCTGATCTCAGTTTTTACAGCCCTCTCAGCTTCCATATGGATGACACTGGTACAGAACTAAACCAGAAAAGCCTTCACATACCATCAGCCAGACAAATTTTAATAAACACACCACAGTCGTCCTCTGCTTTCAGCACCCAGTACATAAAGAGCATGGATAAAAGCTATAGCTCTTTGCTCTTATTTTTAGAGACTCACTTCCTTACATTCCTCCCTAAAAGACCCAAGGATAATCTAAAATACCACAACAAAGGCCACATTCAAAAATTCTGTTCTTTCAGTACAGTGAACATAAAAGAAAGATGTGTTTGATTACAAGCCAAAACTCCCCAGTGAATTCAGCCACGTCGAAACCATGAATTTAAATTTCTAGGGAAACCAAAACCCAACACAAATTCAAACACTTTTAAGTGTTAACTGAAATTCCTTAACTTGCCTTCCTTAATACAACCTCAAAACACTTATAAATATATACGTACTCAAAAAAAACCTCCTTCCAAAACAATTCCCTAGACTGCTTGTTTATGCTTTTTACTGGCAAAGACAAACATGCAAAAAAAAGAAAAAAACCCTTTCTTAATACACTGTTAAAGGTGCTCAGTATTGAGGCCAGAAGTCCAATTGACAGTGTAGTCTGACAATGGGAGGTGTCAGTTTACCCGAACATTAGCTCTAGTATCAGAATGCTAGAACACACAGCACCCTGGATACTCAGACTACTTAAAAATAAAGATTACTTTGGAATTAGGCACTGTAAGTAATTCCCAGAACTGATTCGACTGGAAGAGACAAGTTTTAACACCTTTTCAATTGAGATAGAAGCACTGAATTCTGTGTTCTGTGAGTGAAGGACAGCCGCAGATACAATGTTCTCATGCCAGCAGAATGGACTGATAATGGCAGTACTGTTCCTCAATGTATTTTCCTAGTGCTAAGGAATTGAGGGAGGGGGGAAATATTTTATGGTAGTTTCAAAGACAGAATTTTATTCTGCAGTCTAATGCACCTCACAGAAAAAAAAAAAACCAACCCAAACCAAAAAACAAACAAAAAAATCCCCAAAAAAATTTCATGTCACAAGCATAGTTTTCCTAACCTGTTACACAAATATTAGCTTCTATGCATTTTACTGCCTTGCTTTGTGCCAAGTACACAGAATCCAGAAGCCTATAAAGAATATGGATTACTTGTACACCCGCGTGTACTTGTATAGTTACTCAAAGATCCCTCCCTGCTCAGTCCCCCAAATATGTCAAGAAACAGAATCTGCAATAGAATAAAACATAAGGAAAGGGCAGAAAGGGAACCAAAGCCAAAGTCAGACAAATGAATCAGTAAGACTTGAATTCATCAAGTAGGACACTTCAGTCCTTCTCAAATTATCCTTCTTTTAATAAATAATCTTCACACATCACTTTTCTAAGAAGCCATTTTTTACCTCCTCATGAAACATACAAGTACTTGCCACAGAATATTAACTGTATGATGCTGGTTCCAAATTCCAGGTCACTCTCCCCCACATGCACCTTTTTCTTGTCAACAATAAAGACTGTTTTCTCAATATCAACCCAGTTACTGAAAGTCAAACATCTGCCCTAATTTGGGTATTCTTACTCAACACATCTCTCCTTCCCCTCCCCAGTGATGCCTCAAACAAAATAAGCCCAGAGAAGCAGAGCTTCCACATAAAGGATAAAGCACTCTAGATCTGGGACAAGTTTAACACAGCTGTAATACACTGACTTCCCTCTCACCTTCTCCGACTTCTGCTTTTAGCAGTCCCACATGTAAATGCTATACCTTGAAATAAAGACACAGCAACTACAACTCTCCTAGAATTAGAGTCAATTTAGAGGGAGGGGATGGTTGTAATAAGCAACCTAATTTCACTTCTTCTAGTGGGATATTTTCTGCCTTTTAGAAAACACTGCCTAAACGAAAAACATTCATCACAAGAATCTCTCAAACAAAAAGTCCTCAGTAACTCTGAATTTGTGATTTATATGACTTTCTAATCATGGCCATTGCAACACTGTTTCTGAGACAAAGAGCTCCAGGAAAACCCTACTGTGAAAGACAAGGAAAGAGTCTCAATCATGGCTCAGTCAGTCTTTATTTAAAAATGAAATGAAAGGGATTCAATTTCAACTAAGCATAAGGGTAGCAAATTCTGGGCGGGATTCTTTAATACAATTCTACTTTTTAAATTCCCATTTCAGGGGACAGCACTCCACTGATGTCATTTTACCTCTAAAATTCAGCTTATCCTTACTTCATAGACATCAAGACTCACAAGTATAAAAGATGGATCTAATTTATAGTATCTGTAATTAAGACAAGTAGTAAGTATCAGGAAAGAGTAACTACTTCTCACAGTCTTCTCACTCGTTAAAAGCATGCTAGATTATTTGGTCCGGTAGCATTTTATATAGAAGGCATTATATAGACTGGATGCATAATCTGTATGAAATGTGAAAATCAAAGTACACAATTACATGTATTTTAGCTACACCATGAGAGACATCTCTGTGAGAGTTCCAAGCGAAGCCACAGCATGCATTTACACCAGACATCAATAACAGTCAGTAATTGTTGTGAACAGAATACCAGTGTACAGATGGAAACACAGGGCAGACAGATCTGAAGTGTCAAGGCACATTCAAGACCATCTTGTTCCCATTTTTAAAGATCCAGCTGAAAGGAATGGAATGCAAAGTGTTTATCTTTTATCTGTTGGTATTTTCCTTTGAAAATTCATCTCTCATCTACTAAAACATTTACTAAATATAATCACAGAGAAGAGCTCACTGTGTCTTTGTAAAATCTTTGGTAAATATTTTCTATTTAAAAATATTTTTTGAGAATATTTTTGAAGCACAAATGTTAATTAAACCTTAGAATTAGACTGGAAATCCAGATCTGTCTACGCAGCAAATTCTAGTTTGCTCTTATCTCAGCCTCTCTTCTATTAACAGAAGTAACAAATGTAGAGAAATATAGTACTGTCAAGTATAAATACGCATTTTTCAATTTGACCACCAATCTTTTTTTTCCTAAAACAAATTTCTGAGCAAGATCTAGGCAGAATGATTTCAGAAAACTGTTGTAATAGCCTTAAGTCACTTGCTCTGGACTACAACATAGCTTTCAGTTGCTAGGTGCTGCAAACGCCTTTATTTAATGCTACAGAGAGACGTTCATCAGAGTTTCAGGGTACAGCTATTTCTGTCATTTCTGATTTACAAAATCCAATCCAGGGTACCACCAACAGATCTAATTTTAATAGTATTTCTTTAGTGCCTCAAGCCCAAGCACAGATTTCATCCTGAAAAGCCAAACACCTCACCTCTTTCAGAAAAGCAGAGGAATATGAGCTGCTTCAGAGATGTGAATTTTCAGCCCTCACAAATTTCCTACAAGACAGACATCTGACTTCCAACATCCCCAGCTTAAAGCAAGTTGGCAAGCTGGAAGTATCACATGTTACTTTCAACACACTACAGAGAATTCTTACTACGCTCTGTTGTGAGCGGATCTGTACGCGGGGTGAATATATAGTACCACAGTGACAGCTGTGCCCTAAAAAAACTTGTCTGCATTGGGTTCACAGTAAATACTACTTAGCAGGAGCTCTGGGAGGCAGTGTACAAAGAGCAGCTGCTGCACCACCTTGAGAACTGCACATGTTCCCAGCCAAGCCCCCTCAACTCCACTCCAGAGTGGAGAGATAGGGATCAGGCAGCATTTGAGTGGATGAGTGTTCAAATACTAATGAGAATGCTTGTATAAACAGATGGATGGACAAAGTTTTCCTACCCTCAAGGAACTCCTAATTTACAAGGCAGACAAAAATACATAGGAAGTCCTACACAAATGAGAAGCTGTTAATATAGTGGCCAGCAGCATTAGCCAGGGCCTCTTTTTTTTTCAGCACTGGACCTATGCCTGAGTCCGTCCTGACCTCAACCCCAAAATCAACAATTTATATTTTCTGCTTCTCATTTAAGAACAACATTTCAGAGACTCAGATATTCACTAGCACTAGAAATGTGCAAAAGCACAGGGAATGAATATCCTCTCCTCTTCAAGATCTCTGGAATAGAAGAAATAATTAAAAGAAATTGTTCTTTTCCATAATCAGAAAGTCAGAGATTATAATGTGTTCTTACAAGAAACAGATTGGACAGGGACTAAGGAACACTGGAAAACACAATATGTTTCCTCTATAGAGAAAACAGCATTTAAATCTCCCTCCGTTATATTTATGCAAGTGGTTTTTTGCACAGAAGCTTCCAACAAACTTTCAGTGTCCCTCCAAGCTCTGAGGTTCTAAGTGCCCACAAAACTTCCTTGCTTTATACCCAGGACCATGACCTACCGAAAGGAGAGACATGCTTTGAAACCCCACCGCAGAACAGTTCCTGAATGCCCATATGAATCCAAGTAGCTATCTCTGGACCAGAGACATCTCTTCCGCTCCCATTGCAAGAAAGTTAATTGAGGAAATCTATATTATCATTTCTTAAATGAGTCACTTTCCATCCCTGTCCCCACAATAAACATGTAACAGCTCCAAAAGGAAAATCATGGTTTTTCTTAGAAAATGGAAGGCAATTTTGGACAAGAAAAAACTACAAAGAAAATGAATAAAACCCACTGGGATAAGTAATCAGGCAGAAATTGATCATCTCATTTGACACACTGCCAGAAGGCACAAAATATAAACCAGAAAAGAAACAGCTTAGATAACCTATACCATAGAGCAAGCATCCTATGGCTCTTATACCTTTCTGTGTCATACAGGAGAGCTGAGCAAGACCAATTAAATGTAAAGACAAGACTGTAGGAAACCTGAAACTAAAGTCCTTCCACATATCACTAACCAAACGTAAATAAATTTCCATTTTGCAGCTACCATTTGCCTGAACAATATGTCTCATTGTTTTGAATTCACTATTGGGCTTTAATGGTTCTTTTTCTCCTTTCTGTGCTGTTTCTTTTGTTGATTTGGTTTGGTTTTTTTCTTTCTGTTTTTAATAAGACACCAAGACCTGCCTTAAATGAACACTCATGGAACGTGCAAAATACGCCACTGACACCTTGAAGAGATTCCATTTATACTAAACAGAGCTGCGCTGGCAAGCTGCAAAGACACTCTGAAGTGGCCTCTCAGGCTCTGCTTCATCTGTAGCGAGGAAGGGAGATTACAATACATGTGAGAACACCCAAAATAGCTCTAATCTACCTCTCTCGGGTACCAGGAATCACAATGCCACAGCAGCACAGAGATTTTGTAGGATGAACAGTTAAGCACTTGCAGCTCAGGACACCCTGTGCTGAAATCTCTACTCCAACAGCAGAAGGGCTAGGGGCACTCAAGCTAGCCAGCTTACCTCAGTCTCAAGAGTGCCAAGCCAGGCTGGAATGATGCCACCTTGATTAACACCAAAAATTTCCCTTACATTTAACATCACTCACAAGGCTGCATTTCATGCACAATATATAGTGTCTTCAAGGAAGAAGACAGACAGATATCCCTTCCCGCCAAGCTAACTAGACTCAGGTGATGAAAATAAGCCAAATGTAAAAGACTTTCAGCTGTGAAATGAAAGGAAGCATATAGGCAATGCTTAGGGAATTGCCCTAGGCAAGGCTTTGGGGGATGTTTTGAGACGCAGTGTGACTACACCTGTTCCTATTTGGAAGATCATTTTATTCCCTGAACCACCTCCACATTGTCTGATGGAAAAATTTTAAATCCTTTCTTAAAAAATAAAAAGAAGAAACATTGTGGACTGTGCAGATTAGCTCGTTAGAAGCATGAGTACTCTATGTTACACCAGTTATACAGACAATAATAGAAGAGTGGATGTGGCTTTTTAATAGGATCTGTTGGTGTAACTGGAAGGTTACACAGCTCTTTACATCGTGTATGGTATGACTAATAGTAGTATCTCTTCTCCCAATCTTTATCCAAATATAGCTGTTAGATCTCTTCAGTCTGTTCTCAGTTAGCATCACATACTGTGCCAAAGTAGTGTGTGCTGTGTATTCACAGAAGTTAAATGGAAGCAAAGAGGTGAGTCATGTAATGACAAATGTTGATTGTTTTGTTACAACAGGTTTTAAGAAACAAGTGACTGAGTTCTTATTTGGTATCAAGGAGTTTAATAACCTGAATGCAAATCAGAACCAAGAATATAACAGAGGTACTGGTCCTTAGTATTCTGGCAGCCCCTATGTGTGAGCTGATCTGTCAGCTTCCACAGGACAACCCCCTGCAGCAAATATACACACAGCTTCCAAGTGCCTGCAGGATCAGAACTGCCAGGTTTCTTCAAAGGTTCCCCATCCTCTTCCCTGTTTCTCCTTTTCAAATTTGAATTCATTTTAAGGCAGTTGTATAAGGTGGGATGTTTCTTTGTGTTTCAAGCAGACAGATCTCAGTCATCAATATTGCCTCCTACATTTTCACAGCTATCAGCTTCCTGAATTCTACATTCTGTGCACCTTTTTAACCTGCTCACAGAAACACAATTTTTCTTGTCTCCCCCTACAACCATTAGTAATAAACTGAGGTGTTTATGACTTTTGCTATGGGCCATTATGGTAAGATTTTCTTTTTTTCAAGTTCATTCTGCTTAATGTATCTCATTGTAAGTAACTAGGATTGTGATGCTTTATAACTTTGATGGGCTTTTGATTGGTCCAGCAAAAATAAGGCCTGACTAAAAGAGCATTTGAGACAATACTGAGAGGTTTAGTTTGGCAGTTAGTGACTGCAGCCACTTCTGATATGAAGGAACTTAAAATAGCTTTGACTTTGAGCGAGTCCTGAGGTTCCAGCACAGATATGACTGATGTGCAAGTGACTCTTCTGCTCCTGCATGTTTGTAAATTAGGGTACTCATTAAATGGATGCAAGCTTACATTTAATTGTTCTTTAAATGCATTTGTTTGAGTTCTCTTTGTTTCTGGCCACCAGAATACCAGGGGAGTCATTCTTCCTCTGCTCACTAAAACATGAGCTGCCAGCTTGACACAGCAAACAGCAGTCCTCTCTCTAGACCACAAGTGTTTAGTACTGAGCTCCGTGCTTTGCCTACAGTGGGTAGAACAGCATAGCACACACCAGCTGGCAGCTGGGTGCAGGAAGATGAAATGTAACACATGTCCACAGTGACAGAGGTGCTGAATTAGAACTAAATTTGCAGGAACTGCACTTGGTATCATGCCCTTACTTTCGCATCTAAGGTTTTAGGAGGCCACGGTGCCCAATGTGAATCTGTTCCAAATGGAGGGCCCAGCATCAAGCTGCCAGCATATAGCATCAGTGCCTCCTTAAACACTTCCTTTATCCACAGGAGTAACTGTTTTGTACCTGGAGCACTCATCCAAGCTCTGTGAGAGAATAAACAAAAGCACAGGCTTCAAACTTCAGAGAGTGAAGAATTCTTTTTAAGATCAAAGTGAATAAAACAGAATAAAAGTGAAGTTCCCTTGAGAAAGCGCAATGCCAATTTCTTCTGTAATAGGCTGTATCACGCTTAGTGCATAACATGACATCCCGCCAGGCATCCCAGCAGGATCCCTGGAAATTTAAAGATGTAGCAAGTAAAATAAAATTTTAACACATTTAACAGGTACATAAACTTCTGGATATTTCAGGAAGCTAGGAAGTTGTAGAGATTGAGGATGGTTTTTTTAACTGTTAAAATGTAATGACCTAAACTTTGTTTTCCTGGCTGTGTTCAGTCGAACACAGAGAGGCGACTTGCCTTGGGAAGCCACAGGAACCACATTTGTTTAACAGGAAGCAATCTGAACATACTGATATAATCTCAAATCTAAAAGGGAAATCTCGTTATGTCAAAGACTGTTATGTTAATTTAATACAACCTGAACTTTTAAAAAGGAAGAATCTTGTTTTTCTTAATTTTCAAAAAGGAAAGCATCTCTGAGGAGGAATGGAGCTGTTGCTAAGGTCAAGGATTGACCTTTATTGATAGTCTGATGATTCCAACACTGGTTTTGGGCATTTTAACCCATTAAAGTATTGGGTACGGCAATCCCCAAAGATTTCCCACTGAAAGCTGTCATAGTATAACAACACACCCATATACACAATTTTATTTGATAAAGAACAAACCAGTGACATAGACGGTTTTAGAAGGTAAAAGCATCCCTCTAGGTGAATTTTACATCTATTAGCTTTATAATCCTGCCTTGTATAAATGCAGCACCTTCCCACACATTTTTTAGTGGCTTCAGTGCACAGAGCAGTATTAAGCTGACAAGTTTTCAAAATGTGATTTTCTGTGGGCTTTTTTGCAAATAGCAGAGTATTTTCCATAACTCTCCAACAAAAAAAATTTATATTACTTTAGAAAGCCTTCCTGTTTACAGACAAAATAAAATAACAGAAATGAATTGTTGTAACATACTGTCTGTAGGTAAAGGCTATTTAAGACTCAAAATTAAAAAAAAGGCAAATTACTAAGATGGAGGAAGTATCATTTATTGAGAAAGATACACTAATTTTTGGTTCAACTACTGTTCATTTAATTTCTGGTCAAAAAGAAGTCAGATCAGCTGGCTGTACTATACACAAAGGTAACCTAGACTGAGTCTTCTTTCTCCATAGTGTACTGCCTCATCAGCTCTCCTTCCCAGCCTCCACCATTTTCTAGGAGCATCTGAAGTAAACCTCTTTTACAAAACATTACACAAAAAAACAAAGACGTTGTTATGAAAATTTATTGAAAGTCTTCATTAAACACAATCATTGCTTATGAGCCAACACATCCTGAAAAGTACAACTGAAAACACTACTAAGCTAAGAAAATGCAACATCAAGAAGGGTGTACTGAAATAACGTTTTAACAGGAATGTCCCATAAACTTGAGAAGCCATAAGCAGATTTAGAAGAAGGTTATTTAAGAAGAGCTTTAAGAAATTAAAGACTTCAGCTAGTTAATATTTGCCTGTGGTGCATGGCTCTTCATTTTAAGTGATCTTGAATTGGAAGATCCAAACAGTGCCACTCACCTCCATTGCACCATGTCTTCTATTTTTATGCCCAAGTTTCAGACTGAAACTTGATTCAAAAATTCCCAACAACTAGAAGAAAAGCTGTTCTTGGGGAATTTTCATTTCAGAGAAAGGCAGGGGTCTGTCATCTCATGATTCCTAATCAGCAGAGTGCATAATTCGAGCAGCCTCAATTATCTCCGGATAAGGTACTGGGTTTTTATTCGTATTTTCTGCAGCTTTGTTTGTGCTGACGTGTTTTGAATTCCTCAAGGAGCTATGCAGCACAGGTGTGTGTGGAGGGGGATTCCAGCATGCAAAGCCTATGATCATAACTGGCACTTGAAAGAAGGTATTAAGGCAGGAAGAGAAGCCTGATCAGAGTTTCCTCTCCAGCTGGCATCCTGCTATGGACAGCCCTTCCCCTTCTGTGCTGCTTGCCCTGCTGATTAACAGATGAGGGTTAGAAAGCTTTCAGTCTCGTTGGGAATGCTAAGACATATCCCACCTTAATACATTCTTCAATTTTATTTTGTGCTACATTCCAGAGGCTCCAATTGAAAACATCCATTGTTTTAATTACAGAGAGCCAAGTGGGCACCCATTAATTGTGAATGAACACCTTCTGCCAAACCAAAAGGCCCCTGCAAAAAACCAGCCTGCAGATGTGCCTGTGGTACTGATATTGCTGATGGTCAGTGATACTCTTACCTGTTAACTTGGGGACCAACATTTCTGCCAATTCATTTTTGGGTATTCTGCTTCTTTCCTGTTTTATCTCATCTAGATTTGGTGTTCACCGCTTACTGGTGTAAGCAACAACAAGGCAGGGTAGTATTTTTCTTCCAGAGCATGTATGTTTAAATGGAGTGTTTCACAAGGGCCTTGAAGATGCTGACTACAGCTGCTCCCCTAAATCTCACTCCTCTGTACATTCTTATTTCTTTCAGGTGATTACCTATACTTGGAAATATCAAATATTTCTACCAGTTTGGTAGCACAATCAACGGTTTAGAAACTTAGTGTGGCTATTCCAAAATGGGTTAAACATTTGTATCTAATAAATATTCTTAGGTAATAAAAGTTAGGTGCATAAATTGTGTGAAAATCATCATTAGCCTGCTTGGGATGCCTAATCAGGCTTTATAGAGAAGAATATGGTTCTGATTCTTAGTTTAGGATACTCATTCAACCTCAATTCAGAGCATAGCTCCTTACGGATCATCAGGCTGTGTAACTTATGCAGAAGTAACAGAATTATTCTGCGGGGTGCCTCACTTCCATTTCAAAGTTGTACTTTTATCTTTAATTTCTTTAATACTAAGTGCAGGCATTTTTCTCTGCAGTGCAAGCAGAGGCTGTAATGAGCTACATACCTAGTCACAATGAGTTTCTAAACTCTCCTTGTCCAAATTAGGAATTTTTCTCTCCTGTTCCAGAGTAAATATGCTAATTATGATAATATGGTTGTGTATTTTTTTAAGGAATAAATGTTCACAGGACATCTATTTAAATCCATGGAAGGAATGCAATCAAGTTCAGAATTTGCCTTAACAGTATTTTCCTTGGCTGCATTAGACACTGACTTCTGCAATGGAGCATGTCAAAATAATTGGTTTGGAAGAGGCAGCAGGAAAGTTGTCATTTGACCAAGAAAGAAATCCAGAAGGTCTAAGGTGGGATGCCTTTCTGTGTCCAGTTTGTCTTTTTCCCTTCATCTGGCACCAAACAAACAGCTGAACAATGAATTGTACAGATGAGAAAATATGACAATTACTTTAATAGGGATTCCTGCTGCTAAACCATTATTTCCCTGATACAAATGAGGAATGAAATGAACACAGAAAAAAAATTAACCCTCCACTTGGATCTCAAATGAGGACTTAGTTAAGCTGCAGGACAATGAGCTTCATCACTGTATTTTGCCATCAAGCAAACATATGAATGACTAAATTAAAGTGACATTTTGGACTGCATAAAGAAAAAATGTCTTTAAAGAAGATTGATTTATTCCCTAATACCAGCAAGCAAATCTCAGATTCAGCCAGAATGATGACCGATGGAATTATGAAAGTTCTCTGTTCCAGGCAGTTACATTTACAGTGATATTTTTCAGAGCTGTACACCCACGTGGAAACAAAGTTTGTAGGCATTTTTGAGTTTTAATATGTTGTCAGAGTTTGATCTTGGCCACGCTCTCTAGTTTCATTTTTCATCTGTTTCCTTTTTTCTCATATCCTTCCCCCTCTCACAACATCATCTTCAGTAATCTCGCTTAGTTTCATTAATCATGTTTGCAGAGAAAATATTTAAAAACTGTCAGTGCTGGAACTTTGATGTGATCAACATCAATGCTGTAACAACTGCAATGGCAGCAGAAAACATTTCTCCAAGTGAATGTGCACCTATTTAACAAACAGGAGGCTTTTACTTCAGATACCAGGAAGCGGAAATAAATGAAAATTAGGAATGCTTGGATGGTTATTGGACAGCTGGGGAGATTCCTGGGGCAGACAAAAGTGCCAAATGGAGCCGTATTAGTAATCTCTCTTTATCCTAGGATGGGTCTACTATTTATAGAATTAAATAGACCTTGAAGAAACTATAAGATTGCATACGTAAATGATACAGGAGCAACATATGCATTTCACATGAAACTGCCTAATAAAATCCAAAGATGCTCCCAAACTTTTACTAGTCCTATTTTAAATAGTACCACATATTATGTCCATCTGGATCTCTCAGCTGGTGACAGGCATCTTCTTCTGAATGGCCTTCCCCCCTGCATTTTTGTGTAATTTTCAGGACTGAAAGAAATTCATCCTCTACCTTCTGCTTATGCTTTTAATCTATCTCCTACATAAAATCCTCAGAAAAAAACCTCCTTAATTCCTGATCATACCAGTCAACCTTCTGGGTCATATCCAATCCAGCATACATTCAAGTAAATGGAATTTCTATTTCACACAGTTACATTAATCTCCTATTCTATATCTAGAATGCAACTATTTCATGACATTATTCTTCAACAGTTACCCAAAGTAAGAACTAGAAAAAGACTCCTATTATTCACTCTTACATTGAATTAAGACTGAACTAATTTCATGAGGAATGTCATGATGCTCATGACTGAACATTCACTACTAGAAATGGCATTTTACCTGCAAAATTTTATCAAATTGGAGAGACTCACAAGGCTGCAGAGGAAAACACGAATCATAAACAGTAGCTGATATCAAAGCTATGTGCTTCAACCACTCAGTGAAAACATAAAAGTAAGCCTAGATTCATCTAGTGGTCTTCTTTGATATGGGACACACCAGTAATTGGAGGAAATTCTCTGGTTTTAAACAGTGAGGAATCAAAGGCTCTTCCACACATTTCAAGTGCCGAGCATGACGGGGCCCTGGCTCTGTACTTCAGGGTAATATGAGTATGGAAAATAAAGAATCAGCATGTTTCACAGTGACAAGACATCAAACAAGATTTTGGGCAAATGACACAGGGAACTGGTATAAACGAATCATCAAGGCATTTAAATGAGTTCCTAATTAAAATACAAATAGGTAAAAGAAAAGAGAGGCTGAGACACAAGAAAAATAGAAAACTTATTTTACAAGTTTCTGGCTATGTCAGAGAAGAACAAGATATTCTCCCCTTCAAAACATCTAAAATCATCTCATCTGCTATTCTGTGTGAATACCACAGACAAACAGAATTTATATGATAGCATGGATTTCAAGCTCTATGCTACTTTGTCTGGCAGTCTAGGCAATAATTCTAGCATCTGTTGCAGCCTCTGTGAACAGATTAGCATTGATAGTGCAGAGGTAAAAGCTCCACAGACAATGAGGTGTTGGTCAAGTCTCTTTAAAAGCCCCTTATCCTTTTTTATCATGCATGACTCTGTAAGAATGTGCAGTGCAATCATCCAGAGGGAAAAAAAAGCACTAGGCTGTCAAGCTAAGCTTTTGCTGGCTGCAACTCAGATATAACACAAAGTCATGCCCATCTTATGTAAAAATTGATAAGAAGGCTGTGTGCTGTTTATGGTATATCAGTGTGTAATTACAAAGTCTTGTGCCTATATCAGTGGGTACATTGATAATCAACTCTCAGGAAAAAAACCAAAACAAAACAGAAAAGCAGAATGGAGAACTGAAAGTGTGAATATCAAAAGTGGTTAAATCCTTCTAAAGAAGGAAGGACAAAGAACAGAACTGCTCTAAGATTAGCAGCTTTTGAAACAGCATCACTACAAGTACCTTCCCCAAGTAAGGTGTGAATCAAGCTGCTGTGAAAGTTAGTGACTCAAGGAGTCTCATGCAGGAAATTAATTCCATTGTGCACATTCTTCCTGTGACCCCAGCCCACTTGCTTTGCAGAACCAGAGAACTTCTTCTGGCCTGTCAACACATTAGAAATAAAACTTCAGCAGAGCAAAAGAATTATGGTCCCAACTCCCCATTACTTTGCACAAATTTATTCTCTTCAGTGCAAATGCAAGTATTTCAGTTTCTCTGTTAATTGCTTTGCACTACAAATGCCTTCATAACTGCCTGGCAATGGTAAATCAGAGTGTTCATTTTCACCTCAGGCAAGATATCAGTGATTTTGTCTCAAATCACATTTGGAAAATACAACTTTAATCTACAATAAAGTTCTAAAAGCTCTTCTACTACCTCTTTAGTTTTATGTTCATGTTGGTTTTACGAGTATGGAAGTAAAATTAAGGATGGCAGGCAGCCTGGCACTCCTGTCCCAAAAAGCAAACTTCCTGCTTTTTGTATCAAAATAAGAACTTGTAAGTCTACCTCACCCTTCCATCTGGGAACCCTCTCTCATGGCTAGGGCCAGAGCAAACACTTCAGAAAAGGGACACACGTATAACTTGCCATTTTGTAAAGTCAATGTGTAACACACCTTCCTCTTCATACCAGAGTTGTCTTCTGCTTCAGTGCAGTCACTCAAAGCACACCATCTTTACAACTTTTGAATGACATATAAGCTTAAGTCACAGAAACTAAAGTTTGAGGTTGCCTGTGTTGACAGAATGCAGACAACTAGCCCATGTCAGTGGCAGAAAGTCAGAAGAACAGTCCACAGTATCAAAGGGATCTATCTACATTTGTATATAGTTCAATTAAGCCACTCCTTGTCATGACAAAACTATGGAGCATAGAGATCCACTAAAAAAAAATATGCATATAATGGATGTAGGAGAGATTGGATTTCAGAGTTGTACACTTATCTCACTGGGAAGAAAGGATGATACAGAACCTTCTGAAGTACACATAAATCAATACTAAGAAAATAACTTTTTTTCCCCTTAAAACCTTTCATTCCCTTTCTAACTTTCTGTAATAAACAGAACAATCAACTGGGAAACATCACCCATGTGTCAATAGTGCACACCCTCAAATCCAGTCATAGTATGTTAATATGCCAAAGAGCCTGATGGATCTGTATGTTTTTGAATAAGTTATAGACACGGTATTTGTCAGTGCATAATGCACAGTATTTCCAGAGTGGACAGCAATATTACAATATACCGTTTTGTTGACCCATGATCTAAACTAGGTTGGTATGGATAATGGAAAAAGTTTATTTTTAATATAAACTTGTAACTTATGCTATGATAGTATTTTCAATATAATGTTGCTGAAGCCTGACTTACAAGTATTCAGTACAACAGCACTTACCAATATATTGACTGTCTAAAGCCTTTTTTTAGAAGTGGAGTGTATTTGTCACAGATATTGGTTTTTGCCATATTAAAAAGTACTCCTCTAGGTGGCCTATGCTTTTATACATGGCCCTGTTCATGAAGGGCACTAATCTGTATTATTACATGTACTAAATGCCAATTAATTAAGTAACTCCCTTACGAGTTACGATAAATGATTATTTTAGGGTGGAGCTATACATTTTCCAATGGGTCTTTATCACAGCTATGTTGACAGGACTTTAAGTATGGTGGTATGCTTAGTACTCTCCTGAAGTAGCTGAAGTATGTGCCACAGCAGGTGCCACAAGCAGAACATAGATTTGCTCTGACATTAAAACATAGGGTACAGAAAGAGTGCAGGGTTGTTTGATGGATTTATAAAAGCATATGTTGTGAATGATTTGGAAAAGTGGAGCCTTCGGGGTATAGCATTAGAGTCAAAGCTAACTCAATTTGAAGAAATCCTGCCTCATCACAGCAACAGTTCTTCATGATGGTCATGGTATCTGTCATTAAAGAAACATTTTGACACCTCTAAGGAGAAGCTCACTGAAGTGTAACCTCTTGGGGACAGTAAGACCAAAATATTAAAACATGCTCTTTGAGCTCTAAGAGATACACTTCTGCCAAAGAACTGTAAAAATTTTACTTGCATCTGTTTTACAAAATAGAAAACATAGTTTACATTTCTTTCCCCATTCTTGACAATGCCCTCTTTGTAAAAACATAAATCTTGAATTTTTGCATCAACTCCCATTGCCACAGGATGTTGACAATCAATGTACTTTTAGCCCTTCAGGCACAGAGTGGCACAGAAGGCGACAGCTTTAACCAATCAAAGGATCTCTCTGCATCTATGACTTTGTCCCCAACACAGACTGACCAGTTCACTCCCACAAAGCAGGAGATGGAAAGCCCCTCCACAACAGGCACAGCTAAACCTCTCTGCCAACACACACACAGACTTCTTGCATCCACAAGCTGACATTTGCTCCTCTGCTTTCCACGATCAATGCGAAAATGTCAGTGTGGTTGTGATCTCTCCAGAGCTTTTCCTACAAAAATTTTTTCACATTACCTTGTACTTTTGGCCTTTGTGATGTCATTCTACAAAGACATTGGTTATTCCTTTACTAATACTCCAACAGTAGTATAGTATTTAGTTTTCATTTCCTTGATCCGTCTGCAAAATCAATTTTTGCTTTGTGTAGGAATTAAGGTCACAGATAACTTGCAAAAATTAAGTGAAATATCTTACCAGTCTGCTTGATAGTCAGTTTATGGACTTGAAGTGTGCCAAAACTGTAACCAAAATTAAAGATCTGTGAAAAATAACGGAATCATCCCAAATGCCACTAGGAAAGCAGCCTAGGCAGTGTATACATTTCCTAGATAAGTCCTAAAATATTTACACAGCCAGAAAACCTCAACGTCACCCGTAATTTAAAAAGCCAGAGCTAGATTTCCAGATATGAGAAAAAAATTACATTCTACAGTGGTCAGCCTCCTTAATGGAGTTATATTAGTTTATTCCAGCTAAAAATATTACCCTTAACTTAATGAGTGTAGAATTTCTCTTACAGAAGAATTTTAACACTATGTTAAATAGTATGTTTTCCGAGCTCTTTTTATACACAAGTGATTGAGAACAGCGGTATTATCCTTCAACTCATAAGGCTCTCTTGACAAGCATATTCCCCTGTAACTTCATAGAACTAGTGGAATTATACCAGGAATAAATCTGTTCCAGTATCTTCAGTTACTCTATTTGGAAACCAGTCATTTGCCTGACCTTCAGTGCAATGCTAAAAACAGAGTTTGTCTGTCATCAAGAGCCAGCGAGATTTCAGATAAAACAGAAGTCATGGCTCCTGCAATGAAATTCCAGGAGTGTCCATCAAAGGCTTGCCAACGATAGCATCTCACTCAGTCAAGACTTTCATACTTTGATAAAACTGGGAGAGAGGGGGAAGAGGAGATTTGGTACTGAGAATTGGCCATGTCACAGCAACTTAGTGCTCAGTCTCAAGTATACAAATCCAAAAGAATTCTTAAATTATATTCTACCAAAACTTTTATGAGTGGAACAGCTTGGGTTCCTCAAAAGTCCAATAATTTCTCACTGTATGGACAACTTACTTTTTGGGGTTTTTTAGCTGGCTGTGAGGTTGTTTTACCCCTCCAGGGGAACATTCCTTCCAACTACCAGCACCACAAGGTATTTAAAATAACATACAGAGCAACACAAAATGAATCAGGTCTGTTGTAAACATCGGTGTAAATATTGTGAGCAAGCACTGAAGTGGAAGCCGGACTATTTATTCTCCAACTTCCTTGTTTAAATAACAATAGATTAATCTTGTGTTCACTAGAATAAAAGGACTGTTATAGAAGGACAATTGCCAGGCAAGATTTCAAACTTCTTCCTTATGGTCCCACGCCAGTATGTAGGCTTACAGTGCCCTCTCTTCTGTCAGACTGGCCTTTCTCTTGACATTACTTAACCCAAACCTAGATCTCAAAATACCATCCCAGTCCTAGCAGAGTATTGCCCAATGCTTTGATAGTGAGAGATGGCGATAGCAAAAATTACCAGCCATTTCCACATGCAGCTTGGATACCCATCAGTACACACAGTGCTTGCTAACAACCTCACTATCCTGGGATATATGCTTACATTCCTAGTATTTGCACAGTTTGTTCAGTCTTGTAGTTCCTTTGGTTTCCACTTAGAGGATATGAACTATTACATATATATGCTGAGACTATGGGTAACAGTGGGTTAGAGTGAAGCTAGCAAAAACATGGTCTCTTCATCTCACAAAATGGACAATGTATATTTTAATCAAAAAATAAAGTCCTGTCCTAGTCTCTCTCACTGGTCTTTGCAATGAAAATTAACCATAAAAAACAGATTATGGAGGTGTCAGAGGCAAGAACCAAAAGCAAAAAGACACTTCAAGACAATATCAAGGATCAGAGAAGTGAAAGACATATTTCAAAGTTAAATGGATGTTAAAATTCATATTATCAATTTTTAAGTGCCACTTACAGGCAGCTTTCCTTGAACATGAGGCCATGGTGCTCTCTCTGTTATAATATCTAATTGAATTGAGGACAGTCACAGTACAACCTACTCACACTACAAAGTGATACAAGTCACCAGAGGAAGGGAGGAAAGTATCAAGAGACAGAGACAATCAATGGCTATTTGTGCTTGGAATGAAGCCGCACAAAAACTAAAAAGATACCACCAAAATAGCCTGGATTTTACTTATTCTGGTATCAAAGCAAGATAAACTGGGCAAAAAGTAAGTAATGGTGTGACAAATGACAGAGAAAAGATATATCTATATATATAGATATATCTATATATATATAGATATAGCTATATATATACATGTAATCAGGAATATCTGTTCATCACGGGTGTTAAAAAAAAAAAGTTTTTATTTAGGCCGTTTCCATCCAAAGATAAATACACAGGTCCCAGGCAGTAGACACTTACTAGGGAAAACAAGGAGAACACCTCATGTTCCAACTGAAAATGTACTAAGGATATTGCAAATCACTGCTTTTTTTGTCTGTTCTCAGGATTTCATATCTTTCTATAAAAACATATTTTTACTTGATTTTTTTTTCTTATTAACAGATAAACCTAGGGATTTGGAAATTTTAATTATAATTACTTTACTCAATAAATCTACGAAAATATTCAAATCAATACTTAGAAATAATTAGATGTTTCAACATCACCTCTTCAAGGGGGTCACCATCATGTCTTTTAAGGTGTTAGAATTTGGCCAGAAAAAAGCTTCTCTTGTGACACACTGAGAAAATTAATTTCTACTGAGTATCCCTTTATTGTCATTGCTGCAATGGTGAGAAGATATGAACAGCTTCAAAAGGTGGCAAGTACCCTTTATTTTCCAAAGAACTTTGGCAATTTGGGGGCTTTTCTCAATAATTCCTGATCCCTATTTTACTATTGCAAAATTGGATTGTCTGCAGTGGAAAAAGGTAATATTTTAGAGAGTATTTTCTAAACATCTCTCTTTACAGCATTAGTGTATCCAAGGGCAGTAGCACACTGGTGTGGATGTATGGCACAAATAGTCTCTACTCAGACAGCAGCCAAGATGCTTTATGGGAAGACTGAAACTAAAGACTTGTGGCATCCAGGCCAGAACATTCATTGTGGATGTTCTAAAATTAAACTCCAGCATGGAAAGTTTATTCCTACCTAAACCCTTTATTTACACATTGAACAAAGAGGTTTAACAATCAACTGCATGGCGAGAGCTTTTCCCTGGCCTCCTAAGGGGGGAGATGCATTTAATATTGGAACCCGATCCAATCTCTGCAAAACCACTGAAGGAGGATCAAGACTTAATGGAGACGAAAGAAGTAATATTGTTTACCAGTCCTTTTAGTGATGCTTCCCTCAGATAAAACTAATCAAAGGTCCAGTTAATAAGGCAAATAAGTGTTAAATTATAATAAAATTACTCCTTCATGTTGCTTTCTAGTCTATAAAGAGTTTTAATAAAACAAAATGTAGAGACCAAATTAAGTATTTGAGCTAAATACTCAAGAGCGGCAAGAGATAAAGACACCTACCCATATCATCAAACGGCATGAAACTTGGATCCAGCTTGGAATTCTTTCCCTATGAGAAAGATCATCATCTCACATTGTACTTATAAAATATAATACTGTACAAGAGAGTGTCCTGCCTCCTTTCCAGGTTGTCTTTAGGACACATGAACTCCAGGGAATCGTGGGTGGAATGTATAAAAGATCTTACTGCAGCTGCTGGTACTGCATCTGTTCAAGGGATAAATAAAGCAGCTAAGTTCTAGTTTTGGTTTCATACACTGCCAGTCCCTTGACATGCAAAGAAATTATATACCACCTCCTCATCTTGTCAATCACACTGCAAATATGTGTTCAATACTGTGGAAGGGATGATCACTTTTTTTTTGGCCAGGAATGTTCCCACAAGCTGAGATAACCTCCATGACAAGTCACATACACTGGAAAAAAACCAAAAGCACTTCATATTCTTCCAGAGAGTAACCCTGTTCATGTAAATTATCAATCTTTAGACTTCTTCTTATTCTTCCTAGGAAAGAATTGGGCCTAGATAAAACTGATATGAAATTAAAACTGAATTGATTCACAAATTATCTAGACCTTCAAGAAGTTTATTCTGTTTTGTTTCCCTTCACCACTTAATCCCCATGTTTTGGCATGCAGAATTCATGGCAATATTCTCAATCACTATCTGCTTGTATTTTTTTATATATATTTTTAAAGAAGAATAATGTGGTTTACTATCTATGCTCAGCATATTTTCTTCATAGAAAAAGTAGGACATTACAATCTAAGATGACATTTTGCAGGGTGAGGAACCACTGCTGCAGAAACTTAAGCATAGATATGCAGGAGAAGGGAATTGCTGCTGAGTAGGACAAATCCATCCTTTTGTGGACCATAGGATGTGTGGTCATAAAAGGAGGAAAGTCTCTTCCAGGAATTCTCAATGGAGATATTCTCTATTGTCAACACAGAAGTTATATTGGTATTAATTGCAGCTTGGGTTCCTCAACAGAGGCTAGAGAAGAGTATTTAATACAGCAACACATGTAATCAGAGAAACAGGAAACTCCCCAGCTTCACAGAGGGCAGTCATGAACTTCCATGAGGTACCATATTTAACCAGCTCCTTCCTGCATATTCTTTCTCTTTCCCTTCATGGCTCTGTAGGACATTATAACACCTTTTGGATGGTCTAAAATCTTCACTTTCTAAATACAGTCTTCATCTCTTTGCTCCTCCACTCTAACCACACTTAATGTGAACAGCATCAAAAGCTGGGAGCAAAGAAAGGATAACACATTCTGGTGAGGCAGAATGTGGGAACAGAGCAAGCAAAGGAGGCAGGGGAAGGAGGCCACATAAGCATTCCAGGCATACAGAAGGAGGAGACAGCACAGAACAATCTCACATGGAATGAGGATGAATGCCAAGAGCCATCAGTACTTGTCCTTGCAGCCGGCTGCTACAGCTGAGGCACACAGTTTTCAAGGGTGGCATAAAGCCTTCCTCAAAAGAGAGGAAAGCTTTGCTATTCCTCAGGGGTGAAACAGCCAAACAATTCTGGCACCTCAATAATCTCTTCACCCTTCCCATCAGGTGCCAACAGTCTGATACACACAACTCTGTGCATTTGTCCAGAACTACTGAGAGCTATATGGCAAACCAGCACACACTTCAATTTTAGAAGTGTTGCCCTGAAAAGCAGCAGTACCAAGCAGTGGGCAATTAAACAGAGAAGAGACTGTGCTTCAGGTAGATGTGGTTTGTTGCTGTCCACACAACTGATGATGCTTACAGACTGCTGACCACTTCTTGTCATGAAGAAAGCAAAGCACACACATAATAGAGAGATCTTCATCCACCCCAGCCCATACAGTTGACAAAAGGATTTAATCTTGAATAATTAGTTAGATAATTTAAGCAAAACGGTGAGATAAGAATATTTTAGACAGGAAAGGGATTTTGAGAGTAGGTTAGGAAGGTTCTTGTATTTTTCAACTCTTGCCAAAAAAATTTAGCAGAAAGACTATCCATTTATTTCCTACAATGCTTAACCTTAGCCAATGCTGATGAAAAAGACCATTTTGCTTTGACTATTTCTTTTTTAAACACCTGCCATAGTACCAACTGCTCTTAGCCATTTTTGATCCAGCTATGATTAGGTAAGGAGAGAATGCTGACATTCTCAAATAGAACAGGATGGTCCCAGTGACCCCCAGGATCAAGGAAAGGCAGCCCAAATTCACCCTAATACAAGGGCATTCCAATTTGGCACTATGTACCAGAATCTGGGGTTACATGTAGTATTTTTGGAGTTTTGGATAAGATGTCCCATTCCAGAAGCTTGAGGTAAACGTAGCATTGGTTCCAATTCAAAATAGCTTCCTAAGTTACTGGATGCTTTAAATATAGCATGAGAGTCCCACAGAGGCTTCTCAAAAGTGTGCACAGCACCCTAACCAGGTATAGTAAGTACTACAATGCATTGCAAATATTTTTATTCTTGCCACAAAGACTAATTGTCACTGATGCTGGCTTTAAACTGAGAACCCGTAAATTGTTTAAAGGAAGCATGTGCCCTTAAGCCTGTTACTTTTAATAAGAATGAAGGTTTATGTCTGTATTAGGTATGGCTAAGCAAGAGAGGCACGGAGCCAAAATAGCCCAGAGGCTGGAATTTGGACTCTGAGCAAGGGGAAGGTGGGAATATGGTGAGAGCATGTGAAAGGCTGTTTTCCTCCTAATCCTCAGCTGCCATTGCTACAAATCAAGTGTATTTTGAAGTATTTTGGAGAAAGGTTAAAACCTATTTATGCACCGTGTCCAGGCACTGAACACCTGTGGCATAAATTATCACAGCACCAGCTATGCACGTGGGAGGTACAGAAAGTAACTCTACCCTCTTCGGGGGATTTGCATGCCTTTAAGACATTTGGCCCATTTCATCTTCCTAAAAGAAGAGCAAGATCTCACTGACTTTTTGGGAAAATGGCTGCTAACCACCACTACCAAAGAGAGGAGTCACCTTGTATGAAGACCATTTAAGATATTATCTGGAGCTATTCGTAAGCTGAAAATGAATTTTTTCAGGGTACCTAATTCCAGGTACTTTCTTCTCTCTATTTATTGTGTTCTCTTTCTCCTGAAAATCTCTTAGAAGAACACATAAATAGCTTTACATTTGGGGGAAATATTATACATTTCATGGATCTGAAAAATGGAAGATTTTAGAACTGTTCCCAAGTAAGGCTGATCTAAGCTTCAGGGCCAGCTTCATATGATCAAGCTTCTATTTCTTTTAGCACCTGAGCTTATGATAGTAGCTAAATAAAATACTTTATTTAAAAAAAATCATCATCTATGCAACACATTTTGACAGGTGATATCTGTTTGCTTTTAAATATGTAATGGGAATTATTATACACAATGTGCCTGAACAGCACATTTATTGAGATCCTTGTCCTCACTCTGTACCAGCAAAAATGGAATTCTTTATGAATGCCATTTATGAAATATCATATCTTGCTTTTATCAAATTAGTATTTAGGAATTTAGACAACTGTAACAAAAAGCCTATTCTGATATTTTGTTCTCAGGTAACCTTTTTATTAAGGGTTTAATTACACTAGTACAGAAGAAACAGCCCTTTAACATGCAATATATAGAAGCCATTCTTTTTCAATTAGCATTATTCATTTCTACTAGGACACTACTGCTGACATTGCCAGACAATGTTTTAAATTCATTTATTTCCTCAAAACTTGCAGTTGCAATTGATTTTTACCATATTCAGCAGAAATTTCCCTCCTTCCTCACCCCTTCTCAAGATCTTTCAATGGGGACTAATAATTTACCTGCACATTGATCATTTGGCTAATCTTGCAACAGAACTCAGTGGAAGAAAAGAAGAGCACTATTGCATATTACACTGGACACTATTTGATGCTATATTATGCATTTAAATGGTGGCACCTCAGATAATCATGTGCAGAAACTTCAAGTTACAAACAAACTGGCTACATGAGATTGTCTTCTCAGCTAGCTCCGGGAAAGCTAGATAATAATGAAGACTATTGCATTTTGTACACCATTTTCATACTTCCATATTGCTATTCAAGGTCGGTGTTATTTTGGTTTTAAATACCCACATTTTCCACAGTTATGGAATAACATACACTTTATGCTACTAATTAGACAACAAGATGGGAACTGCTGTTGCTAGAATAGAAAGTTAATGATAACATATTTGCAGAGCTAATTTCTCTTTGTGTTCCACTGGCTGGAGAACATTTTGCAATAATGTGTTCAGAATAGAGATAATGACAGAGATATCTGCTGTGTTATTAAGACAGTCATTTACAGAGTTCAGACATCAGACTATAATAAAAACTTTTACCTGAGAAAAAATTTATTGTGCATTTTAATTATAAAGCACTAACAGTTCAGCAGCTTTAAATTCATAATTTAATGGTTACCTCCTGATGTTTACTCATTCTAAAGGGTCTGCAAAATTATTAACTTTAATAATTACTATGTAAATCTGAGGACTTCCTGAAATACTACATCAGCTATGTTCTCAAATAAGTAAACTCTAGGTCAAAGACTGAGCAATGTGTCAGATCACATTATCCAGTTGCCAGGACACACTGTTAAATACCAAAACAAGTGAAAAAGGAATAGGACTCATTTGAGTTGTGGATCTGTTTCCTTAGGTTAAGAAACCCTTTCCTCCCTCCTCCATAAAATCACAAGAGCTACTGTTATCCCCACTTGTGAACTCAGTTTTTCACCAGTCTTGAGTCCAAGTTTCTCACAGCTAACACTATATACCTCCTGTTCAAGGGAAGAGTTGCATTTCCCTTTCTTTTGCAGGAAAGAAAGCTGCAAAGTCACTTTATAATTGAGCTGGCAATTGCATAGATGTTATTCAGCCCAGTTATTTCACACACCGAGCTCTTTTCACAGATAATGCCACACAAGTATTGATGGTTCAGCTACAATCACACTCCAAATTAAAAAGCACTTAGGAGGTGAAATAAAGAAAGGGCTTCAAACCCATGGGTTATACATTTTGCGTCAGAACAGTCAGAGCAGCAGGTTTGATGATGTAACACCCTTTAAACCAGAACCTCGGCTATTACAGGCCATTACTCACATTTATCTGGCCTATATTCTAACAGGGCATTATGCTTCTCCTGAAATTCAAAACAGATAGAATTGAAGAATACAGACTTAAATAGATGATTTCTGCACAGTATCTGTGCAGAGCACATAATACTCCTTATTTACCCCTGACCTTCAGCAGTGGGCTTAGTATTTAGTGATTACTTTAATCACACAAACAGATAAGAGAGGCTGCCTTTGTGTTCCAAGTACCTACTTGATTTACAGGAGAAATCATTTGACCAAGAGCTGCAGCAAGCTACACGTTCTTCCTGAAAGTTATTTTGTCAAGTACAATACATGCATTCAAATCACATTACGTTATCATGCTACAGTTTAAATAAAAATTGTAATAAAAGGACTCTTCAACAAATAAACCTGAGTTTAAAGTTACAACAAACTTCACGGATTTTCCAGAATATTTTCTGCTCGGAAAGAAAACAAAACCTTACTTCTGTCATGACTGTTTACCCAGAAGGGAAAAATAACCCATCTTGTGCTGAAACTGCTTTGGATAACAAAATCGGTATTTGCTGAAATCAAACCTTCTCTTTAAGTGTTAGTGGCTCCAGGGAAACATCCACTGGGATTACTGCTCAGACCCGATACAGTATTTTTGGTCAAGACAGGAAATGTTGCCCAGCTCAGAATAACTAACACCTCACCTCTTAGAGCACCTGCACAGCCAAGTCTAAAACTCTGTTCTGTTTTATTCAGAGCAGAGACTTGAACTGCCTCCTCAGTATCATGGGATTTTTTGATCTGCAGGTGCCAGAACCCATTTCTCAGGTCCAACAAGTATTATTTAAATGGAATGCAACTACAGAATTTGCTCCCCCTCTCCTTGTCTGACATAGACATGACACTTGTGTTTGATGAGACACGCAACCTTATCATACAAATGCCCTGTACACTGAACTGCCATTTATAGTACAGATGCTGTCTACTGGAACATCTCAAATAAACAATACCAAATCAGGAGGTTGAGGAGTTACTTGTAGGGCTCAGGCTCACAGAAACACAATCATTTCTGATGTAGCTGTAAATATACCAGAACTGGCTTGCAAATTAGTTTTAAAGCAAACATACCACCTCAAATAGCTAGCACTCTTCTAGGATACTGACGTATTTGCATATATAACAAATAATTGCAGGTAATAAAATTCAGAATGCTCTAACTTAAGATGAGGTGACTGTTACTCAAGAAGTAATCAACAAATTAAACAGATTATCCCAAAGAAATGCTGATGCCCACAGAATAGTTGTTTTATCAAAAAAATAGATAGTAAAGTTTCAGAGTGTTCTGAAAAGCTGGCCTGGAAGTATTTATTTTCCTCTCACAAGGAACTATTTTGAGTTAAACTGTAAGAAGACTGGAAGAATCTGAAACTGCTCAAGCATAAGAAATCACTACAGTTTATCTAGGCATAAGACAGTCATTATATTAAATGGCTCACTCCCTTCTCAGAAGTTGACTCTGTCATTTGAACTTTAAAGGAAAAAGGAAACATCTCTACTGAGTAATAGTTAAAGAAGAAGACTCCTAGATTTCTAGAGGACACCAGACTTATCTGTTAGTTTAGTAGAACATCAACTATTATCAGTACTAATCTATAGCTTTTGATATCGTGAAGGACTTCTTATTTGGAGATGAAAAACCCCTCTCAAAGCTGCAGTTGCAGCTGTAGGACAGCTACTCAGCAGTCTGATTCACCAAAGGTGGATGCTTAACAAGTGATGTGGGATCAGCACTTCAAGCGAACTTGCTGAATTCATTCAGCTCAGTCAATACAGGTAAACTGCATTTTTCTGATTATAATTTATGTACAGCACCACATGGCCATTCAAAGGACAGCTGCAGAATGCACAAAGCCTGACCCAGATCATCTGAGGTTTCCCTGCATTCAAGAATAGAAGAAAAAAGTGAAGAGGGACTGCCTTCACTCCTCAGTGGTCTGTTGTAAGGCACTGATACGCAATAGGCCACAGGAAATGAATACTCTCACATAGCTCCTCTAAAGCAAAGGCAGAGGTTGGCATATGTATGCTAGGGAGTGGAGGAGGGACAGGAAGCAATCAGGAAGAGAAACTGATAAAAGGAAAGAGCCTAACAACTGTGAGAAAAAATCTTCCTGCTCCTGCAGAGACAGACTGCAAAATGCTAGACAAGGGTTTTCCCGACTCAAAAGGCTGTTTCAATTTGCTTGTTGCAGAGTAAGTATACAGATCAGCTAATTTAATTCTTTTTGTAGCAGTTTTTGCTGCTTTCCCTTACTGCACTTACATCATCACCAGATTTCAACCTTTTCATCACTTAATCAAAAAAAAGAAAAGTAGTTCTTGAATGTTTTTGTTTTGTTTAAACACTATCTCCTGTTTCAGTCCCTGGCTTTAGCTTTGGAAGCCAAGCAGCTGAAAAACCTCTCTATTAGGAAATACAAAACTGTATGGATAACTGCAGAGTTATTATTATGGATAATAACACCAGTCGTGAGTTACCACAGTGATTTAAGTAATATTTCCACTACCTCAGATGACGATAGCTCCTTCATACCTTTCAGTTCATTGCATCACCTGCAAGCCAGCCTGTCTCACTAGAACTGTTTAGTGTTCAAAAATAAAGGTTCAGAAACATATGAAGACGTTCTGTTATTGCATCCAACCATGTACAATCATACCACCTTATGTAACACGGCAACCGAGCACTTAGATAATTAACTATGTCCAAAAGCCTTCTTACAGAGGATTAGGTCTATAAAATTAATGAATTTTGCTTGCTTCCAGACAGTTCAAGCAGGAGGAGAAAATAAACAGCTTTGCTGCCCACATCAATTTGGAAAGACCAGATTTATGTATATGATCATGCCACTGGTGACAGCGTTTAGCACTGCCAACAACCTGCAAGTCTCATTCATTTCAGCAGGGCTGACAGATGCTCAGCTTTACTAAGTCTGTCAATACTGTTTTCCTACCCCTGCTACCTGCTTATGACATCTCATGACAGAATTTGACATCTCATGACAGAATTTTTCTAGGGGGTAGGATGGTCTGCAGGGTGGGAACTGGAAAAATAGTTTACGGATGATTTCCCAATGCTATTGTTAAAAGAGTGTGAAAGCTGCAGAGTGACCTTAACTCTTCCCTACTTGTTTTTGTCTCCTCTTTTCTTGTTCCCACTCCCTATGTTAGTCAGGCATTTATTTTTAGATAAAGAACAGATAAGCAGAACAATCCATTTCAGGAGAACACATGTTCACCTGTCACCCAGCTGACTGACTGTGACTCCTGTGCATTATGCTGTTGACTATTTAGCAGTGAGCTGATTACCTGGGCCTACCTGAATGGGAGAAAATACAGTGTCTCAGACACCATTTTAAAGATTTCTTTAGAAGTGAACTGCTGTGCCAAACAGCTCTGGGCAATTCCTTTCCTCGTCCACTGTGTTAAGAGCATTTTTCCTGAACAGAAACATTAGCAATCCCACAATCCTGTATTGTGCTCTTGTCAGCAGGTTTCAAAGACCTTCAGGATTTCTCCCCCGCTCTCCAGGTAAAGTGCAGGATGGGTGGGAATTGTACAGGGCAGCGTGACAGAGTGCAGGTCAAGAGGTCCCCACTTTATGTCTATGCACGGGCTAACTTCATAATGGCACAATAATGGTGTCCTCTTTCGGAAGGGTCCTTGCAAACATGGTGGTCTAATACTATAGATGGGGTGAACAACCCTGGTGACTTAGACTCTTTCCATCAGCATGACAGAAGAGCACAGAGCCTTCATGAAAAAGGACGAATCTTTCTGTTCTCTGTGGCCCACCCACATACAATCTAATTAATTAGGGGCAGTCAGAGCACAATGAACGCATCTGCATGCGAAGCCTGTCTGCAGGCTTAGGTGGACACTGTGCACATGTAGTCAAAAGGGACATGGCACATCTGGTATTAAAAGCAATTATAATACTCTTTAAGTTGAAGTATTTGGGGTTTAGGACCCATCTTGCACATAGAAAGTCTAATCTCATCTCAGGGCATCTGTGGATCAAAACCAGTCCATTAACAGGTGTACAGCACCCACTAGCAACATTTAGAGCTGTGTGCCCTTTCCAAGAAGGAGATCTTCCTCACAGTTATCTTCTCTCCCCTGCTCCCCACCAGGAATATCTTAAAAATGTAAGTACAGCTTCCCTTTCCCCACCACAATAAGACTGCAATTATGGCTGAGTTCATAGGTCAACTCACTTATGACTGCAAATTCCTGACTAAGGGGAATATCTGATCTGTTTAGAGATATATTTAAGTGACAGATGCTAAAGAAAAAAACAGATTATAATCAAAAGCCATGTATTACACTGTGTTCCAATTAAAAACATCACAACCATCAGGCATAACTATCCCAGCTCCCCCTGAAAGAGACTATGTTAACTCCTGTATGTCTGCCTCTGCCCTCATAAGGCAGGCTCTAAAATCCAATCTCATCCCAAAGCAGTAGTCCCAACTAAAAACTGGGCCTCACTGGAAAGGAGTTGAAAACATTTAACAGTGCTTTCTGACACTGCTAGGGCTGAAAATGCAGTCAGCTGTGTGAAGAGCTAATTCCTCCACACCTCTGGGAATTCAGCTGTCGAAGTTTCACTTCTGCTCCTCCTATGCTTTCCAAAGCCCCATGAGAATCATACAGCCTTTGGGCACAGTGCTTACACTTTCAGAGATTACTATCTGAGACAATGAGCTCTTTGGGAAACAACTGGCTTTTCATTACTGATGGTGTCATACAAAGTGCAAGTGCCACAGCCCTGGCCCGTGACTGACAGACTCTAGGTATGACTGAATGACTTAGAAGAAAATAATCGACACCATACAGTGCAGGCTGCAAAGTGTCATGAAAATGCCTACAAAAATATGATGGCACCTCTCTGTACTCACCTTGGATGGGATGAGAAAAGAAATACCAACACTATTCATGGAGAAAAAATTAATCTGAGTTTATGAAGAGAGTTTATTTTCATGGGCAGGGTGTATTTTAGGTTGTCTTTTACTTGTTTGCTTTTAATAATACTGCCAGAACAGCCTTCTTTGCAATTCCTATGCTGCTTCTGCAAAAGGAGTTATGAAAAGTATGTCTCATCATCATAGGCCTTAATATTAAGGTAAATGTGGCTCTTCCAAGAAAAGGGATAATGTGCATAAGAACAAGGGAGATCAGATGATACAGTTCCACAGGATGAATATGAAATAGCATAGCTAAGATTTCAGCAGCTCACCCAACTGACTTTGAATCACATTTGTTGCAGAGATATAAATTTTGTACCCACAATGTAACAGACTGTATTTCTTCATTATGAAAAAACAATACAGTTTTAAAAGCAGCGTAGGTGGCTTTTTTTATTTTGTTTTTGCAGTGGAGCAGACCTTTTATTTGCATTCTACTTGTTTGATTAAATCATTCTGGTATTTCTCTTACACACTGTTATGTAAGTAACCTCTCTTGTCACTGTACTGCAAAATAAGCCTTCTGCAGGTGATTTGTGGAGGAACCAAGACCTCTCTAGAAAGATCTGAACATTCTGGAGCAGATTTGAGACTGTCAGAAACAAGAAAAAAAGAGAATGGAGCTACCAGAAATTACACAGAAGTATCTTATAAGAGAAAAGCAGGTAAGGGAAACACGAATTTCCTGAAACCATACAATGCTAAAAAATATTTAAGAAACTGAGCTAATTCAGATGATAGGAGTACTGAACTGCAACACCTTAAAATAATGCTTCAAGGGGAAGATAAAAAAAAAGGCAGCTAGGATATCTATGGCTGTAATTGACAGATACACCAGGTAATTAATTATTAAATCACATGCTGTTTGTCATCTGCAAATGGAAGGCTTCTGCATAATTTAAGACAGTATTTTAAGTACTACTGAGTCTTCTGCTTGACATGTCTAATTTTTATCCAGTTATTTCACCCCATCACAAGAGGGGATACATCCCTTTGTTCAGTTTTAACACCTGACTTCACACATTTATAAGCAGTTACATGTTTATTTTCTAGAAATATAATTCTGTATTCCCATTCAGAGTTGTTCTACTCCCTTCCCCCCAAAAAGCAGCAGTGAGGCCCCTACCAGCAGGACAAAGAGACAACACTGTACAAAACAGAACTGGAAGCTTATTTAGAAGACACAGTATCATCATTCATAGAAATATACTAACCAGAACTGTCTTCCTGAGGCATTATCAATGCCAGGCTGTACTTCAAACTGGTACATTTCAAGTTCACATTATATTCTCTTTATTCACACCTAGGTGCAAAGATCCTCAATTCTGCTAGGCCAGGTCAAAGTGTACATACCACTGCTATTTTCCAACCCAAACAGGCTCAACATGATTTTTTTGCACACTTACTCTGGAGATGGTCAAGGGCATGTTGAAGTCCTTGCCCCCTTGCAGTCGGAAGCCCCACGGTCCAGGTCCATTCAGAGTCACACTGTAAGCCATTTTGTACCACTTTCACAGGCAGCAGCAGGGCACTGCAGGACAGAAGGACGGGGCAGACAGAAAAAGGTGTGAAAAAACAGAATGAGAATAGGGAAGGGTTTTACATAACGAAAGCAATTCTCTCTCTGCCTTGCCTGTTCAGTCGTGCTCTGATACCACCTAAGAATAGATGAGAGCTATAATGCAGATGCTGATATCCCAGCTGAGTAGGGCCCATAAAAGGTTTGTAACCAGACACCTACTATGCAAAGACTTCATGACTCAGAGGTCTAATATAGTCCCCAGGGAAGGGGACAGATCTTTCTAGGCTCCTCAAGCCCCTCATGCTGCTCAGTTACCTTATGGATGAAACACGTTTTAATAAAACAAGCAAACAAAATCCCATGCTAAAATCCCAAACACTCAAGTCTCTTTACTAACCTGTTAACAACCACAAAGCCATATTTAAATTCTGCTTCAGCACCTAGGTTTATTGCACTGTGACATATAATACAAGTTCCTTCCATATAGATTTTCCATATGTAGCAGGAAAGGCACCAAGA
The DNA here is from genome assembly GCA_013398115.1 of Falcunculus frontatus. Classification (NCBI taxonomy): domain Eukaryota; kingdom Metazoa; phylum Chordata; class Aves; order Passeriformes; genus Falcunculus; species Falcunculus frontatus. The sequence goes on along the minus strand of VZRV01006390.1, from coordinate 216,153 downwards.
AAGTGTTTACCTTCTTTTGAAAAGTTTGTTAAACTGAAAAAAATATATACTACATGCATTTAGCATCACCAAAAAAAAAAAAAAAATCCTGCTTCATGTTTGGCTCTTGATTCCACAGCCCTTGTTTTCCCTAGGAAAAATTAACATTTAGTCTTTCTGAATGCAGAAAGATGTATCATGGGATACTTCTCATCAACATTTGATTTCTGTGACAAAAGCCTGGTTTGACTATATACCTGTTTTGTCATTTCAATACAAGTCTTCTAAAGGCGTGACACTTGAATGAAAGGCCAAGAATACAAATAGTTAGATAACTGCTTCCTTAATTAATTCCTTTATTTTTTTCATAGTTTACATTCCAGGTCTTAGGTGTTCCATAAAACTGTAACTCTTGTTCAGTAATGCTGGATAGCATTTCTCCTTGGATTGGAAATTTCTAAAATACAGAGGACGTGAGGGTAGGAAAGAAGCTGTTGGCAGAACTATAGATAAAAACAAAAAGTTTCTGCTCTCAGGGTAATGCAATAAATAACGCTAAAACATTAAATAATACATTAAATAACGCTCACCCCTTTCAAGTCATTAATTTGTGCAGGACCTGCAGAACCCCTCTCCTGTATTTTTGCAGCATTTATCTTCCTTTATCTTCTGGTTAGAAAAAAAATTGCCATTATATCAAAAAAAAAAGGAAGGGAAAGAATGAGTTCTACTTTGATAATCAAAAAGGTAAGCAAACCCACACAATGCACTAGAGTGAGGCAGCTCAGCTTGAACATTGATAATGGGTCACCCTGCCAATAAACCTACCTTAAAACATGATAAATATCTGATGACAAAACAGCAGAGAGCAAACACCACCAGGAACTCAGTCTTTATCTGAGGAGATGGTCGATAATTTCTCAAAGCCGTGAAGCAATAAAAGTTTCTGTCTAGCATTCACAGTGCCAGAAAAGCCATTTGTACAAGGGAATAATTAATCTCTGCATAGGCACTAGACTAAACCATACAACCCTATCTTTTAGCCAGAGATCCACATTAAACCACAGCAACTCACACAGATTTAAATAAAAGTTACACTCAGCCAGTAGAACTGGCCCCAACCAAAATGAAAGCAAATAGAAAGACACAGCTTGAGAAGAAAATAGGGTTTTGATGTCTCACAAATACCTCAAAGGTACATTTACATTAAGAGTATTTATACCCTGTCCTCTCTGAGTCCAAGAGGACTGATGTTTGGATGATGACTTTGAGGAGAGACAAAACTGACTTGTTGGACTTAAAATTGCAGAGTTTCCTGGCCTGCCAGTTTATCTAGTACTGAATTTTTTTTTTTTTTTTAGAAAGCCACATGCACGCACAAAAGTTTGAAGGTATATTCTCATTGTACTATTCCTTTTACTTTTCCTAGGAATTCACTGCTGGTTTTAGTGCCCTTTCTTGGCTCCATTTCAAGGGTTCGGGAGAGCAGAATAAAACCAGGAGTAAGATAAACATAACAAGTTATTGCTTCACTACTAAAGACAGTATCAAATAAATAGTAGAAGAAAGGCTATAGTTTGATGGACTGTCAATTCTGTGCATGTTACCTTCCCATACCTATATCTTCAGTTATTTTTGTAAAGAAAAAGAAAGGGAGGGGGGAAGTAAAACAGAATAAAACCACACAACAAACTGAACAGACCTAAGCATTAAGAAACAGAGATGTTGTTTAATCATACACTATGTGCTTCTGTCCTACTTTCACATCTGTAACACGCCATTTGCTTATCAGTTAAGACATCTGAAAGGATCTGAGAGATCCTTCAGGCCTAGTGGTGTGCTAAGAAACCAGAGTGGGCATCTCATTAGGGGCTCTGTCATTTGAATGAAATGTTAAACTGAGGTCACTTGCTCCTACTCCTCTGGTTTCCGTCTGTGTCTGCACGAATGTTCAGCATAGCTTGGCATTTTTAAAAGGAAAGTGTAGAGGATGTGCCAGTGTCCCAGCCAACATTCCCCTTCAACACATCAGCACCACAGCTCTTTCATGTGTCTGCACTATCACTACCAGGTGCAATTTGGAGAAAGAAAATTCCAGTTTTCTCTCTCCAGGCCTCCCTAAGTCCTTTCCCTCCTGTGTCTGTATCCCCTCTGCCTGCCTGAAGAAAGCTCTGCTCCTAATAATGAAGTTAAAATGCTACAGAAGCTCATGCTGCAGTCACAGCTCCATTTATTAGAGACACTCAGCACAGGTCTCACCTGCAGACTTTCAGTACAATCAGCCTTTAAATAAAAAAAACTGGTGATCCACCCAGATGGCTATTTCGGCCCTGCCCTGTTTTCAAAGCTGAGACATCAGTGCAGCAGGTACAGTGCCACCAGAGCTACCAGAACAAACCTCAGAAAAACCTTCTGGGAAACCAGAGGCTGAAATAAACTGTGTGTATATAACTGGCAATTTCCTTGTTTTTCAGACGCTTGTGATGTTTAGATTAGGTTTTAAGTTGCTTTACATAACTGCCTGCTAGTCTGTTTCAAAAATAATTTTTGTTTGCTCAGATAATAGTATTTTGTTTCTCACAGTGTGCCTTCTTCCCTGCATTCTCTGGCTATGTCAAAATCTATGACTTGCTTAAAGCTCCCTCCCTTCAGAGAGAAGCTATGCTGAGTGCTGAGTCAGATGAGGTCACTGATGTAAGGAGTGACATTTAAACAAAAAACATATTCCAGGAGCAGGGTGACATTTTCTCTACACATATCAAATCAGAGGATTGTCCAGAGCTCACCAGACACCCCCGCCTCCTGCCCCAAGCTATTCCCAGCTGACTGATGGGAACAGTTGCGAGGAAGCTGGATGGGTACCAGGCACAGGAGAGTGCCACCACCTCCAGCAAATGCCTCTGAGCCCCAGCAGAGCTGTCCTTCCACAACTCCAGCAGAGATGTTACACCAGCGGAAACAATTCACACGTGCTAGGAGACCATGCTGTGCGTATTACAGTGAACTGACTTTGGGACAGCTACAACTGCGTGCTCAGGAGTGCATGGACATTAAGTGAATGAAATAAAAGCCACTAGTGTCAATGCTAAATTAAGGTGGAAGGAAACAAGTAATGGAAATTCCAATTGTTAAAGTTGCTACTACTTCATGGAGCTGGCCACATTAGTCAGAGGTTATATTTTAGCTGCTGTGGTAGATGTGTGTACAGGGGAGACTTGAATTACTGTTACTGCAGCAACAAGGTTGTATCATTTGGATCATCAAGGATTTCAGAAGTGGATAGCTTGAGAGTTTGACTTCTGAGCTGCAATAGACTATGAATCTCTGGTACATAAAAAGATACATGTAAGGTCATGGTTTCAATGCTTTATGTTTAGGCAAATGAGACATTTGCGCCGCACAGGAATAAACTATTATTTCCTCTTTAATAGAAAGATGTTCAACAAGCTGGATAGACTTTCCTTTAGAAAAAAAAAAAAACAAACAAAAAACCCAAACAACCAAACCAAAAAACCAACCAAACAAACAAAAAAAAACCAAGCAAAAAGATTGTCTTTTTTTCAGTCTCCCTCACCTGAGGGAGTGGCAATACAAGAAGGCAGCATTCAGCTTTATGACAAACACACCCTTTTTGTCCCATGGATTCCCGCACTGTCCCCAGTACAATTATCTACAATCCTTCAGAAGGGTGGGAAAGCAAGGGGAATGGAGCCTTTGAAGAAACTACTCGCTAGACACATGCATGAAGAAAACCCAAGCTTTGAACCAGTTGTCCAATATATGCAATCCTAGAGTTTTCAGAAGTTTTGAATCAACCCAATGTTAAGTACATTTCACATGAAATCAACAGCTGTATTTCAGGACTGATTTTCATTGTCATCCACAGGACAAAATAGTACATATTTACTATATATTAGCTAAGTAGTGCAAAGAAATTTGAAATTGACACAGTAGAGATGGAAAAAACTTTTAGCTCTGAATTCCTACTTTGCCAGGGACAAACTGAATATACAAGTAATTACCAAGAGCAAAGGCATTTCTCCCCACAAGTTCAATATTGCTTCCAAAGTAAGACTATTCTGCAAAAGAGCTCATTGCGATCTCCTTTACTTCATTGCTGAACTCTGAACTAAGTTGAGCTAATCCTACTTGTACTTCCATGTACAGCTTTGTTTCACCTATTTATTAAAAATCCTTCAATTCTCACAGACCTTAGGATTTCTGAGTTCCTTTTAGTCCCTTTATCAAGTTGTCCTATGTCCTGATCTTTCTGAAGAAGCTAGGTTTTCTATCATACTTGGCTTCACCACATTCTGCTTTGTCAATACCTTACTAAGACTGTACTTTGTGGATTCCAGAAAAAGCCCATAATTCTGGGGAGATATGCTTGAGCAATATAATGATAGAATATTATCTTCCTTCTCCATAATATAATACCTTCAGAAATGCAGCTCAAGTGTTTCCTGTTTGGCTGTTTGCTGCTGCCAGTATCACTTTACCAATTAACCCAATTTGCTATCTACCCCTCCCTCTAGATCCTTCACCATGACTGTTTTCACCTTTACAAAAAGCCCCCTGTATTTCACACTTTTTTCCTCTACTACATGGCCTTTTCTTTCCTGCACCAACCTCCTTTAACTACCATAAAAAATTTGGTATACAATACAATTTAGTCAGAATTAAACTTTAAAAGATTTGAAGATTTTTTGGTAACTATGTTAAACTGGAAATCTGTGGAGAGACAGATTCACCATGAAAGGGAAGAAGAAGGTCCCTCTCCAGACTGTTTGTAAAGATTTAAGTGTATGTTAGTAAGTTCTCATCTTAGCAGCTTTTCAGTCACTGTTTTTAAAGACACTCCCTACACCATGTAATACTTAAGATTTCTATGGCACTTACCTTCCCATGTTAAGAAAATTTCTTCTTTTAAGGTAAAGAACACCTAAACACCCGTTGTTTTAACCATGACCTGTTTATAAACATAACCACAGCACTTAGGTGACCAGCTTTAGGTGAGAAAATGAGTCAACAGCAGCAAACTGGATTAAAACGCAGGGCTCAGTTTCTAATACATGTACTTGAGGCAGAAAAAGAAGTCTGTAAAATGTGTTCAGTTTTCATGGTTACTCTCCAACTCTGGGCTGAGACCAGAAAAGTTTACAGCAATCCTGTGACTAGTGTAATTTGTGCCTTGCTGCAGGGGAGCCTAATCGACTGTTCGGCCTCAGGAAGGAGAAAACAGTGAACGAAAAAATCCAAACAAACGCAAAGACATCGCCGTCAGCTCCACACAGAGACCAGGGGCTGAGCTCTGACATCGAGGTCACAGGACCTCTCACAGCGCAGGCTTTGCCTCCTGACTGCCCGAGGTCTGGAACAGCGCGGGGAGCGCCCAGCGAGGCTTACGAGAAGGATCCTGTGCCGTCAGTGTAATTTGGCCATCGCAGATTCCTCAGGGATCACCGCAGCACGCTGATGTAGCGGTGCGCCCATACGCACAAGGGTGCAAGATAACTAAGCAGCCTCCCAAAAGTTACACTTCAGCCTCGCCTACTTACTTCTGCCTTCCCAGTAAGGGCTCTCCGGGGTTTAATTTTCCCCTACAGACTAGCTGTAGCCGCGGCGCGACCCACCTTGTCTCGCTCAGCGGCACCTCCGGGCCGAGCAGCCGCCCCCCGCCACCTCCGGCCGCGCAGCACTGCCCGGGCCGCGCAGGCTGGGTCCCGCCCCCGCGGGAGCCGCGGCTGCCGCACCCACGGACATCGCCCCCGCAGCCAGAGGGCGGCCGCGGCCGGGGCCGGGGCCGAGGGGAGCGCGGAGCCACCCGCCCGCCCCCGTGGCGAGAGAAGAGCCGCTGCCCCGCAGGTGGAGCCTTTACCGGGAGCACCGCGCTGAGGGAGGCGGCCGCGCCCCGTCCCGCCGCGAGGGGGCGCTGGGTGGGCAAGGCGGCGGCGGGAGGGGATTTGCCTCTGGCGGTGGCGCAGGGACCGATCCGCAAGAAGCCGCTGCCGGCGGCGTGTAAATATCCGAGTTTGGGCCGAGATCACCTCGGGGCCGCGGTGGCAGAGCGGGAAGGTGGCACAGAGCTGTGGGGAGCGGTTCGGCCGAGCGCCGGGGCAGCAGGTATCCCGGGGGGCGGGCGTTCCGCGTCTGAGCCCTCAGGGAAGGATGCGAGGGATGAAATGGCGGCGGGAGCGGGGGGGCTGCGCCCGCGAGTGGGATCAGGAGCGCTCTGGAAGGCGGCGAGGGTGGCCGGGAGGGGCTGCTGTCCTGCCCAAGTTCAGCAAAAGCTCTTGAGCTTGTGCATTAATGCTGTGCGGGCTTGGAGCCCGCCGCCTTCAGCCCCTTGGCTCACCGCCTGCTGCCTTCAGCCCCTTTGCTCGCCGCCGGAACACGAGTGAGAACGGTGGTTTCATTCCCTGACCCGTAGGAAAAGTGGAAGCGAGGCTGTTTTCCCCCACCAATTCACTGATGTTGATAACCAGTGGTCGTTTTAATTAAGTGCAAAAGTTAAAACGACGTCCCGAGAGGAGACAAAGGGTTTGGAAGACAAAAAATGCAGAACAACAATTTAATTGCCCACCAGGATACTGATGCTGAGATGATTTAAGAGATTGAGCCTTGTGGTGCCTTCACATGGTCCTGCTGAGTGCTGTCAAGGACCAGGCAGCCCGCTCCGTACATCCCTCTATTCAGTAGTTTTGTTTGGTTTGCTTTTTTGGCTTTTTATGTTATAATCCCCAAAATATCCTGCAGAAAGTCAGCTGTTTTCTCAGTGCAATAGCAGAGCCACTGCTTTATGAGTTTGTTAAAAATTAAAAAAAAAAAAAAAAAGAAAAGCCTGCTCCCAAATGTTGAATCGCTGGAAATGCGTGCGGTGCCCCGTGGCATCGGAGCCCTCTGGGATTTGCCCAGGAGCGAGAATTCCCCGGGCTGGGAAGGCCCCGGGCAGGCAGCCCCTTGCCGTGCTCCGGAGCGGAGCGCGCTGTGCCGAGGGGCCGCTCCCGGTCAGCACCAGGGACAGGGCGGCGGCGCGGGCGGCAGCGGCCCCACCGCGCGGGCCCGGGGCAAAACCTCCGCGGTGAGGGGCCGAGAGCGCCTCACGGGCCGGCATAAACACAGCAGGGGAATCGCTGAAAGGCACAGCCCTTTTGAGAACTTTCTCAGCTCCAGCCTACTTAAAAGGATCGGAGTTCAAGTGTAGTTTCTTGTCTTCTGGAACCTCAAGTCTCTTTACACTTTAAGTAGTGACTGTGGTACACATCAAATGGGCTCTTTTGGTCCAATACACAGGATGCACAGACCAGGCCAGGAAAAATTGATCTAAATTATTTCTGTATTTATATTTGGCCAAAATTCATATTCATATGGATTGTGACTTAATGGTAGTTGCAAAAATAGTCCACTGACAAGTTGGCTTATATCCCCAAAGGAAACATTTTGCATCTTGTGATGAGGTGAGCAACCTCCTAAAGTAGCATACTTGGTGATTTAGACTGGAAAACATGATCCAGATGGTGGAAAATTATGTTTATTTCATGATGTTCTGTTAGATTATCCCATTCTGTGTGATAGAAAAAAATGTATTTGGATTTAAGGACTTATACCTGAACCTTTCCAAGGCCTTCAATAACCTGATTTTCTGCTCCATGGTGAAAGTATCAACAAGGATGACTGGGAATTGGCCAATAATCCTGTTCTGATAAGTGGTAGATCAGTTTTTGCTCCAGACTTTGTTTTTATTTGAAAAAGGATGAAATACACTAGCTTATTATATGTTTCTCAATAGGTCACTCAAAGCCGGGGAACTTGAAAGTATGGGAGCTCTACCTGCTCAGCACTCTCTAAAAGAGCTGCAGGCTTATTCCCAGAAACTTGTGCCTGTTATTTGGAGGGACAAAATCCTCTGTCCGGTTTTTCTAGAAAGCACTAGTGACAGTATTAAAGTAGTATTTTAAATGATGGTTCAGAAATATGTTGCTTACCTACCAATGGCCTTGGAATGGTTCCCTGAAACACCTTCGGGGTCACCACTTAGCACAAAAAGCTGAGCACTGAGACTGCACTGGCTAGGCCATCTTGTGCAAACAATCCTATTTGCTTTCTGGAAAGTAGCTTACTGATAGATTTAGCTGTCTGTTTTCCTCAGTGACTCACTCAGTGTGATTTGCTTTTGATCCATGAGTTTCATTCCAGCCTGGGCGATTTCCTTTACTGGAAAATTCAGATAGTTCTGTCAAGGGCTCATTTTCTGTAAGTCTTTCTCCTAGTCTTCTATCCCTTCTTCTAATCACAATCTGATCTCCCAAACTGTTTTATCAGCTGTTCAGCCTCAGATCGGTCTCAGAAACATTGTTTTCCTTGTAAACAGGCCCCTCATTTTTTAAAAACTTCTGCTGAATGTCTTCATTAGGGTTATGAGGTACTTTAGTAAACTGTCTGCACAGTTTATTTGCTGTAATTTTAAACTGAAGGTGCAACCACCACGGATGGAAACTTGAAAGAATGACTGCTACCCAACAAGGCTGGCCTCCTCAGCTACTAAGGGGCTCCTCACCAATGATGATGTTAGGAAAATCAACAAGTAAAGTGCAGACACTGCAGCACAAAGTATGGATGTGCTTTCTCCTGGGATATAGCTTTTGACATCTCATCGCACTCCTTGCCCAGCTGAAGGGGTTCTGAGTTCAGAAAAAAACAAGTGATGAGTGTGGCTTTCTGAGAGCCTCTACTGAGGAACAAGTAACTGGGAAGAAGATACTGCCTTTGGTTTGGATGGGCTGACATTTGCACTGTCATTTACCCGAACTGTAACAGCTCCAGTAGATGACACTGTTCCATTTGTGATTGCTTAGCAGTTCTGATTTTCCCACTCCTTTTCGCATGCTGTGTAAGGGGGCAGGAGAGTCAGTGGTTTGTTCCTTCTGTCACTGGCAAATGGGCAATTTGCAAAACAATCACAATTTTCACTTCCCTTCTGACAAAAGACTGGGAGGAATTTCTTTAAAGTTAGGACTATAGATGTATCCAGTTAACAGTCTGATTCATGTGGGGTTGTGTTCTGGCATTGGCAAAAAGGCTGCCAAAGGAATCTAATACTTTGGATATCCAAAATTATTTTGTTTTGCAGAAATTTTACAGAAAATCTTAGGAACATGTAGCAAGCACAGCTCAGATGAGGATCATATTTTTAGTGACTCTATTTTAGTAATTTTACCCTTATAAGATAGAGGTTCATCATTCCCATTTTCAGTCTTATCTTAATAATTTTGGAGGCTTCCTAGTGTTGCCCACATACGAGAGTAAACAAACATGGAAACAAAATAATCAAAAGGTGAAGCTGTTACATAGAGTTCAATAGAACACTGTGAATTGCAATTCTAGAGTGTTGCTCAGACATAAAAAAAAGAAGGCTGTCCACATGGCAACCTCCTTGGACTGTTCCTGTCATTTCCCAGTAGTATATTATTAGCATAACATTCCTGGTACAGGATGAAAACAGAGTAATGGCGGTAGGTAATTCAGGAGGGACTGTCAGCAGCATGAACCCCAGAAATGCTGCTTGACTTATAACCCTCACCACTTTCATGCTAAATTTGGGCTAATCTGGCCCCAAAATATCAGCACAAAAATCTTGTGCACTGATTTTAGATAGAAGAAAAGCTGGAATTCTCTTAAAAAATAATATTTTCAGTTAGTTTGGCTAAATAAATCTGGCCTCTTAATTCTAACTCACTGTTTAACTCTAAATACTCAGTTGTAAATGCAGGCTCTTTGTATGAAGGGAAAGGTGAATCTCTTCCCACTTGTTTCCCATGGTATCTCTCTGCATCTCTTCATTGAAGATTGACTAACCCTTCATTGCATCTTTCTTACAACAGGCACTGTTAATCTCCTGTTTGAGTATGCAAAAGCTTCCTGAATGTGCCTCGCAGCACTCCAAGAGTAAATGATATGGCCTTTTACAGATGATCTTGGGTACTGCACTAAATCAAATTGCCCAACTCACAGAAGGAGTTAATGCCATACTCTGACTCAGAACTGACTACCTTTGATACTTACCACAAGGCAGTGTCAGCTGAGTACCAGTCTTGTTCATTTTGGTTACTGGGTGCCTTGATCTGATGATTTGTTCAGTTGAGCCCATTGATTTATTGAAGCAGTTTTCATTGGGACATCTGAAGACTGGGATAAACTTTGCTGAGGAAACTGTGAGCTAAGTTTAACTTAGCTGCTGCTGGAGCCTGAGTGCCAGTATATGTTTTTCTTCAATGGGTAGCATCTCGGTGCCCACCCTTGAAGAAAGATCTTGATGGTCAGGTGCTAAATTTACAGCTCACTAGATGGTAACTGAGCAGTCAGCTCTGTCCTTGCACAATGTTTTCATGCAGTAAGCAGAATGAAGGACTAGTAAAGAAAGGCACGCCATGTACAATCACAGTAAGTAAAATAAATCAATTTATTTTGTAGCTTTATTGGCAGTTTCAGTAACTCAAAGTTTGCTTAGGGTCAGGCAAGCTTTCCAATTGAGTTTCAGGGGAGGACAAGTGAGATACAAATTCAGGATCCTGTTGTATAAGTAACCTGTTTCAATTCCCCCATTGTTTAAAACACTGCATGAGTTAACAAGAATAGAGCTCCCAGACAAGTCAACAGGAATGTCTTATTCTTTATTCCATTTTTATTATTTTGTCCCTCAGCCCTTTCCTTTACATGCTGGATATGAGTTGTAGAGAGAACGGAATAAAAGTTTCAGTGATTAGTTTTTTTCTTCTCATGAGCTCTTTCAAGTTTAGATCAAGTAAACTAGTAAGAGTCAAATTTTACTGAAGTCAAATAATTCTGCTGGAACCAAGCCACTAGCTCTTGGAAGGAGGAAGCAGAGAAAAACAAGTGCCTGCAAGTTAGTCACATGTTGAAACAGAAATATTGTGGGGTCCCGTTGACTTGTCAAATCAACCAACATTTTGAGTGGAATTTGGTGTAACTTGCACTGTATATGTAATAGCTGTGAGTGTTGCATTTGGGATTTCCAAAGATTTTCAGTTGCTGAAGTTCAATTGAATGTCCTTTGGACTACCAGAATCCTTTTTCAAATCTCTGTCTCTAGTCCTGAGAGATGCAAAACTGGAGAATAAATACTAGTATTGTGAAAATCTTAAGCAAGTAGTGACAAAGACACAAAGTGCTTAGTAGGGCATGCTGCTTTATTGCCTCTGGACTTTTTGGTTTTTAACAGAAAAATTCAGAACTGATTTATGATCCCCATGAAATTGTTTAATTGCCATGATTTTCTGAGAATCCCCCTTAAGTAGTGGATGAGAAACCCAGTTTCTATCAGGTTCCACCTTGTATGGCTGAATTATCTGAATCCTTTTGCTGTAAGTTTTTACTGGTATCATGCCATTCCTACTTGTATGGCTGTTCTGGTAAGACATCTGGCCTTGACTATCTTTTGGCTAAAGAAATGTCCTGATCCTAAACACCAAATCCTGGTTTCCCAGAAATGGCTTCCAGTGATTCTGGACAGTCAGCTGTGTTATTTTGAAAACTCCTGCAGTAATTTTATTTTTGAAAGCTGGAATTCAGGCAGCTCCTGCTGTTGCCATGTTCATGAACTGCTCTAATAAGCAATTGTCTTTTTTGTGACCCAGTGAAAATGGAGCAGGTTCAGCTGTGATAGGACTCTTTCTATTTCAGGAAACAGCACAATGAAGGGAAGCTGCAAGGTGCAGCTCTGTAATACATGCTGTGGCCTCCTTAGCCCTGTCTCTGGAATCATTATGGTCTGGCTCCTGCATGTGAGGAAAATCAAGGATTCAGTGAAAGAAGCAAGGAGAAATCTGACACAAGATGGTAACTCTTGAGTCCCTTTTCTGGCTCACAAACAAAAAGAGAAGATGCCTGTTTTGTGTGAAGTTACTGTTTTCCAGCATTTTTGGATTCCCTATCTTATTTGCAGTCAGTTTATTTTGATGCAGTGCTAATGGGTATCCTGAGTTGTGTTTTCTTACTCGCTTTCTTTGCCTTTGGTCATACTCTACCATGACATGTTGAGGTAAAACAAGAATTAAAGTGGGTGTGATCTATTGAAATGGAGTTTCACATCATATTTCATGGAATTTACATGGTTTTAATTCCTTCAGGTGAAAAAAATGGTATCTACAGTGACTAAAGAGAGCAGCTCTTTCTGTGTGAAACTTACTTCTCATCTAACTGAACATAATGATCCTGAACCTGAAAGACTGGTGTGGCTTTTTCTTTTTCAGAGGAATGATTTTCAAAAGGAATCCATGCAGTGAATGTGATGAACCACCAAGCTGCCTGATGCTACTACCCCAACTCTGTCCTTCATCAGATTAAATTCTCTTCTTACTTCACTGAGCAGCACCAGAAAGTGAGTTTTAACAAGTGCATCTGGAAAATAGCACTTCGAATAAGATCTATCAATACACATTAAGGGTTCTGCCATGTGCTTCTGTTACTCAGAGGCTTCAGCTGAGGACAGCAGCATCAAAAGGATTCATATTTTTAAATCACAGTTGGAGGGTTATTATAAGCCCAGACTCCATCTGTTTACATGTTAAGGTGGAACCATAAATAGTTCCTTTAAAAGCCAGGAGGGAGCTGTGTTTAATTAAATGCTGGTTTTACCACCTGAGGGCATTGGGGCTGCTTGGAAGGGGGTACTAGAAGTGTGAACTACTGAAAACTAGAAGATGGTGATACAGTTGGGAAGGCTTGAAAGCAGGACTGTCCATGGGATGAGTGTCAAGGAGTGCTTGACTGCAGGACCTACCAGGTAGAAGGGGGCTGAGTCCTGATCAAGAGATCAGGGTTTGAAAGGGAAGTGAGGTGAGAAACAGCTATTTCTTAGAAGCTTCATGGAAAGGGAAAGCAAGGGCCTTCCGTCTGGCCCTGTGGGTTAACTAGAGAAGAGTTGACTGGTCCCTCATTGCTGGAAGTAGGGAAAATGAGAAGAATCTCTGAGAGATGTGGACTGAACTGAGCAGGATTTCTGCAGTCTGCACAGCAGGATGAAGGTGAGCAGTCACACTGGGAAAGAACTTGTATGTTCAGATCTGAAATTTTTTTTTTCAAAAAAAGAGAAAACCAATTGTGAATGCTAAAAGCCTGGCTGCAGAGAGATTTCTCAGTTTTCTGACAGTGTCTGTCTGAAAGCCTTGCTTTCTCACAGATGCTAAAGGAAAACAATTGGAAGAATATGTAAACTGTGATATTGTTTTCATAGCAAAAAGAAAAACATTTGAAGGTGGTGTTGTTGGGTTCAGCCAATCCCTCTGGGAGGGTCGTTGGTCAGTGAACCAATAACCTTAATGTCAGTCCAGGTGCTAAGGTATATATAAGAGAGTTTTGTAAAATAAAAAGAATCGATTTCTTCTCGTACCATGTCGCTTTGTTACACGGTCTGTGCTTGCTAGCGACAACCAATTTTTCTTAGTTTGTTTTTAAACCTCTCTTTCTTGTTTTCCTTTTTTTTAAAGGTGAATTTGCATAGCATATCTAATACAGAAAAATAAGGGAGAGGTGTTACTGAAAACATTGTCATATGTTCTATTCTGTGGTTATGTGTTTATGACTATGACCAGTCAGTCTAGTGGATGTTAATACTGCTAGGACTCTGATGAGAACTGGTTTCCTCAAAGTCACAGGTCAGCACTGGACAGTTACCTTGGAGAATCAGGCATGCTGTTATAACAGCCACGTGCTCCAGCCACTAGAAATTCTTCTATGAGCTTTTAAGAGTATAGTCTTATTCTTGACTTCTTTCTTTCCTTTCATGGCTGAGCCTTAGTATGTTCTTAACAGTTCTTGGAGTTCAAGCTTTGATGAATTGCCCTATTTTAAATCCTTTGATATTAATGGAGCTCTTTTGTGCATGAAAGTAGAAGCTGGTCCTGAAAGCATAACTCATGTCTGGACAGGGCAGAAACAGCTATCTGATGTTCAGAGCAGGCTAAACTATGCAGTGTTTTCTGATTTTCATTCTAGGCAATAGTCGGGAAAGTTTGTGGAAATTTTGTAAGTTTGATTTTATAGTGCTTCATACTGTTTCTATTGTCCTTGTATCCTGAATGACACTGCTGGTCAAGGATTCCCTTCTTCCATGAACAATTTCTGCCCCACTAATAGAGCAGAAAACCCTAAAAATTATTCTACCACCTGTTTGACTTTGCTTACTTCAAGGGACAAACATATATATTTCATGTAGGACTTTTGATCAAAAACATGTACTCAATTGCATGCTACAAATTTTTCTTAGTTATGACTTACCAAAAAAATGCCTGATTCTACTTCAGTCATGTTACCTGTAAACAATAACTGAAGTCTGTGTGGTGGGCATCTGTAAATTATTTCTGTTGAGAAAAAAAAGACTATGCACCCCTTATTCCTTTCAGTAACAACCTCTGTCTTTCAGAGTAACAGTGTAGTTTAGATGTTTTGATAACAGTAGAGTAAAGGAAGAAAATGTGAATAAAAGAAATGGAAAAGAAATTTGTATTTCCAGTTGTGAATCTTGGAACAGACTGTAAAAGTTAGTTGAGAGTAGCCACATGATGATGATGATGAAGAGCATATTATCTCCATTTCACAGGCAGAAATACTGAGATATGAGAAGATTAGGTAATTTTCCCAAGGTCACACTGACAACATGGAAAAGAGAAAAAACCAGAATCTTGAACTTCTGATAAAAACTTTTATTCATTTTTTCAGGATTGTTATTCCTCCCCTTGGTAAGGGTTTGCTATACCAAAGTGCTTGCTGCTTTCTACATCAAATCAAATTTGCAACTCGGCTCACCTATCAGTATTAACCTTGACTTTAAAAAATCTGAAACTTAGAAAAAATATTCATGTAAAGTTCCATGGAGTTAGCAGCAAATACTAGTCTATAAGAATATTTTTAAAATTCAACTTAATTCAGTAACTTTTTGTACTGACCTAATATACCCTTAACTCCTTCATTTCACTTGTATGTCCTGAGGGGTTGTGCAAATATTTATGCATATGATTAACTTTGGGCATCTGAAAAACTTAATAAGAAAGCAGTTTTACCAGTTTTACAGCAAAGGGTGCATCTGGGTGTGTGTAATACATTTTTTGAAGTACTGGGGCTTTTGAAGGAAATGCTGTTACATTAGAGGTACAGTCACTTTCTTTGTAACCTTTCTGGCATGGCACTGTGTGGAAGGGTATAGATTCTCCTTTCTATTTTTCCAGTCAGTGGAAAACATTGTAGCAATTTTAAGTATGCCCATAAGTATCCCACAGCCTATTCAGGAAATGGTCCTCTATGGAACTTTACATTGGAGAACTCATCCTCAATGATGTAGTCTCAGATTTTTGTGTCTCTTTCCAAACCACCTTCTTGTACACTTGTGGAAGTCACAATGAAATGAACAATGGGTTTGCTTTCACATTGTGGGTAAAACATGCCCAACAAAAATTCCCCTTAGCAAGTTATTTACATAGGTGTCATGTTTATTTTTCTATGTACACGATGAGCTTTACTCTCGGGTTATGTCTGTGCACTGGCACAGCTTAACCAGAGCTGCAGCTCTCTCTGCTCTACACCATACCTAAAGCTTGACTCAAGCCTGATAAAGTTACACATTCTACCTATCCTCCAAGTTACAGTCAGCATCAGAAAGCCTACTTAGGCCATTTTTGCTGTGCTTCTGAGTCATAGATCCAGTGGATTATGACTGAGTATGGATTGCAGTAACCCAAATGATAGTGGGTCTTGAAAAGGTTCTCCTACATAAAGCCTCCCTGGCAAGGGTTGATTAGCATTTTCCTGGAAGTGATTGAAAATATCTTTGGTACTAAATCTACATAAATACAGGTGTTTGTGTAAGTTTAAAAAGCAAAAAAACCCAAAAAACCCCAAACAAACAAACAAAAAATAACCCCAAACCAAACCAGTCCAAAACAAACCTCAACAAAATCCTAACCAACCAAAAACTAAACAAAAGGGTAGGGAAGAAAAGGTCACTCTGAAGAGGGGTGAATCCCTTCCCATTTTTTCACAGCCACTAGGGTAGTCCTACTATTTACCCCCAGCTTCTGGTGAATCTTGAGAGCCAATTTCATTGCCAAAAGTGTTTGTAGGGTAATAGGCAAACCAACCACCATGAGTCCAGCTTTGTAGTCTAATATCATTTGGTTTTGACACCTCTGTATTCAGTGAGTCAGGATTTTCCTACACTGATGTGACTCTTGCAGCATTTGCTATGTTCTGCAAGCTGGGTATATAGAATTCCTGTGCTGTGTCTCCAGAAGAGCCCTGCTGCTGCCAGAACTGATGTAACTAAAATAAGTGTTTTCCTACAAAACACACACAAAAAAATTATAACTGGTTTGTATCAGACTGTTAAGGCTGGATTTGCTGTGGAGAAGCTTTTATGCCTTTATTAAGCTTACACTGATGATCTACTCAGTCTGTTCTCCTTAGAAGGGAAGTAAATAGGACTGCTTGTAAATCTTGTCAACTGTGAAGTTTGAATAAATTTGAAAATGAGCATTTAGGTTATAAATTTGAGGGGGTAAGGGAGGTATGGTAATCATTTAGTGTATAGGATCGTGGCCCATGTCTAAAGGTGCTAGGAATGATACTAATAATAATTTATTTATTTTAAGACTGCTTTTATATAAACCCGTTTATAACATTCCTATGACATTAGCAACTGCAAAGCTACAAACACAAGTGTTTGAACAGAGATACTTGTTATCAGCCACTGAAATACCACTGTCTGATACTAACACTGCCTTGCAGATAAGGGCCCTCCCTCAGTAGTGGTTTCAGCAGCAGAGACAGAGGTGCCCTGCCAGAGTTACTGAGATGGCAGCGCCTTTCACTGAAGGATCAGAGGATGAGGGGACATGGCTGCATTTCTTGGGATGGCCTGAGGAGAAAATGGCACCAACCACCCTGAGGAAAACGGGCACACGTGGGAATGGTGACTTACTCATGTTACACTCTAGAGCTCTAAAAACACCCAAAAAAGCATGGGAGGTGTCTTTGTTTACTTCTGAGTGTCAAACTTGCTGTGGGTTTTGCACATGACTTCAAGGAAAATACTGTTTGCTATTCTGTCTTACTTGAGAATGTGTGAACTGTCGATACTCAATGTCACATTCTATGATTACACTTCTTAGTTCAGTGGTGGGTGTAAAAAAGTGTACAAAAGTATGAAATGTGAACGTAACCTGGGAAACACGGAGTCAGACCCTGGTTGTATGTGAAAATTGGAAAGATTGGCAACGTGTGGCTGCTGCCTTATGCAGTCCTTCAGTCTTAGCTTGCAGCAGCCATTCATTACACTGGCTCTTGGCACCTCCTTTGCAGGTCCAGCAGTAGTGACCAATTGCTCAGCAGTTTTGCAGAATTGCTTGAATGATCAGACCAAACATTTTCACTGGTGACCCAAGCCTGAGTTTGTGCCCCCATGAAGGGGCAGACCTTGTGTGTTAACTCCCAGCACTGCTTGCCATTGCCTTTGCCAGCAGCCTGCTCTGTGAACAGCTGCTGGAGTACAAAAGGCCAAAGGGAAGTGTCTCAGATTTGCCCTATTCCTGTCACACTCCAAGTCACTGGAACATGTCCAAGTGCATGGTAAACTACAGGCAGTCTCTGCAGAACAGCCTGTACAGTTGACTTTAAGTGAAATGTGAATCATCTCAGTCCTAAATTATTTTAATCCAATAAGTCATCTGTGTTGAAGGGTGTAAAGAGACAGCAAAACCAAGAGAATGGCTGCCAAGTGGAGGATACAGGACACAAATAAATCTGCTAGGATGAGATGAAATATGAACTAATAATGATTTATTCCAAATGCCGCAGGGGTTACAGTATGAACCACTTGTAGAGATATTCAGATGAGATGAATTTTGTAGGCTTTCCCCTGTATGATTTTTATAGACACAGCAGAGGTGAAGGAAGGCAAAGCTGTTAGCTACATGGAGAGTACACACAAGGGTTTTGAAGTGCTCACAAACAAATTCTCCCTAATTAATATATGCTTTACAAGTCTCTTGTAAGTAGATGAGCATGAACAGCTGTAGTTCTTTTTATAGATACAAACTAATCTCTAATACATGTTGGAGTTGAAGGATACAGAGAACAACATGCTGTGGATTCGTAAAGCTCTTCTGGCCATTGAAGTATTCTTTTTATACCCTCTAAAAGTGGAAGGGAATGCAGAAGAGTGCAGAGTATAGTATTGAAGAATACTGCTTGGGACAAAATCATGACTGGAGCAAAGGATCTAGCTATTAGTGATGCATATCATGCACTCCTTGTTAACATATCAAACAGCACGTGTGAGTTAGATTTATTTTCCTGACAGGTTCAGTCTTTTGTGACCCATATGAAACAGGCAGCATTTGCTAATGTTTCTTCCCATCTTTTACTAGTGTCAATGGCCTTCAGGACAAAGAAAGAATTACATGTTTCATGCTTTTAAATATTTTTAAAAGCCTAAGCAATAAGTCATAATAGAACTCCTTAGACTGGAGGAATATCTTTGAACACGCTTCCTGTTTGAACATGTTTTCTCTCTTCTTTCTCCTTTTTGTTAGCTGTATCTGTTATCAGTTTAATATTGTCCTCTGCTGGGAGACAATATCCTGTTGTGGTAGGTGAAGGGAGAGACTGTAATAGCTCCTTTCCATCTCTAATGCCTATGATTTCATTTACATAAAAACACTGTAGATTTTGAACAGTGTGTTTCCTTTGGCAGTTTATTACCAGCCTGAACACTTCACTTTTTTTCATGATCTAACATTTGTCTGCTGCAGAAGTCATTATCACCTTCATTTTTATTTTTAATAACCTTCCTTTTAATAAACCTCAGTTTGACCTAAGTTTCCAGAAGTTTACTTTAAAACAATGCCCCAGACCTTCTGGAACCCACTGATTTTTCCCCTCAAAGTAATAAGCTCATTACATTTTTATTGATTTTATGGCTTTTTCTGATGTGACATAGGGAAGAACTGATTGACTTAGGACAAACTGTCTTTCTGGGTTCCCTCCATTATTGCAACCAAATGGAGAACTGCTGGAGGGCCTATGGAGAAGAACTGTTTCAATAGCTCTTTGTGCCCTGTTCTTTTGGGCTCAGCTCCACTTTGGACTGACTATACCTCATAATTCTTGTGGCGTAGACTGATACGAATTGCAAATGAATTTTGTCAATTTCTTCTTATGCACTAGAAGAGACACCAGGGAAAAGCTGAAAATCACTATTGATAGAACTCTTTCCCTTCCCTTTCAGGGGAAAGAAGTACAATCTTGTGGGTTTAGTCACCGCGGAAGAAAACCCTCATCTATACAAATGCTGCTCTTTAGAGAAGGGGAAAATGAAAATGCCAAAGTGGGGATTATGTGGATTCCAAATATCTCTAGAACAACTATTTTCTGGGAACTAAACCTTCTCCTCCCGATATTTACTTTAGAAAAGCAGATCAAAGGGTAAACAACTTTGAAGTATCAGAAAGCAGATGTATTGACTTACCCATAGGACATTTCAGTACAAACATTGCTTTGTATTCTGCATTCTTCTCATGAAACCTGCTAAAGGAAAGTCAGAAGGAGTTTCATAATAATCTCCTATAACTCTGGGGAAGTTAGCTGAGAATGGGTTAAAATCATCTCTTAAGCCACTGTTGGAAAAGAAAGTAAGTATGGAAAGGACCACAGCCTTGTCCTCAAGTGTTACTCCTTTCCCTTTCCCTAGTCTCAGAAACTAAAATAAAGATCTGAGACTTCAAATTACTGCTAAAGTGCATTGCCTTTCATTGGATTGTAGAAGAAAATGAGGGGAAATGTGTCATTAACGAGAGAAGGGAGCACCGACTGTGTATTTAAGTTTACATTTGGTCGAGAAACTTCACAATACTGAAGAAACCATCTTCAGGAAGTAATGTACATTTCCCCCCAGATTTCTCAGCTTTAGCTCTGTAATAGCTTTGAAGTTAATACACTAAGTGAACAAACCAGTTTTGAATATCATACTTCCCTTCCCTCTCAGATTAATCCCAGGAGGCTTCTAGGTAAGGTCTGTATAGTGGTGGGAATATACGTGAGCAGAGTAAAATCCAAATAAAAGAAATTTTTTCATGAACTGCATAAAGAAGAAATATTAAAATTACAATGTGACTCAGATCAAGATGGGATCCACTGGAGAGAGTTCTGATGCTGAAAAGGTCACTCCTCATTTTTTTATCCTTGCTTGTCTTGTGCCGTGTCTTTGTAGAAGCATTTCAGACCAATCTAGGAAGTTATTCTGGATTCAGCCAGTCCACAGCTGTTCCAGAGCTGTTGGCTAAGGTGATATTCTGGCTTGCACCACTCACTTAACTGCTGGACTTCTTGTTCTGCTTGTGACTGTTGGACTTAGGGTACAGGAAACCAGAGTTGTATCTAGAAGGCAGCTCTACTCCTTGGACACTGCTGCATGTTATTGTAATACTGGGTATCTGGGCTGAAGATGATCCCTGGCGAGACTCTCCTTTTCTTTGTTCAATACTGTTCAGGCTCTCACCTTTCTAAAGGATGCAAAGATTTACAAGAAATGGGCAACACAAACATCTACAAGGAGATCACATTGAATCATCTATAAAAAGGTGGCATATATTTAGATAAGAACTTTGCTGCTCCCCAAGGCTGACTCAAAACCAAGCTTAAATGATGGAGGGAAAAGTAGATCTGAACATTTTTTTTAATATTTCATTAACAACTTATGAAACAAACCCCCACCTGTTAAATAATTTAATGTACGAAAGCATTAAAGACTTTGCATTTGCTAAGTAAGAGCTGGTCTACTTTGAAGAAAGACCAGGCTAATGACAGCACATTAAACTATGAACAGAATTACTGTGAATATGCTCAGACAACCTATAAATTCAATCAGGTAAGGAGTTTCTCCAGAAAGAGGGGCTGCTTAGGGTCATTGGGCAAGAGGTAATGTAAAATGTAGTGTTAACAGCATGGATAGTTTGAAGGGGGAAGCAAACTACATACTGAGGTAAAAATTGAGGGAAAGATTAATTAGCATTTTTTGACAATAAGCCATGTTAGCTGTCACTTGCACAGGACCAAAAAATCAGTTAGGATGAGGCTCACAATAGCTCATAAGAATCATTGCTAACAATAAGGAGACAATTTAAGGCGGTTGTATTACACTGGGGTTAGTGCTGCAAAGATAAAACTGCCTTGTTTTCACCTGTTGACTCTTTGCTTTTATTTCCATGTCTGCTGAGAATTGAGGCAAGTTGAATCACTTGTGAGAGATGTCAAGTATTTTTACCCATATGCTGTAGCTGTGTTAAATGAAGAAGAAACAGACACTATCACAACAACTTACTGAATAGGTGGCATGGCATGTTTCAAAAACTGACCTTGATTTCCTCCAAGCTGCATGTTTTAGATGTTTGCTGCAACCCAAAAGAGAGAACATTAAATAGTTAACAACACTGCCTTGTACAGTAGTACTTGCCACAGGACTAGGGCTGTGTCATAGGTACAGCCATCAGAATGGCTGTCTCAGCTTAGCATATACATCATTAATATAAAGATGGCACAAAATTAATGCTTTCATGCTCCACTAAGGAAATCACAGACCTCATCAGGGAACTTACTAAATTCAAGAAAATATTCAGGTTCCTTGAAGAAGTTCAGAAGAATTCTGTAGTACCTATGTTCTCCTTCTGCTTAGTTTCAGCAATGGTCTACCCTTTGTGGTCATGTTTTCTGCATTGTGCTGGGAATATTGTGCAATTTTTGCATCTTGAAAACAACTTAATTTGTTCTCAGGGACTGGGATTGTCCTTAGTTTTTGTTGCCAAATATTAAAATAATAGTTCTTACAGTAGGTGTAGCCATGTACTCTGTGACATTGAATTCCACCATCAATATGTCATCAGCATCTACAGCTGTCTGAAAAATGAACACAGATAAGAAAGACATAAGTGGCATATAGGTATGTCATAATATCTGACATGCAAAATGCATAGGGGAGAGAAAGAAGAAAGCAGAGGACTGACTGAAAAGCAGTGATATGTTAAAGACAGCCTTGTTTTTTACATCTTACCACATGTGTTCATTTGGTAGCAAATGGTGAGACAACAGAAAGATCAACCAAGTACTTTGGACAGTGAAAGACAAATATTACTAAATACACACTTAAAACCACACACGAGACAACTCTCCATTCAGATGCTAAGTTGTCTAAAACAGCAGCAGAAATGCAATGAAGACAGCTCAATAATGAACCAGGGTGGGAATAAAAAGCTGATGACCTTTTACAGCCTCTAAGTCATTACTCATTGTATTAACTCATGGGTTATCCGCATCTTCTTGGCAGGAACCTTCATGATTAATTATGGTACAATGTGCAGATTTGTTAACTTGCCAGTTGTCAGAGAGTTTAGGTATTACACAGTCTATTACCTTCTTACAATTCCCAGAATCCTGGCTTGTCAGTTTGGCTCTTATGTCACTAGTCTGAGTTGTGTCTTTATCCGTTTTGTAGGAAATTTGTCTTCTGGCAAGTCTGGAGAACATACTGGGAGTATCAGTTTCTGTTTCAGTACAGCCCTAAAATTAATACAGCAAAAACATTCACTCTACATCTCTGGACTTTCATCCAGTTTGCCCCAGTTTTACCTAGACAGAAACTGTAAAGAGACAGGCATTGTATAAAAGACATTTAACAAAAGTTCTGCCATACATGACTTCATAAAATGTTTGCTTAGAAGAAGTACAAACAAAACTATCAAATCTGTTGCATCTAAAATTTGGCTTACTTTTTTTTTCCTCCACAGGATGCACTGCAAAATTTGAAAGAAAATAGTGTTTTGTTACAATCTATTGCTGAAACTGCTCCGATGCACCTCGTAGCTCCAAGGAGATAGTGTTTCCACAGTACTACCCACTTAGGAAGCACAGGTGTTTGGAGGAATTAGGGCTAAATTTTCCAAAGTGGCTTGGGTGGAAGCAGAAATAAATAGAAGGAAAAATGTCTCAGGACTGCAGAATCAGTGCTTTAGAAATATTTTGTTTCAGGAAGGAGTCCTGGGTTTATAAACTTTGTTCCAATTATTGGGAAAACAAAACTGTGTTACCAAGGGAGTCTGGTTTTTTTTTAAGAATCAAGATGCACAGTGCAAGAGACGCAGTATGAAAATGTTCCTTTTCTATTAGCCAGTTTTAAAACCTTCCACCTGACCGGAGGCTACCAGCCAGAAGAATTTAATTTTGATTGGACTGAGAAGTCAAAAGAACAGAGAGGGCAAAGAAATAGAAACGTCACTGTTAAAAACAACTGTCAGAGTTCAGCGCTTGGCTGGATTAGATACAATTATTATCCTCACTGTGAAAAAGAATTGCCAAGAAAATTTTGTCTTTTCAGTTATTTGGAAATTTCATTTAAAATGAGTGCAATGAACTGACTAATATGCTTATTTAGTTAGTAATAGAACTTTGAGTTACAGGAGAGAGCCTGGATGCCAAATACTTGCCCTGTTTTCAGCTGCTGTGCAAAACATTTGTTTCCACTTAGACTGGCAGCAGCAAGCTGTTGGGGTCTCCTGTGAGAAAGATTCTGTAATGGATTTACTGATTTGTCTAAATCTGATGATTGATATGTTTCCAAATACATCCCACTTTCAGAAAGCATTATCTATTTCATTACAATCTTGCTTTCACTAGAGAACTATTTAGTGACTAGCAGTTTCTTTTTTCTGTGTCCAGACTTCAAATCTGTGGTCAGACAAACACAGCCTATCAGTATGAGCAGACTTTCAGTGGAGCTTTGACTCTATCCTCCCTTACTTTCTAAAATTCCTGTTGTTCCATCTTTCCACTCTTCCTTCAGTGTCACCAACCATAAGAAGAAAATGATCTACATTCTGCTTTTACACTTCTGTCTTTAATTTCACTTTGTCCCTTCACTTTCTCTGGAGCTTTTATAACAAGCACCACAATGCATTTCATCTAAAGAATCTACCACTTGGAAGGACTCTATATGAAAAGGAATTACTTTGTACTTAAAAAATGGGTGTATGGGAACTATCTCCCTTACTGATTCACTGTCGGAGAGAGAAGATGGTCTCCTTTTTCCTTTCTGCAGCCCAGTTATCTCAGAAGACTGGCTGGTTACAGTCGCTCGTCTGGAGGAGTGGTAACTGCTGAAAGACCGTGAGTCTTTAGGAGAAATTCTCAGTAGGGGTCCAAGGCAAGGAACATGTGTTGCAATGGCTCTTCTAATGGGTAAGAGGGAGAAGCAGTCAGATTTTTTTCTGTTAGCACAAAAATTCAATCATCAAAACAATGCATTTATTCAGAGAGATGAACTAATGCTGCATGGACTGGAAAATTACTGTGTACAAAAAGAGTTTTCCAGATATCAGATATCTCATATACAATCACCCTGCAAGATCACTTATTCACAGTGTTCTGCAGAACTCAAATTTATTGCTTGGCAGGGATAAGGGCATTAAAATATAATTCTTGGAACTGAGGGGAGCTATTAAAACGATGTTTTATCTGCTTTCAGCTTAATCAGGGCAAAAATAAAATTCTGTCCCTTTAAACTGAACCTTGCAGAAGTACTACATAATGAATTGTTTTAATCTTCCCCTAAGCAGCTATTCTAGCTCCTCTTACACATCTGTTTGCTGGCTATCTGTAGAGTTGTACAGAACGTGCATTTATATTACTGTATTACTTTGCTCATATGCAGCATTAGGAAACTCTGGCCTAGCTTTCCTCTTCCTGCCAGCCTTCCCCACATAGATGTTTCTGCCCACCTCTTCTCTATCCAGTTCCTCAGAAGGTCTTTGTAAGTGGTGAAACAACAGCTTATCTGTGCCTTTGCTCCCATCCGTCAAATCTCACTGCCTGCATCTGATCGTGGAATGATAATGACCCTCCATGTTACCTGTCAGAGGAAATACTGTCTGAAATATGAAAGCCTCGAGAAACATGAGGAGGATGCACAAAATAGGGAAGAGGTGGTTTGCCTTACTGTATTGCCTCTCTCACTGGCCTGGTTAATGTAACAAAGTGCTATTTGCAACACTGGCCCATGTCTGCCTCTCTCAAGAAGACAGTTAAAAATTTATGGTGCTTTCCTTTCAGATGGAAAGGTTTCCATCTTTTATCATGCAATAGGTAAATACAGATCAGTATCCATAAACATCTTTAACTACCATCTGCTTAGTAGTTTGTTCCAAGTACAAATTCCACTGACATTTCTGTGCCATTGAAAAGTGTTCCTGGGGAGGGCAAGGCTGTCCTACAGAGTTAAAATGAGCAGGTGAAGGAGAGTTCAGGTACTAGACTTAGAAGTGACCAAGTTACTCTCAGATTTTCTTTGCTATATTAAGCATAGCTTATTTAATAGAGTGAACTTACCTGTATTTGGGGTGAGTGATGGCATAAATGATGGGGTTATGGATGACAGAAGCTTTGGCAATCACAGCTGGTATGGAGTGCATGAAGGGTGTTAGGACGTGGGAATACCTAGAGTAATGCAAACACATCACACATTTACTATTGAGTTCTGCACTGTCTGCGCAGTTATACAGTGGCAAGACAATGGCTTTATTAAGGCTGTAGAGAGAGTAAAAGGGAAGTTCTGTACCAAACCAGTTTGTCTGTAAAGATCAACATCACTCTAACTGCATTTCTGAGAAATACGGTTTTCTTGGGGTTTCTCTTGCAGTACTTCACTAGTATGACTCAGGATGGTGGTAATTACCATGTTGTTTTGCCTAGGAACAACGTCAGCCTTTAAGAAGGCTTCACCATCCTGGCAAGGAAGTTTTTCATCATACTGTAGGAATATTTATGCCCTGTGATGAGATGGAAATGGTTTGCCAATTGCAATACAGGAACCATTTTGTCAGCTGCCTGAATGTTAAGGTGCCATTTCACCTCTAAGGCTTTTCTCTGGTAAGGATGTTCTCCATGTGCAATTTTTAACATGGTTTCTCCTGATCATACTTTAAAAACATTCATTAGAGGTATAAATCCTCACAGATTCTGGATAAAACGCAACAGCATGACCTTACTGGAATGGAGTTTTTGACCCTGAGTTGAGACAGTGCTTTGATAAGGCTAATGGAGAGTTCAGCTAACAGAAACAAACAACAGCAAAGCCTCGCGTTTAAGCTAATCATTCCTGTGTTTAAGCTAATAATTCCCAGAAAATGCAACCTGTAGACCAACAATATTAGTGAGCATGACTGTGTGCTAGCACACTATTCCCCATTCAAAATATTTTCTAAAGGAATTAAGGTTCTTCCTTCCTTTTTCATATGTTGTTGCTCTGTCAGATGAGTTGTCTTTATTCCAAGTCTATAGCCGCAGACTCCATGTCTGCCTCCCATATGTAGCATGCAGTGATTTTATCTGAGTCAATTGCAGTAAAATTTCACAGAAGACATCCAGGCTTGGTTTATTAATCTCTGAAAAATCCCAGAAGGATTGCCTAAAAGACATAGTTCAGAAATGGAAAAAACCTGAATGAAGCTATGTTGCTCCCCAGATATCTTCATAAGCAAAATTTGAAAATGCTCATTTGTAAGATTGTCGTGGTTTAGCACAGCTTGGGCTTTGCTTAAGTGGAAAAACCACTACAAAGATACTGCAGAGTTACAAAATTGTCCATTTGTTCAGATTTTTGGGAGTGTGAGACATGGAGCAGAAATCAGGTTCAGCAGGTACTTGATCCTCCTAAGTAAGATGCTGAATTGTACACAACAGCCCAATGTAGCTAAAGTGGTCAACTTAAAGCATCCCCTAATGGATTTTCTTTTAGGTCTGTTGCAGTACTGCAAGGTAGCTGTGCTGCATTTCTGTGTCTCCTTGCTCTTCCTCTGTGTCTAACTGGTCACATGTCACCAGTGGTGGATGTCCAGTACCAAAGTTCCTCTTTGACAGGAAATGGGACACTAGGACACATGTGAAGGATTTGTGGTTCTGAGTGAGGAATGTGTTTACCTTCATGGGGAAAATGTTCGTTGCAGCTTGGAATTACCCCTCTGCATACAAAGGAAGAGAAGCCACTTCCCTCAGTATTTTTTCTTCTTAAACCTAAGATTTTAGAAGTGCTGTGTTTAGGAAACTGCCTTCTTCAGCTGCATTTAAGATGAGGCCCTGCAGTGGCCTCTTCCTTGGGTGTGTATCAAAAATCACCCTTATCTCCCAAAATGCTCCATCATAAGTAACTTTGGACTGTGTCCATTTTAGGAACACCTACATTTTATTTCTGACTTGAAAAATTCAAAGAGAAGTGTTTTGTACTGTCACAGGAATCTTCCACTTGAGGTTTTGCAGGTGACAAGGCTTCCTAAAGCAGATAGTTACACACATTTTAGAGAGGCTAAACTGAAGCACAGGAAAATTCACATCTTAAGGTGGGAGAAATAACCATGTAGAGCCAAGGCATCTGGATTCCCAATCCATTACTTGTGCCTGGATTGTATCAACTATAGTCTTGTGTAAAGCTATGTGTTTTAATACTGTCATGCTTCTGTTGAAATTACTGTATAAAATGCTGACTATTAAATACATGAAGAACATGCTTTGATGATTTATATTTATGATCTTTTATATCCAGCATCAAAAAGCTCCCAATGCAAGTATGTACTAATTTTGAACTTGCTTATACATGTAAGGAATTTCAGCAGTTTGATGTAACAAAAGAATGAATGTACTTTCGTAAGTTAAAGAAGTAGAGAAAGAAAAGAGAATCAACCCCTGGGAGGATCTTTTTGGGGTCCTTTATTTAGCATTTTGGTGCTAAATAAAGTTCACATAGTTCAAATATCCTAGCACAGATATTGCATTCAGAAATCTTCAGCATGGCAGTTTATGTTGCCAGTAATAAAATTGTTTTCTTTCTCTTTTTTGGTTTTTTTTTTTTAAATTTTCTTAAAGTCAAACTAAGAAAAAAAATCAGTCAGCATGTTAAATTTGTTAAGTATCAGCATTTGCTGATCAGCATGTCAGCATTTGTTAAATATCATTCCTAAATAGTGAATGTTCTGGACACACTTCAGACATTAAACTTGACAAATAGCTTTGACTTTCATCTGTCTTTTACAATTTCACATCTTTTGCTTTCACTGAATATTCCTTTGCTGATACATTTATAATTACCCAGCAAAAGCTACCAGAGCAACAACAGAGTATGGTGACCAGGAAATGACAAAAAACAAGATGACAATCAGTGCAATTTTGGCCATCTTCCACTCATTTTTCATCCTCTTATACTGTTTCTGGAACTCTTTATTTCCACGTTTGCATCCAAATGTCTGAATAGACCTAGGGAAAATAAACATACAACAGCAAAAAATGAAGGTAGGGAAATGAGTAAATAGCTTCATGAAATGGAGCAACAATTACTCTTCTGCTACTTTAGGCTAAAACTGATGCACTTTTGTTGCATGTTAATACAAGTATGTGACCCATCCTTTACAATTCAATGTACTTCTGTTGCACTAATCAATGGCAAAATCCACGTGTGCTTCAGTGAAGAAAATAGCCCTGTAGCAAAAGAATTTCCACATAAACCACGTATTCAAGCCAACTGAATAATGCCGAGTTGAAGACAGTTAGAGGAGTCTTTGCTTCCCTGGGTCCAGTTTTGCTACCTTGCTGTCACTTTGTACTTCTGAGTTAAGTGACCACACCCACTGGGATCTACAGGACTGGTACCTACAGATGGCACATGGAGTGGCAGGCTGCCCTTTACTTTTAAAGCAATTGCTTTTTGTTTATGAGTCCTGTTATTAAATCTTTATTCTCCTTTTCATCCTCTTCTCTTTTTTTAAATTTGTAGTTCAATTTCATCTATTTTTCTGTGAAATAGTTATTGATGCACTGTCATTAGGTGTTTCTGAGGTCCCTTTTGTATTTATTCTGGTTGGTTAATTTCTGTGCCCTTTTCCATGTCATTAGCTAATATACAGATCAGCTCTGGCCTAAATTCAGGAATGGCCCTTCTGAGAATCATACTTCTTACCATGTTGACTATTGACAGAATTCTCCTTTGGTTTCCTGTCTCAGTTGTGCATACAAAATAAACGTGAGAAATGTCTCGATTTTCTTCTGTTCTTTCTTTGTTTTAAGAAAACAAACAGTCACTTAAGCACAAAGATAGAAATTTAGGACTGTTGGCTACTTACTTGTTGGCCTTCTTGATAGCCTCAAATATAGAGACATAGCTGTATATGATAGCAATCAAAGGAATGAAAAAGACAAAGCAGAAAAGCAGCATTGTGTAGGCACGGACTGAGGGTGTGAAAGTCATGTAGTCCCAGGAACAGGAAGTCAGCAAACCCTCAGGAACATATGCACCTAGAAAGAAAGACAGGAGAAGGCATAAACCATGAAGTGATTGTTATTCTGAGTGCAGAATTTAGAGAAGATACTCAGAATAATGTGGGATTTAGTCCTATTCTCTGAAAGGGAAAAAAGGGTTTAAAAGGATAAACAATTCTTCATGTAAAGCACTTTTCTTTTATTTTGTTTCCCTACTGTTTTTATGTTTAGTGGTCTAAGGCTTCAGCAAACTGAATAACTTTGCTTCAGTTCTTGAATATTGTTTAAAACTCATCACAGTCAAAGGGAATCTCTCCAAATACTTATTTGGGTCTTGGACTGGACTCATATTGTTTTCAAGTATCTCCATTTCCTGTCAAATTGCTTTCTTTCTAAGGAGTCAAACCAGTTGCTCTAGGTACCACTTCTCTAAGCATGTGCAGGTAAGAGAAATTAACTGGGCAAAGGAGAAAGATTTATTGTGTAGACCAAATTATTTTGTCACAAAATAAAGCTTTTAGGAAGTAAAAAAAAAAAAACAAACCAAACCATACATACCTAATGTTCTGCCTGAAATAAAATATATTCTCTTTAAAGGAACTGTTTCAAACTGTTAAGTAAATAAATTGGCAATAGCAATGTCTTTTACTTTGGAATTTTAATTTTAACTGTTTATGCTGATATTTTCCGCTCAGCTCTTAAAAATATTGCACCAGATGTTCTCAAATGCATCTAATTACAGTGGGAGAGTTCATACTGTGGGCACTATTACAATCTAATTACAAGATAATAACACCCTGCAAGCAATTATTCCCACCTTCTTCAACTGAAAATCTATAATCTAAGGCTATATTGTCATTTTGTTATTCTAACAGCTACTCAATTAAAGACTACTTCTGTCAGTATCGCCGTTTGCCTGCTTAAACATGCTTCATGTCTGTGGGGGACCAGAGCAGCAATAACATGACAGTAACAAAACTCTACTGAAATTCTGCTCAGTAGTTGAGTTGGTTGTTGCACCCTTTACTAGTCAAGAATGTCTGTGTTCTCACCTCAGTTGGCAGACACGTTCTCTTCTGGAATTAGGGAACATAACGATGGGCTGCGGTTTTGAATGATGAGTTCATTCTAACTTAGTGACTGAAACTGGTGACTCACAGGAAATAAACTTAATGGTAGTGAGGCAGATTCAAATGAGGAGGAATAACAGAAACGCTCTTTGTCACAAATTGCAACGATCAAGGTGCTGTATGAATGTTCCAGTTTCCATGTGTGAAATTCACATTTACAAAAGCATTTTAGTTACTACTAAATACCATCCTTATTGGAAGCCAGTGACAACATCAATGACTGAATGAAGAACGTGGACAACACCAACTGCAATTTGTCCATCCAGAACACAGTCAAGACTTACTGAAGGTCTATTGCACAAATGCTCAGACTGTATTCCTCTTTCATGTGAATAAAAAGAATTAGATTGACACGGCTGTCTTAGCACCTCTGAGGATGAAAATTCATCAGAAATAATACAAATACATGTATTCAACTTTTATATTGTTGAATTTGGTTCAGTGGAATAGACATGGGATAATGAGCAGGCACATTCTTCATAAATTTTGGCCATGAATTTATCTACTGTTCTTTATGCCATAAGTAATGTGCTTAAGGAAAAATGCCACTGTCATATAATATGCTGTAATGCACACTTCATTCTTTTCTTTTGATTAGAGACCTTCAGTTTCATTATGTATTTAATCTTTTTCTTTTCAAATTGGTTTATTTAAGCCTCATATGTGAGCTATTAATTCAACTCTCTTCTGTACCTTTAACTGGTCTGTAATTCAACACTATGAGGGCAAAAAAGTTTTATTCCATTTCACTTACTCCATCCAAAGAAGGGTGGGAGACTCCAAGCCAAAGAGTACAGCCAGACTCCTACCAGGATTATTAGGGCCTTCTTCTTAGACGTCACTCCAACAGAAGCCAGAGGTTTTGTGATGACAAAATATCTGTCCAAGGCAATCACCATCAAAGTGATCATAGATGTAATGCCAAAAAGAGCTCCGCAGAAGGCATACAGCTCACAGCCTTGCAATGAAGATGACAGAAGTAGCAGTGAAATTAATCTACCCATGCTAATTAATTTCTAGGAGAGTTCAAGTATGTGTTTCTTATGAACTAATGTCTTCTGGAATTTGTAAAGCAATGAAACTTGAGTTTTCCTGCAGTGATAATGCTACTTCAAAGCTGCTGTCTGTCTTGCTAATTACATTATCCATGGAGATAAACTTCAAAGATTTTGTTTGCTTCAACTGCTGGAGACAGTGATACTTTACATATTTTCACTCATTGATTTCTGATGTTTCTAGTGGGATCATTTCAGCAATCCATTAATATCTCGTTTAACTTCAGCTTTACTGCAGGTCCCATAGAAGCAGCTGTTTTGCTTAACAATGGGATATAGTTACTTTGGTATCATGGAACTGTTCATATCTCAAGGGCGGCAAAACTGAAGCCACTATGAATATATTAATAAGTAATTTAGCTGAAGTAAATATTCAGACTATGAATACATTAATGAGCGATTTTAATTGTTCAAACAACCTGATGATTAAGTGGTTTGGATTAGTTTTAACATGTGTGCAAATGAACACTTAATGGAAGTAAAATAAAATACGCTTTTGGTCATCAGAGATCAAAATAGCAATTTTGCTTCTCTGAGTTTCCTCTCTGTCAGTACCTGTTCAAGAGGCAAAGACTAGTCTTCCTCTTACAACAGTTATATTGGAAGAACGAAAGCACCTTCATTCCACGTTTTCTTACTACACAGGAAGTGTTAACATTTCTGTTGTGAAAAATCAGGCTTTCCAGGCTTTCTTGCCTCACTTTGCCAGGTGCAAGTCCCAGAGCAGGTTATTCAGAATGGCTTTTAAGTTGGTGTGCTGAGGGGCAGTGCTTCTTTGTCAGAGGACTCAGACAGTAACTAAGTCATGAGGTGACTGGGGAAGAACACTGGCAAAGAGGTTAGTGCTGTGCCTCGTGTTGCCACTGGTGCCTTTGTATCTGTCTCATGAATGTAATTTTCCTGTCATGATGGCAGTGTATTTATTGCACACAGACACAAATGGTCAAAGGAGTGTTTGTGTCAACACTGAAACAATGTTGAGAAATGTTCTCAATATTGCAAGAGTACCTGAGGGTAAGTAGATTAACTGCCACTATGGTAAGAACATACAGAGTGAAATCTTAGAAAGAATATATACAAACCTTTCTCACCAAAAATCCAGTGTTTGTAGAGGCTGTTGGTGAAAAAAACTGGAGACTGTGTAATGGACATCAGGAAGTCACTAATAGCTAGATTGATGATGAGTATGTTGGCTGGAGTCTGAAGGCTCCTACTCCTACAGAGATCAGAAGAAATGTTGCTAAACACTGCTGCACTGTTAATGATGCTGTTACTTGTTCCTGTGAGTTCACAAATACCAAGGAACACTACATGGTAAGCTAAAGCAGAGTGCTTCTTGTTTCCCTCATGAGGGAACACAAGCAAGGCTCAGTTTTACACCCTTATACTCCTGTGCACTTTACAGGATTGTTTTGAGAACCAGCTCAGTGATTGGGATAAATTACACTGTTCTTTAAATATTCTAACCCAGCATTCTGACCCAGGGCACTGCATGTCCACGATTAACAGGAAATGAAAGTTGATGTACACTATGGATTTCTGGATCTGGGTTGTGTTGAGCAGGAGAAGGGGCATGCATTTTCCACTGCTGATAAGATCAACAGTGACTTCTGAATACAGGGATTAAGCAAACTCACTATGCACCACATCAAGCACTTTGTTTTACATCAGTTCTTCTCTGTGACACTCATTTCACTGGCCCAGACTCTGTCTTTAAAAGAGCAAGAAGCAGCCTTCAGTGTATCCTGCTTGCTTTTGTTATACATAGTACTACAGTACAGTGTTTTAAAGGGTACGCGTAAAAACTCAACTGAGAGCTCTTCAGTTTGGGGCTCAGTGTAATTATTTAGCTCCTTTCTCAATTTCAGTCTTAGATGTAATTAAAAAGTATATGAATAAATGATGGTTCTTTGCACTGGTCCAGAATCAATCACTAGGATCACCATCCCCTGTCTGTCAATTTAGGAGCAAGGATATATTATTAGTAGGTGCTTATGGGTTGTGTGCGTTTGTTTGTAGTCTGCAAAGTTACTGAACACATTTCTGTTTCAGGCAGCTGCTTTTCTTGTGGTTTGCCATTACTTGAGGCTGCTTTGTAAGCACCCGAACTGTTTTCTGAATTTCTGATGTACTCGTTACTTAGCTATCAGTATCTCTTTCTGTCTTCATATCACCTTCAAATGAAGACAAGCTGCGTCCTCCAGTGGAAGTGCCATAACTGGATTTCCTGTATGGGACCAGCCAAAAAGCTAAGCTGGCCCATGTACTTCACCCTCACATACCTGATCTGCATGCCAACACCTTTTCTTTTCTTAAGGCCACTGTCATTCTCACTTAAGTGTTGATATCTACTCTGAATGAATGTGCTGAAACCTACTGCTTAATGCACCCCATAAATACAGGCTTGAGACCAAGACAGCTTTCGTCCACACTCCAGTGATCTAAGTTAACACAGCCAAATTATCCTATAATTTGTTGCTGTTATTTTGGTTTATGACATTAGTGCCTAAAGACTGATCACACAGTAGAAGCTCACTGGCTTGGACATCATGTCAATGCTCTGCCCTAGTGCAACAAATCAGACACAGAATGAGGAGTGAACAGGAATGGTGAACATATGACACTGTTGTCAGAGATCCAATTTCCCTCAGATATAAAAGTTGGAATGTGGCTTTAGTTAAAAGGAAACAAGCCAAGTGTTGGAAAATGTGAAAAAAATGGGACATGGCCACTACTGAACAGGAGGAAAGAAAGAAACTGACTAGTGAGAAACAGAAGGAAGGAAACATCTAAGAGCAGATTTGTGGGATACAGAGGTGCAGACACAGCCAGTAGAAAAAAATCAGTGTAACATTTCTGCTTTGGCTGCATTTCTATTGCTTAGAATATCTGGGTGGTTCTCTGCTATTTTGCTAACAATTTTGCTATGGCTATGGTTAATGGGAAGAAGTCAGAGGGAAAGGCCAGGTTGCCACTCTTTTCCTACAGCAGTGTCTCTTGGTGGATTTTACTCTGGCAGTAGCCTGACAGTATTACCTGGACTGTGTTTGCAGAGCACAGGATACAGTTCAAGTTCATACATTTGAATATTTGAAAAGACATTCAAAAGAAAGGTACCTGCAGAAAGCATAGAAGACCAGGAAATTACCCAGAGTTCCTGTTATCCCCACTATAAGAATGACAACTCCAATCGTATAATGGGCATGGTCTGGGACATCCACTGTAGGAAAGGCACGAGGAACATCTTGCACTGTCATCTTCTGTGGAGCAAATAAGAGGTCATAGGTACATTGCCAAACCTTTCTGAGTAAGCTGGCACGTGCTTCTCTAGGAGAGGAAATGGTCAAGAATACGAAAAGACAACAAGCAAAAAAAGTCAGAATAAGCTAATTGCTTTCGAATTCCATTTACTGTTGATCATCTTTGGGGGATAAATATGCCATCAGCAGTGCAAAAGGTAAAGGATGGTTTGTATGTTTACTGTCAATTAGAATTCTGGTGAAGAAAAGCAACCTGTTCTCCCCCAAAAGAAAAATAAGGATATAAAGGAGAAAAAGAGACAGGAAGGGACCCATTCCATTGCATCTGATTACAGGTAATGCAGTATTTAACAACAAGTAAGCTTCCTACATATTTAATTTCAGGGAAGTTTCTGTACCTGTGAAGTACAGTTTCAGTTGTCCTCTGACATCACTGGCTAGACTTCTCTAAGTAGAAATGTTCTATGGATAAATAGACATTTACTCCTTTAGCAGTATGGCCATTTCATTTTTCCCGCTGGATAACACTGAATTGTGAGCTGCCCTCAAGAGTTAATTACCAAAAGCCTGGCAGCTTGAACAAGAGTCTTTTGGAAACTAAATTAAGGATCAGAAAAACTAAACCACAAATCCTTTATACCTTATGCCTGGTTTCTGCAGCAGTTTCGGTTTTGGTCTGCCTGAATCAAGGTATTTTGCTCTCTGTGAAGTATTTCATAAACCACTTGATTGAAGCATTTGTTTCTTAACCCGTTAATAACTCAGAGCAAAATTCAGTAGCCAAGTCTGAAGACTGCAGCATTGGAAATGGGTATTTTTCGACAATAGAGGCGGACATTACTTCTGAATACACCTGTGAGGTTGGGCTGAGGTTATTACAGGCAGTGTGTAATAACCACTGTGCCAGTAGCAAGAGGTGAACCCAGGAGTGCCTGGAATTCTGGAAGAGATTGTCTTTGCTTTGTGTGCTGAAGATCTGCCCGCAGCAATCCTCAACCACCAGGGTGCATTCCCTGGGTTTCTACATTAGTAGCAATGAAATGCTGGAGAAATACTCTGATCATAGAGACAGACAATGTAGCTCTGGCTGTTACTGTAATTGGAGCAGAATGTTAGGTTTGATACTCTAACTGAATGACAGTATCACGGCATTTATGGTTCAGGTTCCTGCAGCAAAGTGGAAGTTGGCATAACATCATTAACATCAATGGGCATCTTGCCCAGGTAGAAATTGCTGTGCTTAACACACTGCCAGTAAACTAACAAAAATAATCCCATACTAATAGCAAGTGGATAGGGAGAGTCTAAGATAAAACTCTTTCAAGTAAATGAGATCAGGTGTATTTTGGTTTGGGTTGGTTTTATTTCTCCTTAGCCTTGTGGCTAGAACATTTTTAAAACTGCTGTTCTGCAGAGAGTTAATTATGATTATTAGTGGAATGGAGAGTTCTGATGTTTTTTCCCTGTAGCTATCCATTTAATCAAAACTGGATCAATGTAAGAGAAATGAAGCAACTAAAGGAGCTTGTTTTGGCTACGAAGAACAGATTAAAGTAGCTTTAATTTGAATTAAATTTGTGGAGGGGGGACTAAGGGAGGACTAAGGACAAGGAAAAATTTAAAAGATATAAATACACAGAGAAATCACAAGAGAGGCAAGGTTATTTAAGGGAAAGTAGAAGACTAAAAATTACTTATTCATTAATGAAACAAGTTCAGAGTCAATAAAAATGTCAAGTGTGAGAAAAAATAAAGGAATAATATTTATATCAGAGCAGTGATGGGGCATAAATTATAATACTACATATATGATCAAGAAAAGATGTGTGGCAAAAGAAATAAATTAGCATTTTAGTGTGGACTTCCTGTCGGCCTTGGATTTTTTCAGATGGTTCAACTCTGGCTGTTCTCTAAGAGATAAAAACTCAGTTATAAAAAAAAAATTAGTTCCACTGTTTTCATTGGAAATACAATTATTAAAGAAAGGTACTAGTTGATCGAGAAGGCATTACATCAGGCCTAAGCACCTCCAATCCATCACTAAGTTGCATACTTACAGCTTCCTTACTGGAAGACAAAAATACATGCCTGTATCAGGTTCAGCTCTGTGTCTTCTACAGGAATTGTACGTCAAAAGAAAAGACAGGGAGAAAAAGGTAGTGCTTTGAGAAAATCAGGTCAGCAGGATAATCAAGAAATGAGATAATTCCCAAAGCTTTTCTCTATTTAGTTGCTCCAGTGCATTAGCCTTGTTTATTCTGTCTTCTATTGTCATCCCACAGTACGAGTACGTGGTTGGCAGGGGAGAATAAAAATCCCCCTGTTGCAATCCATAGTGTAGCACTTGTCCTTTGGGAATACTCTGAACAACTATTTCAATTGCAGTGATAATACACAGCAGTGCTGCCTTGCATGTTTTTTTGTTCAGCCTTCTTTCTATAAACACCTCGTAATGAAGAGACTGGAACTGGCACTATTTAACATTTTATTGGTGACACAGCCAGTGGGATCGAGGGCACTCTCAGCAGCTTTGCTGATGACACCAAGCTGCATGGTGCAGTCGACACACTGGAGGGAAGATTCCATCCTGGAGAGGGACTTGGACAGGCTTGAGAGGTGGGACCATGCAAACCTCATGAAGTTCAACAAGGCCACATGCAAGGTCCTCTGTGTGGGTCAGGGAAATCCCAAGCACAAACACAGGCTGGGTGAAAAAGGGATTGGGAGCAGCCCTGGGGAGAAGGTCTTGGGGGTGTTCATAGGATCACAGAATGGTTTCGTTTGGAAGGGACCTTAAAGATCCTCTAGTTCCAACACCCCTGCCATGGGCAGGGACACCTTCCACTAGAGCAGGTTACTCAGAGCCCCATTCAGCCTGGCCTTGAACACTCCCAGGGATGAGGAGGCATCCACAGCTTCTCTGAGCAATGTGTTACCAAGCCTCACATTCTCACAGTAAGGAATTTCTTCCTACATATCTAATCTAAACCTACCCTCTTTCTGTTTGAACACATTATCCCTTGTCCTACCACTATGTCCTTGTAAAATTTCCTCCTCCAGCTTTCTTGTAGACCCTTTAGGTACTGGAAGGCTGCTCTAAGGTCTCCTCAAAGCCATCTCTTCCCCAGGCTCAACAAACCCAGCTCTCTCAACCTTTAGTCAAGATTAAAAGCAGGTTTTATAACTTTGTTTGGGTGTGTATGAAAACAAGCCTTTTGCTAGAGCTGTGTAGAAACTTATGTTTTTAATCTCTGAAAGGCATATAATTTATTATTTATTTACACTGTAGTTTTGCAGAATCAATTTGACAAATGCCACACTTCTCAGAATGGTTCTGACGAGTATTCCTGACAAAACACCAGCCTGCCTTTAGCCAGGACTGGGCGTTTCATAGAGATGCCAAATGTGCATAATGAACAGTGATGTGGGAATTTAATTTTAAGTAGAGTGTTAGTAATTAGTTTGTACCCTAAAACAGGGTTATTATATCTTTGAAAGGAAAATTTTAGTATTCTGTATATAGGTGTAATCCTTTGCTAAATCCTATTTTGTCATTTGCCTCAATAGACGCAGTGTCAAGAAGTTATGAAGTTGCTCTATGTCAGTGTGTTTCCTTCCAGCAAGTTAAAGTGTGTCCTGGTGGAAGCACTAGAGTAGAGGGAAGCAGCTAGGTTTAATGAAGTTTGCCTTCTTAAAATGCTCATTGTTTTCCCTAAAGGAATGTTTGTCTACTGCCCACAACAAAACAGCTACAACAGAACTGTGTTCTCAGTTGTCTTTCTGTAAACTTGATTGAGACTTACAAACCTGAGATGCTTTCTGGGAGTTTGGAGAACAGCAAATGTTTTATAGATAAATGTCAAAATCCTTGCTGCAGCACAACATGGAGCCTCATTATTCTATATTTACGGCCTGCTGCCACAGCTGCTTGCAAGGGAGGCAGAATTCTTCCTTGAGGGACAATCGGAGGAGCCAGCTTCCTTCTTTAGGAAGAGACAGACTAAGGTTTGGTGCAAGCAGAGAAGGGAGTAAAAAGGAATAAGCCACAGGGCAGACTAATTAGGGCACATAGGGCAGAACTTGTATTTCACCATGAAGTTTGTCAAGACCCTCCAAGACACTAATGGGAAGACAGCTGAAAGGATAAAGGAATTCCTTTGCAGACCAAACCAAAATGACAATTCCTAAGTGGTTTGTCCAGGTAACAAGGAAGTCTAGATCAGATATTAAACCCAGGAATATTTGATGCCTGTGTCTGTTTTGTCTTGGGGATCCAGTTATCATACAGTTTCCTAAAGAGAATGTTTTCTAAATAGTTACTTCATAATTGATTAAATAAAAAACCCCAAATGAACTAAACCAGGTAACCTCTGAATAACTTCTAGTAGAAGATATACCATTTTTGAAAGTCCAACACACACCCCCATAGCATGAGAAAAATATTTCTGTATAAGTGATAACAAAACAACATGCAAAGAATAGAATTCAACTATTATTGAGAAAAAACATCTGATCTTCTGCAGAGTGAGGAAATAAAATCATATCACTTAATTACCATTCACTTGGAGGTATTTATTACTGAAGTCCTTCTAAAGTGATGATGGCAGGAGCAAGGATATGGAAGCAAATACTCATACTAAGTATAAATCATCTCTGATATAGCCCACTCCTCACAGTCTCACAATGGCAAGAGTATATGATCAGATTTAGTTACAGGGAAAGAAGAAATCACCAGAAGGTCATTTGGGCATTTGAATATATTTCAGTGCTGATTCTGACTGATTGATTTAGTTGTATGACATCAGTTCCAAAGCCAGGAGCAGAAAAAACTATGTCAAGGACACTTTTTCAGCTACTTCTGCCTGAACATGGCAGATGGATTATATCTAATTTGGTGTAAAACAAGACAACAAAAGGGAAAAGAAAATAGGGAGTGCTATGTGGTTGCTTTTACGAATTCATCTAACTTCAAACTGTAGGCACTGGTTTTGCAGAAAGAATGTTGTAATGGAATAGAGCCCAATTCCAAAACATAGCAAGTTTTGGCAGTCTGGCATGAACTTTGGCAATATAACAAGTCTCTTTGTTCCTAATTTCCCTACAAACACGGGTAAGGAAACCACTTATTTACACAGTATGACTTATACAGCCAATGATAGCGTT
The DNA here is from genome assembly GCA_013398115.1 of Falcunculus frontatus. Taxonomy (NCBI): domain Eukaryota; kingdom Metazoa; phylum Chordata; class Aves; order Passeriformes; genus Falcunculus; species Falcunculus frontatus. The sequence continues at coordinate 176,211 of VZRV01006390.1, read as the reverse complement.
AGGCCTTTTACATCACAAAAAATTATATCGTTTAGAAAAATTATCTGACCAGAAACAGCGTAATTTCCTGGGGTTCCTTGTGTGATGTTTGTACTGCCTACCTACAAGAGGCCTCGAACAACTGATAGCACTTACTTTCCTTTACAGGTCCTTGCTCTGATTTCTGAGCTTGCCTCTGTGGGCGCTTGCTCTGTGATGACAGGCAGCACAGAGGGGAGTGTAATCCCCCCTCAATTATGGTTTCAGCAGGGTGACGCTAACTGCTAAGCCCTCTTTCCAGTAGACAGCAGGGCTTTCCATAGATGATGCTTGTCCTGTTGAGCAATTTGGATAGCAGATTTTGTATCCTATCTTCCGGATTTAATCTCGCCCACAAGCAGCACACACTGCTTTCACTCCTGAAACTCTCTTAAACCAGTCTATGTGTCAAGTTAAAATGCAAAATTTTGGCAATACAGACACTTGTCCTAGGGAGAGGAAAGGGACAACTAATTAGATCTTTCGGCTGAATAAGGAAAAGATCAATTTTTAATTTTCCAGTGTAAATCACTGTGTCCCCAGAATGCTTTTCCATTTTGCCATGCACTCTACAGTTCCTTTTCTCCCTCCCTGCTATGTTCTGCTATCCTTTCTTATGTGTTATCCACCTAATTTAGTCTTGTGAGTGCCTTGGCTCAGAACACTTCTTTGTTTATTTTTTCTGTAATATACTGCAGATATCCAGGTTTTATTAAAAAATAGATTTTAAAAACTTTAAAAATTAGGTTGGTTCATGTTTTTATTATAAACTTTTAAACAGACTTTTGTAAAAACAGCACATGAACAAAACGTGTAGTCCTAATAATATTCTGACAGGCAAAGCCAGGAAGAGGACTTCTGAACTCCTTTGGTTCAGGCTTGTGGGGTGAGATGGAGAAAATTTTTAGCAAACCCAAAAAATTCCATCCTGAAGTGTCATCACAACAGATTCTCACCTTCACACTTCCAAGGAAAATTTCTTTCTCTTTAGTATATAAAAACTCAGAAAGAGCTTTGATAGGACTTACCTGAGAAAACCTTCCAAACAACTTTCTTGGGTAACTGCACATAACTCTTTTAACATTTACATAAGCACTCCACTGCCCTTACAGATTACAGAAATTATGGGGATTTCCACCCTGAATAACAGCACAAGAGAGCATTGTGTTTGAACTGCTAAACAGCAGTTTAATGTACAAGAACATCTTGTTTTGATAGTTTGCAACGTATTTCATGCACTTTGCCATTTGACTTTCCTGCCTGTCTTCTGCCCATGCAACTCTGCTGAAAAACACTGCTTGTACAGCCCTTTCTGAATTAAATAAATAGTTAAAAGAATAAAAACAAGATTTAAAAGTTTTCATTATGTTGTTCATTATTGCACTACAGCATTAAATGTGTACATACTCCTTAACTGTCCATTTACAGTGCTAGAAATGCCAGCCTTGCCGGAAATCTACATGCTACAGCTTTAAGTGACAGAAAACACTTACTGTTGGGGCTCTAAGAGGCAGATCCATCAGGGTGTAGGCATTGGCTTCCGAGTCATTCCATGCACTGAAGGACTCCACAGTTTTGGTGCTCTTGGTGTCCTCGGAGGGACAAGAGATCCCCTTCTGAATGGGCGGATTATTCAGGTGAACAAAATCTAAGCAAAAACCAAGAAAGAAGAGCTGTCCTATGAATTTAAGTCAGCCACTTTACCTTTGTGTGTGTGTGTGTGTGTGTGTGTGTGAAGCAGTTTGTTAGATTCCTTGGAATGGTGTGAGATCCAGTGCAGAGTTTCTCACTAGAGCTTCAGATTGCTTCACTCCATCATCAGCTTAGCAAAGGGCAGCAGCAGCGGCTTCCATTTAAATACGGGAGAGGGCAGAGTCCGCACATGCCCAGTTTGAAGCTTGTTCCATCCTGATTTCAGCTTCACTTTAATGACAGTATAAAACTGATGCTCACTTAAAAGTGCTGTTATCTGGTTTTTGCCTTTGACCAATTTATGTCTGAATTTTAATGCTATTTCCACACTATCTCTGTATGAAGACAAAGAAGGTAAAAGGTAGAGTTCACTCGCTGTCTTAAATACTGGACCTTACCGTTCTTTTTCACTGTATTGGTGAATTAGTTTTTTGTAGTCTGCTTTTAAAGAAGATGCATGTGTACAGTTCTGCTGAAATTTTCAGAACTCATATAGATTCTGCTGTTTAACAATGTGCTCTTGTGCACTTCTGTCTTGTAGAATTTAGGTCATGGTTGTTTGTTGGTCCACTTCTAAAAATAAACAAAACATACGGATAAAACCTGACATCATCCTTTTCTGCTCTTTAGTTTAAAAAAAAACCAAACCAAAACAAAAAAACCCCACACAAATACCTTAGGCAGAAAACAGCAAATATCCACCTGTTTCAAGAGTTGCCTGCTTTCTTTTCAGTTGTTTTTAGGTGAAGTACACATGAACAGATCCTTATTCACACAAATCTGGCTTTACGTTCCACTGTGCAAAGAGAGACGAATTGCTGTGTTCCCAGTTGAAGGCCCATTACTGTTGTAAAGTGAAGTTTAATTGCAACAGAGAATTTGGCACAGTGTGAAAAAGCTCTTCTAGCAGATACTGCAGCCTGAGTATCACAGAATTTAGGCCTTCCACTCACTGTCAAAATGACCCTGATGCAAGCTATTAGCTTCACTGAAGTTGGTATTAAAAATAGATGGTGTGAACTGTTCCTGGAAAGCCTTTGTGAGAAGGCTGTGTTAGTAATGGTGGGAACTGCATTCCCCCAGCTCTGCACATGCACCTTTCCTTAAATGAACACCTGCAGTACCTCACCATAAACTGAAGGACTGCATTTCTTTGCATGAATGGGAGCTATGCCTCTAATGAAAGGCACTCACCTACAGTGTTGCAGTTTCCCTCAATAGTCATTTAAGGAGGGAAGTCGTCCTTGTCACCAGGCCACTGAACATTAACCAGCAGAGATGCTTCTTAGACTCTACACACTCTCAAACTGTGACACCTAAGGATAGTTATTAGCAGGCCCATTATGAAAGGCAGAGAGATTTAAGTGTCCCTGCCCTGCAGTGTTGGTAGACACAACCAAGCCAGATTTAAACCAGCTGTGGCAGAACTGCACCCAGAGGTGGCTGATCGACTGACAAGTTTGACCTTTGCCAATGTCTGAGATTCTATGGTCACTTCTTAGCATGTGCTCTTCCCTTCTTCTCTCCGTGTGACATCACACACATGAATATCAGGGCAATGGCAGATGTGACATCAATGGTACAAACTTCAAAAGACATTGACGTGAACTCCAAATCCACCTCTCTGTACATACACAGTGCTTGCGCTGTAAGGATGCTGCAGCAAACAAAGATGTTGGACATTTTGAGGGACAGAACCTTTTTGGAAGATAATTTTGCATTTTACTACTAAATAGTCAGGAGATGTCATTATGGAAAGCCACAATGTGAAACTGGCAAAGGCTCGTACTATCTCCAAATGAAGCTTATCGAGGGAGTAGAGCAGAAAGTACAGAAACGATTGACGTGCAGAGAAATGAGACAATGGGAGGCCTCCCATGGGTGAAGTCTGTGCTCAAAGGAGTTGCTTACAGTTACATCCTAATCTTGTCAAAATGATAAGACAAAGTTAGAGTCATACAATCTTTAAGACAAGCAAAAATACTAGATCAGATGTGATCTTTGACTTGACATTCTCATTTTCTTTGCTTAGATCCTCTTAGTTTTCTGCTTTATGTCTTAGTTTTGGACAATGCCAACACTCAATCTGTTTACATACAGCTTGTACATGAAGTTTTCCTTTTCCCTGGGTCACAGATGACATTTTTCTTCCTTCTTATTTTCCTCTCATCTTAACAACAAGTCAATGCACTGAAAATATTTCATTTCCAGTTAGCCTGGAAGCGTTGATGTTTTTGGCATTTTTAGGGGAGCCTGTAATATGTTTGGCAGAGTAATCAAATCACGGAATAAATATAATTTTTTTAAAAGTAAATTAGACATTAGAGAAACTGTCTGTCTTCTTGCTTCATTGGATTTGGTGTTAATGTACATGCCTTCACAGAGAGATTACTTTGATTAGTTCAGCAGTTCCTGAGAACGTATTATGAAAGAACATGCAATGTGAAGGAGAGAAAGGAAATTTTCCCACTGGGAAGCAGATGCTAATCCAAAGATGGCTACTGATTTGGTATCCTTACTAAAGCCTTACGACTCTGCTTCTGTGGATGCTAGGCACTTGCAAGCTAGGGAAATTATTTCTGAAAATTGGACCCTAACACTCAGATTCACGGCCAGTGGAGATGTTCTCACATGATGGTAGTTGTATGATCCTTTCTTATGGCCAGTTGCTAGAGGCGATTCAGCTGCCCTGTTTTATGTGTGATGACGCAGCTTCCACGGAAGAGGAATCATCCTAGAACAGTACAAGGTGTGAAGTATGAGACATCTCATTCTCTGTCCCTAGGGCTTGGGGAGTCAGACACAGACACATAGCAAATCATTCACAGAACTTTCTTCTCTCAGGTTTGCTTTGCTTTATACGCAGTGTTAAACCAGAGAGAACAGTTCTAAGTATTCTATTGAGCGATAATCTTTTTTCTTTATAGTTGAGTCTATTTCACTTGAAGTTATCAAAACATTAGACTTGTGGATCTGGAGGGAAATTTGGCCTCTCTCTTTGTCCCTTGTTTATTCTCTACCAAAAGCTTACCTCAGTTGTATTCCTGGGAAGCCTAATGGAGAAAACATATCAGTTTATGACCCAGGTACTTTCCAAAGGCATCAGCTCATTCTAGAGCTTTCAAATGTTTCTGCCTTAAGTTTTGTGTGTGAAACATGCAGAAAGTTCACCTGGCTTATGGCCCAGGTCTGAATTGCCCTCCAGTCACTTCTAGAAAAAGGAAAACCTGCCCAGCATTAATCTCTCAGGATTCTGTCACACTGAACTATGGTGAGAGCAGCCTTCCCACCTTGAGAGTCCTGCCTTTGGCTGGATGCCAGCTGCCCACCAAGATACTCCATCCCTCCCCTCCTCAGCAGGATGAGGGGGGGAAGGAGAAAATAGGATGGAAAAAACCTGTGGCTCAAGATAAAGGCAGTTTAATAAAACAAAAGCAAAGGCTGTGTGTGGAAGCAGAGGAAAAGATTTATTCTCTACTTCCCATCAGCAGGAGTTGGCCAGCACTTCCCAGGAAGCAGGGCTTCAGTAGGCACAGCAGTTATTCCAGAAGACAAACACTGTAACAACAAATGCCCCCCACCTCCACCTTTCTCTTAGTTTTTATTGCTGTGCAGACACTGTATGGTATGGAATATCCCTTTGGTCAGCTGGATCCCTGATTGCAGGGATCACCCTGCCGAGGTCTTGCCCACCCCCAGCCCACAGGTGGGAGGGGAATGTTGGAGAGACAGCATTGCTCAGCCATAGCCAAAACACTGGGGTGTGAGCAGCACCTTTCTAGGGACCAACACAGCACAGCTCAGGGAGGGCTGCAATGTGGAAAATGAGCTCCAGCTCAGCCAGACCCAAGGCAACCTCTTCCTGCTGATAATTTACTTCTGTTCACAGTTTTTTATAAATTACAGGCAAAAATAGCAGAAAGACTATGGACTCTGGGACCCTTCCAGGAAACTGAGAAAATTGTCTACCAGAAAAAGGGAAAGATAATGCCTGGATAAAATTTAATTAAAGTCCAAATGAGTATAAGATTTCTTTCACAATGATGGGAAAAGAACTCATTGTCCTCTTCTTTGGCTGGGAGCTGTGGGTGGAATTAGGTTTTAGCTCATCTACAGGAATACAGAGTGCACTGCAAGAACAGGTAATCTGCTGCCTACAAGATAAACAGACTGTTTTTGGGAAATGCCAAGAGAGTTAAAAGACCAGGGGCATGGTCAGCAAGGCATTAATGACTTTGATCAATCTTTACAAAGGCTCACCTGGGCTTCTTTAAATTATCTGAAGGATCACCTAGGTTTCCAAGGCCAGCATGAGGAAAGAAGAATAGACTACTCAGAAACAGGAAAGGTAAAGTCCCACTTTTCTTTGAGTGCAGACACAGGTCTGGGGTTCAAGTTGCCACAAAGGAGGCATGCACAAAACAAAATTGTTGGGTATTGTTAATAAGTTGAGTGATTTTATTTTTTTTCTCTATTGTGATGTGGGGAACGATAGTGACAATTCCTAAAAACATCTTGATGAAGACAATTCTGAATGCTCAAAATATGCTCTGCTTGCCCTCTAGGCATGCTAGGTAGTCCTGTAAGTGATGGGATAAAGGGAAGAACTATTGATTTTTCATTTGAGTGTCCATCCATTTGCAGTATCTGCCTTTCAAAAAGCAATATCACACTGTAAAATCTGAGTCCATAGCAGCCCTCTCTACACAGCTTCTCCTGTACAGTGTGAGCCCTGGGTCTCTGGTTTGGTATTGCTTCTAAGTGGCTGCAATACCTGAAAACATGTTTCTCTCAGAAGCATTTTTAGGGCCCTATTTTTGTACTGGTACCTGAAACAAATATATCTGCTTAGATATGCAGGTGAAAACTGGTTGCTCATTTTACACAGAACTCTGGTTTCAACCATCTGTGTTCTTTTTGCCTTTTAACAGCTAAGATCTGTCAGAGGGGAGCTCTCCCACTTCTTAGCTGTTCTCAGAGAGTGTACTGCAATTTTGGCACCCCAAATAACAAGGCAGGGAGAGAGCTGTGTAATAGATATCTTCTGTGTGCTCTATTAATCATAAAAATTAAATTTAGTCCTTCATGCCTGCAGGAACTTGGCAAGAGGACAGGAGGCAAGAAGACCCTTTGTAAATAAAATTGTTAAACTGAGTACAAAGTTCTGTATGGCCTTTCATGGGACCATACTCTTGGGACTACTCAAAAATCAATAGACAAAATAGAAAACAGTAAATCAAATCAACATGGTTTCTGTTGTGCTGTAGAAGTGAATAATTCACCTCATGGGTAGTTCTAATTTTGTAGGGTAGCCAAGATTTATGGTGAACAGCAAAGGCACAAACTGTAGGGTGCAGCCAGCGAGCTCTAACACTGGGCTGTTCAGCCCCACAGCAGGAGAGGGAGAATCCCAGAGCTGGGCCAAGTCCACAAGGGCCAGACCAGAAAGGATGGTTTAGAAAAGTCCCTCCAAACACAAGATTTTTTTAATATTTGGCAAAACCAAAATCTTTTCCACTGAGATGAAAAGATTCTATCAGTGACAATCTGAATGTAGTCCTGTAAATGGCATTAAGCTGCAACTCTATGGCAAGGCACAATCCAGCAGCTGCTCTGCCTTAGTTCCCCCAGTTGTATTTCCAGCTTACTCTGGGGGTTTATGGCTTCAAGCCCAGGTAGCTTGAAAAGGTCAGCCCACCTCTGTTCCTCTTGTCCTTCTCCACAGAATCTGAAAACAAAGTAATTCACAAAGAGCTCTCAAGACCAGCCAAGGTGGATTTGCAGTGCCTCCAAAAAAAGCCTCTTAACCCTGATGTGGGGACTGAACTCTCAGATTCATCCTTCCCTGTCTCCTATGGCTTAACCTCTGTGCAAAGCCTACCCTTCTCCAAGGAACTCTGGTTAGCCAAACTCTTCAAACAATTTCAGCTGGAAGCTTCCCTACTTCCAGTTCCCAAATAAGAGCTCTCACCTTCTCACATCTGTGAACTAAAGCCCATTGTGCTGGTGCAGTTTAGTGCCTACCGTAGGCAGGGAGAAATCACATTTAAAAAACAATTGAAAAGTTGCTGTATCATTGCAGAACAAAGAACCTCCCCATCTTTTTAGCAATAATTAGATACAAAACTTAAAGAAAACTTCCCTTATTACTCTCTTCCTATTAGTAAACCATATCTCTATCACAGACGAGTCAGTCTACAGTGAACTGAAATGTAGGGTCAGCACATGGTGGTCTCTCTAAGCTGCTTTGTCATTTTTGCTGAAAACAGGCATTATCAAAGATTTGCTTATGCAGGGATGCAGCAGAATTGTGTGTTTCCCAGCTACGATACCACTCCAATAAGAGGAGGATTACTGACAGAGAAGGGGTGAGAAATATAATTGCAGAGAAATTGTATCAAGCATTCTCCCCCTACTGAAGTGCTGGCTACCGCTAGAGGTGCACACAGTGGCCAGTGGCAGACAGCAGAGCCAGGATTTGGTCAGCAGTAGCAGAGAGCTCGTCCTGCTTACAGGAAGAACTGCTGGTACCATTTGGGTTTTGTTTGTTGGTTTTTTACTCCCATCTGCTTTTGTGGTAGTTACTTCTGAAATAGAAAGAACTCAGTGACTCGAGCCTCTCATGGGAGGAGCTGCAGAAATATCTTGCTAGGGAAGACAGGACAGTCATGGAGACAGCCAGATCTCTGATGAATAGACTAAGGAAAGAAGAACAGTATGAAGCAATTCGTACCCACACACAGCAATCAAAATGAAAACCCTGACATTTGAGAAATAATAGTTCATGATAACCAGAGGGTAAACAAATTGTGGTGTCATTGGATATTAAAGAGCTATCATCTTCCTCCTTAGATAATAACACTGTTGTCCACAAATGATCTGCAGAGAATACATATGCTGCCCTGATGGCTATACAATTATTTTTTCTGGCACATACTGTCTGTCTTACAACATCCCTGTGAAAGAAATCCTATCATTTCTAGTAATACCATCAGTGGTTATATATGGGGAAAAAAGCAAACCACAATTGTCAAGCCACTACTGAGAGAAAATTCTGTTGCTGCACTAATAAGCAGGCGCCTTAATTCTCAGCAACTCCCAGCCATTGCAGGTGCCCTGTTCTGCTGTTCTAGAATGCACTGTGCCCAGTGCTTTCAGGAACTGGGGCAGTATGGGAAGGAAGAAACAAACCACTCACTAACATCACCAACTTTTCAAAATCTCATATTTGAATTGTTTCTAAAAACAGCCTGAAGAGTGAGTGAAAATCAAAAATGCCAGAGAATATTTTAGCTGAGTCTGTACAAGATTTCGGTGTCCTACACAAAACAAAAGGGCCAGCAGGAGCCTGCACCAAATTCTGCTTCAGCTGCAACAGTGTTCAAGATTTGGGCAGGATTCTATCATGGCCACTGAGAAGAGAGACACTGTGAGGAGTTTGTCCCTGCTGCAACTTGAAACTCTTCACACAAAGTCTGCAATCAAACAGACCTAATGCTCAAGCTAGAGCAGAATCCAGTGCAGATCTACTATCAGAGCCTCTCAGAGTACAGAAGTGTAAAGCCATATGCCTGTTTCTTTATAAACTCTTCTGCTAGGGCTGTCATCCAGCCTGTTATCACCGTGGACTCTGATTTCCCAAGTGTCCAAATGAGGCCTCTCAATGAACAGAGTCTTCTTTGTTTAGCTCTGCAGTGTGGCCTTTATTAATACCTACTCTGCTAAATGCCTCCTCTGGATCCTCAGTGACTTCTGTTTCAGTTGCTATGACATACTTTTACTCCAACCTTAATTAATGGAAAGTACAGGGCAGTTATCACAAGGTTGCAGACAGAAGGCAAGTGTGCAAGTGAGACTGTGTTCAACTTAGTCTAAGCCCTTTTCATTTTGATCCTATCCTCTCCCAACTCCTTTCTGTTACTGTTGTTGCCCTGCAGCCCTTTCTTTGACAACCCTCCACCCCCTTCTTTTCTCTTAAATCAGATATATATTCCGGTTTTCACTTCTAAAAGCCCTGATAGATTCTCTGTCTCCAGCTTAGCTATCATCTTTCAGACAGCTCTGGCTTGCCAGCTCTCTCATCCTGTCAGCCAGTGATGCCCATTTCCATCATTCCCTGAACACAGTTTCCACCATGCATGATTTGCTTGTCTCCATGCAGCGCTGCATGCTGCTGGCAGTGGCAATAGGAGACATTGACGATAGCTGGGCTGCAGGCACACACAGCCTGCTGGTCATACTGACACCACCAACCTATATTGTCTGATTTTATCTGCCCCTTTCCTGCCAGTACACCTCCATTTCTTGTCTCCTTGTACTTGATAACAAGCTGTTTGGAGCAGAGACTTTCTTCTATGCTGGCATCATATTTTGACTTGCTTAACATTTCTCAGCATCAGTGTAATGCAAATGTAGTGGACTTCCATTTTCTGGTTATGCCATGAATTCACTTAACAAATATACTCTGCTTAACTTTTTTGGTGATGACTAATTCAGTATGACTACGAGAAAATGAGGACAGTTGAAAATGGTTTTCAGAGTTTAAAAAGCAAAAGAGTAAGCTTTCTGAACAAACAAACATCTCAAAAGCAAACCTGTATGAAGTGATAAGCACTGGCACTGATCCTCAGAAAGTCAAACTACAGTTTCTCACTTTAGTTTTATGATTCTGCCTACTCCCTTCAGAACTGGCATTCCTGCTCATGACTTGCAGATGATGTTGCAAACCACAGAAACATAATTGGGTGATAATTTTGCTGCACAGCAGACAAACATGGACAAACACGTCATCTCTACTTACCGTAAGAATTTTTCACTGAAATAATATCCTGAAATTCATATATGTGATTGGGAAAGCCGGACACTGCACTCTTTCTGCTCTTTCAGATGGCTACAAATGTGCTTGAAAAAAGAAAACACATTCACAACATACAGCCTTGTATGGGCTTGAGTCCCCAGGACACTTGAGCGATTTTGCACACCACCATAGATTTTCCTTCTTGTATAAACTGAAAGTTAAGGATGTCACCGGTAGGGAGTGACTGACCTCTCCCTGTGTAATAAAGAAGTGGATTCATGATGAGGAACATCAGATTTAGACAGGCCTTATCTCACTCCTAAGTGAATGACTCAGCTATGTCTTTTCCTAGGGAGAAAAATTAATGTGCTCTTTTCTAAGCAGAGTTTCAGTAATGGGACTTAAGACCACAGAACACCTCAACAAAAAATGGACATTTAGAGGCATTTCTCCCTGATTACAAAAACATTTCCTTTGTGTGTTTCCACCCCTTCTTGCAGCTTCAGTTACAAAATGTAATTTAATAATTATTATCCTCTTTTTCCCCCCACCAAATCAAAACTCTAGTCAGACAAAAAAGTTAAGCCTTTGCCCTTAATACACATATATTTTACTATACAAATGCATTGCTGCTGCCTTTGGCTCAAGAGGTGAAAATGTGTTTTTTAGTGTTCATTTATAATAAATAATTGTCAGGGAGAAGAGGTGAACAGAAATACAGTCACTTCTGTCTTCACAAATTTAAATGAAGCTCAACACCTCCTAACCATGCAACGAGTACAAACTCCTGCTATTACATTCCTGACTATGGACATACTTAAAAGCCCCCAAAGTCCCTGTGTTTTCAAATTCATTGACTTGTGGCACAGTTACTTCCTTGGATTTCTTTTAGAGTGAGAGAGCAGGGCTGTTTATCTTGCAGTTCACAGAGAAACATCCTTGGGCAGTAGTAGGAACTTGTTACCGTCATTAGACAACTGCAGAGATCTCAGTCTGCTCTGGTATATGGCAGGCAGCAAGTCAACAGTGATAATAGCTGGTTACTCCATGAACAAAAAAAGCCTCATGGAAGCATTCTTAAGCTCGATACCAAAGAAACTCAAACCTATTTTCTAAGCATAAATACTGGAGTATGAGAATGGCCATTCTGAGTCGGTCCAAAGGTGTGGCAAATCCCACATCCAGTGACTGAAAGCAGCACGCCAGGAAAGAGTGCAAGAATATGGTGAGATTTCCCTAAAATACTCTTTCAGCCTCAAACAGCATGCAGCTCAGCAAATCTTTGCTTCTCAACCCATATTTCAGCGATCAAAATCAAACATTGATGGGGCTTTTGTGGGTTTGTAAAAGGATTCAGGATGTACGTAGGAATGTAGTTTCAAGTTGTCAGTGTAAAAGTCTGGGAAAAGAAAGGCTGCAGTCTGAACCATGAAGCTATTTTGGTCCAAGCTAAATTGCTCTTTAGCTTGAGCATAGGCACAGAAATCTGAAAGCTAACACAGACTCTCTTGGAAAGCTTTGTATAATTTAAAACATAGTCATACTACAAAACCAGTTTTCAGCTCAGCTTAGCAACTCTCTTCATGATATGCAAGTGCCTTTCAAAAGAGTTGCCAGAATGAACCAGCTGAGACCCAAGCTCTCTTTCCTTCCTTTCTTCTAATTACTGGAAGAGAAATTATTTGTCTTAAATGAATTCTTGCCTCACCAATTTTAACAAAACATTTTTTTTAATATCCCAGATAGTCTTAATAAAAGCTCAGCTTTTCAAGGTTTGATGATCAGATTTGAGATTCACATTCTAGAGAAGTGCCTGCAACTGAAGCACCCAGACTACCTGAAGATTTAGGAACATGATTTTTGTATAAAAACTAGGCCTAAGAACGGAGAGGCTGAGTAGAGCTAAAAATCTACCACAGTAATGCAACATAAACAGTCACTATGCTGGGAACAGTTTCTAATCACTGCTGTTTCTCAGGCTTTTCGTGCACTTTTATGGTGCTCCTGAATTTCTTACCTTTGCTGATTAGACATTACAGCAGTAAAAGACTCATCATCATTCACTGAGCATAGAAAAATAATGAAGGGGAGACCATTAAAAAACTTTTTTCATTCTCCAACTATTCCCCTGGGACCAGGTAATTTTTGGTAGCCAGTAGAGTTAGGGATATATGAGAAACATCCACTCATAGGGAGATGATTATTTTAGTCCTTTAATGTTCATCTGTGCATGTGCATTTTGGAGCCGTGGTTCTGGAATCTGACCTATATATTTATTGTGAGGTCGCTTGATGTACTTTTCTGAAAGTACATACGTAAGAGTCAAAGATGCCAGTGATCTTTTGTGCAGGGTACTTATCTAACTAAACTCCAAGGAATAATTTGCAATTTGCTTTCTTATATTTAGAATCGTGCGTGGCAGAAGATTGACACTGTTTAAACTCAGGATACAACTTACTTATTTACCAAAAGATATAATCTACTTAGTTTATTTAAATTAATTTTACTCTTTTTCCTTCACAGGAAGGAAAACTTTTTTAACCACCTGTCTCCAGCTGAGGAACTTTCTGCTCCTCTTCATACAGAGTGCTTCACTGTGTCTCCTTGCAGAAAAAAAAATGGCTATTAGGTGACAGGTCTAACAGAAAACCACCACCCAGACACATGAAACCAGGTACATTTAAAACTTCTATGATTCTTCTTTTACAATTACCTGCACTAACTTTTATATGAAAGTCCCAAGTCTTAATTTACACTGGCACATGATGCTTGTGTTTCTGTCCCACAGCTGATGGAGGTGATACGTTCTCAAAACTGACAATTAACTTGACTGACAATCTCACAGACATTTGATAACCCGGTATTGAGTAAGATTCACCCAAAATACCATTTAAGTACTTAAAAACCCCTGACTTTGAAATATGGTGTAGATTATCAGTGCTGACAGTGAAATATGAAGTCAAATTATTATAGCCGTGCCACAGAAATAGTGAGGGACTTAAAAGTGCAGGTGATGAGCTGCACACTCTATTAAAGAACAAAATGTCTGTAGTCTACAGGGACATAAGCTATTAGACAGCTGTAGAACAGCATGCAGAAAACAGCCAAAGATATAGAACTTGTACTGAGCAGAGGTGCTAATGACTGAAGTTTAGGTATTCAACAAATAAAGTAGTTCAAAAGTGCAGACTAGATGATAGCTAGAACATACAAAGTAATAAGTTACTAGTTAAAAAGATAAAAGGAGCCAAAGTTCATAGTCTTTGAATTTAAGAGACTGGAGAGCTGGATCTGGGTTTATGGGGCTTGGTCACAAACCCAAAGTGCACTGTCTTGCCCTGCATGAATCGTGAGAAATGCAGCACCAAGTTATCCCATACACCTGGGCACTGCAGAGCATCAGGAACCTGGGAGTGGTGAGATAAGGAGCTGCTTCAATGACTGAGGAGCCTGCACAGTGCCAGCAGCAGCCCGTGATCCCTGGGGAGCAGGAGCAGCCATGGGCAGAGTCAGGCTCTGGAAGGAGCAGCGCTCATGAAACACCACCCTGTTAACATTGAAAAACCACTGCTGCACGTGCATGAGTTGCCCATTTCTGTACTACTTTATGCTTTCCAAAGTTTAGTGCAAATTTCTGTTACAGAGAAGGTAGATGGAAAGCACCTAACATTTAACTAAGTATTAGAAAAAACATAATAAAGGGGACAGACAAGAGCAGAGGAAGGGAAGGAGTCAGCAAGGAACTGACCAAAGCAAGCAGTAAGGTACCATTCGTCTAACAGAGGTGCCAATCCTTTACTCTCTAGGAACAGAAATAAATCTGCTTACAGCATTAATCAATAATGCCTGAAATCAATAATACATAGCAGACTAATGGAACTGAAAAGTCATTAGTGGCATGGGAAGCTTACTTACTAAAAGCAACCTGCATAAACACTGACATTAGCACTAGTCAGAGAATGGACAATCTTGCCTGTTCAAAACCCAATATCATATATTCAAGTGATATGAAAAGCAAATTCTGATTTTTTTTGCATGAAAAGAACTGTCAAAATAAGTCTCTTGATAGGTCCCTTTCAGTATTTTTTGCCTGAAGCTTCTAAACTAAAAATATCTTTGTTTCAAAAAGGTTATGAGAGGATATTCAGGGTTTTTTCAGGTTACATCAGTAAAAAATATCTAGTTGAACTGTTTTTTGCTAAGGGACAGCAATTTAGAAACTGCTTAGTAAAGCACTAACTAGCACCAGAAGTTAATATGAGAAGTAATGAAATACACTAACTGTGCCATGTTGCTATCTTCCCCTTTAGCTATGTGAAAAGCAAACTACTTTTATCTATTTTATCTAGAAGAAAAGGCTGTTCCATTACAGGAATGTTTTGTTGCAGAGTTTTTCTTACTCTTGAGATAGAAAGAAAAGAGCTGCAAGTGCTGTTACAAGACTAATAAGTCAAATGTATCTTGTATAAGGAATACTTAGTGACACGAAATATGTTAATCCTAGCAATGTTTCTGACATGATATTTATGTGAGAGGACTACAAATTTGTAAAGCAAGTCTATCACAGGAATCATCTCTGCAAAAAAGGGACTCCTCTGAAGAGCAGCTGTACTCAGACAACGAGGGCCTTTGAATGTCCAAAGCAGATGGAAAAGGTCTCTTGCAGGTTTTGCTCACCAAAAGACTGATATCCCTAATAATGAATAGCCCACAAAGAGAAAGGGAAGAGGTATCTTTCTCATTGTCACCAACCACAAAGGAGGAAAACCAAAGATAGTTTCCTGGAAAAAATGAATTCTGAAATTCTGTATCAAATATTTTTTAAAGCAACCAGCAGACATTTGAGACTTCCAAAAATGCAATGCTGATCATGTTACTTCCCTCCTCATTCTAAAGATATATTAACTTCAGGCCCCACTACTAATTTACTTCCCTTTGTTTTACCCCTTTGGTCCTTTCTTTTTGCGCCCAGAAGTTGTAATTTCCTTGAAAGGCAAGTTAAAAACTAAGCTATCTGGAAATAGCAAATTAGGTTAAATTACAGCTAATGCAAATTCTGTTAATAAAACTATTTTCAAAAATTGGGCAAGTTTCCAGATATAGATGAAAAGGTATAAAATAAGATTCCAGAAGGTCTGTAAGAACCAGTGTGATAACTTTATATTACTGGGATTACTTAACCTCTATCAAACCTAATAATGTTATAAAGCTTATGGTAACTGAAACTAAAGCATATGCTAAGTCATCTTGATTTTAATTTTCTTTATGTGTGTGGTAGATTAAGGCATAACTAGTTTTAACAGCCCCTTTGTTGGCCAGGAAAGTAAATATTAATATGCTCATTTCACTAATGAACATAGAGCCTTGCTAAACAAGTGAATAATTAACAGCAGTCAATCCCTACAGGCTTGACACGAGCCCACTGTGTTAGACTCAGGCACACTCTGGTAAAAGCAAAACTCTGAGGTGAGTTCTCAGTCCAAAGAGCTCCAACCATCCCTAAACATGTGTTAAATCCCACCACAGCAGACACTGGAGGGGTTGGATTCTTTCAGGAGTTTGTATAGGAAGAGAAGAATAACTTTATACAGTATTGTACACACCAATCTACCAGTGCAGAAGATGTCAATCTAGGTATTGGAGTCCTGCTGAAAAGAAATTGAGTGTAACTGGAAGAAATTAACAGTAAGATGGCCTTATTTATTACACTCATTACTATTTAAATGGTGTTTTGTGAAAGCTTGGTAGTTCAAGCAATAGTTCATTTACCCAGCTTACACTGTTCTTGTTCCACTAGAAATGTTGCCTTAGTGATGAAGTATTTCTTTTGTCACCTTTTTCACCTTACTCTGTTCTTCTCATACCAATGAACTTTTCTTTTTCCTCCCACCCTTCATTCCTTTCCATTTTCCCAAGTTGTATCTCTCATTCATTCCATTTTCTTACTTATCCTTTTTTCATTTCAACATATTTTAGTCTTTGAGGAAGAACAGTTAGTTTTGTAGGAAAATGGAAAAGCACAAAAGTAAGCTATTTTTCTTAACAGGGAACCACACCTAAAGCAAACTAATGTGGGATAGTTATTGCTTGGAACATCAGCCAGTCCCACTCTGTGTCCAAGAGCTCTTTGCACAGCCAGCAGACTAACAAAGACACAGACTTTTTAACAAGACTTTTAAAAAGCTTTCACTGAAATATTTGGTGCAGACTTCGAGGCGTTTTTTTTTTAGGTAATGAAGGAAGCCTCTCTCAAGGAGAATGACATTACTTAATGATAAGATGAAAACAAGAAAATGTGGCTTTCTCCCCCCAGAGTACAGTCACACATTATATGCATGTTGCTGCATATAATGCACCAGTTGAATTAATATAATTTGGAAAAGCCTATGCATATTCTGAAAAATAATCAAGAGTTTAAAAGAAGTCCATGCCTTGTACTATCAGACTATCACTATACAGATTTTATAGACACAGCTGTTTTGTTAAATAGATGTTAACCTGGTTATTTGTAAATTAGTTCAAGAACAGCATAATTCTGGTTTTAGAAACTAGACAAGGAGAGTGGGAGTATTTTCTTTAAACCAGTAGCATTAAGGTGAGCTTGGTGAACTACTTGGTGTACTACTATGGAATCTGTTTTACAATCTAACACAGTCTATTGAACACTAAACAATGAAACTACGTTTTGTTCCTTCATTTGATTACATTGTTCCAGCAAATGCAATCACAGAAAGATTAACTACCTTCTGAGATAAGACACAGGGCCCAGCCAGAGGCAGCTATTAAAACTTCATATCTGCTTCACAAGCAATTAACTGTGTCCAAGTAAGCAGTACCTTATACAGAAGGGATGGGCAATAGCCTGCACTGCATGAAGGAAGAGAGCTAATTTTGATTGCTTTGAGTGCGGTTTCATTTGAATAGCTACTGATTTTTAACATGAATGCATTGACAAGGCACAATACCTTTACTTACAACCTATTTTACCACATGACAAAACTACGGGGCCTTTTTTCCATCTCTTCTGCAGCAGGATACCCAGTGTATATTTGTTATATTATGGGAAATGTCTGGGTTTTTTTAAGGGAAATGATACCTCCAGCTAAGAAAGGCTTTCTGTATAATACAGCAAAAAGCATTTTAGCAAAGACCTTTTCTTGATTATCAGTTGTGACAAAAGACATAAAAGAGCCTTCTGTAAATAGAGAAAAGTAATCTTCTCTGGTTGAACTTGTCTTTTACCTTTACAGAGCCTGTGGAAGTCCAAGTTTCTCAAACTTCCCTCCCATAGTTCTGCTTTGGAAGTAATGTTTGATATAGTCTCAGTTGTACACCAGTTTATTCCCGTACTACCACTTGGTCTAAGCAATTCTCAGTGCTTGAAAAGCAAGTTACACCATGACTTGCCTACTGTTCCTTAATATGATTAGATTATATTATCTGTTAGATTCTGATTAATCACTAAGTAGATCTCTAGCACATTCAATTTTAAAAGAAGCTCTTACTCTTTCTGTTACTACAAGCCACATGCTCTAGTGTGGCTGGAAATTGTTCAGGTATTATGAAAAAATATCATATGATTTTTCTAGCCAGCTTATCAATTTGACTACAGCAGGAGGAAAAAGCAGTGGCAAAGCAATTTCTTAGTTATTGGAGAGAAGACTGAATATTCTGACAGTAATGAACAGGAGAGCTGAGACATAAAATATCTGAAACACGAACCACCCATGAGGAACTCACTTTGTAAGGAAGTCCCCCGGTTGGGAGCTGCTGAAGTGAACAGTCTGGGTCATCAGAGACAGACTGAGAACCATTGCTATAACCCACAGCAAGCATCAAATTCCTGCTCATAACATACCACAGTATTGTCCAATTTAATATGCAAATTTTAATTAGCAAAGACAGCAGCAGTTAGGCTGTTTGTCAAGGCTCCTGGGGCAGTGTCACAAGACTAGAGCTATACAAGAGAGACAATTAACAAAAAATTAAGTTTTTACATGAACAGCCTTTCCTAAACAGAGCTTTATTGCAAGGGCTCTGACTTTAGCTTAAACAGTAGAAATAATTCTCAGTTGCATTTGCCAGAAGCAATTTTTAGATGTAATAAATCAACACAAGATACCATACATCAGTGGCTCCTACTTGCTATGTGTCACAAAATTATAAATTGAGAAGACTTGTACAACCTTAGTAAGCCCTGTTACCTTCATCTCAACACTGAAATTCAGAGTTGTTGGCTAAGTCAGGGAAAGCTTACTTCTCCCAGTCTTGAGAAGTGTAAGGATCACAGCAAATACTGAGATTTCTAATTTGGTGCATACCACCAGGAAGGATGAAATTGTTTATTTACTTATCACTTAATAGCAAATACCCTTGCTTTAAGCTAGTACAAAATCAATATTTTATCTCTAGAAAAAGGATTAACACCAATTTGAGTTTCATATAAGAATCACTGCAGTTTATACAACAGTGATTTCTAATGCAAATGAGAGCGTCACATATATAAATAAAAGAATACTTTGGTAACGTATTATTGAAAAAATTAAATATGAGGCTTTAAATAAAAATTGACTTAGTATTTTTAAAAAAGCTGACTGCAATAGTCTGAACTAGTTTTCAGAGTTCCCTAGGAGCAAGGATCACAGGATCAAGGTCTTTTCACATAAAATGTTTTTAGACATGGATCACCAGTGAAAATATTATTGAATTAAGCCCATTCATAAAAGCCTTACCAAGTTAGTACCACTCATTTATAAATGTAAAAGAACAGAAAAACACTCAAAGTATGATTTTCAGCAAGTAAAACTGGTGTAAAAAGCTCTGTATCAGAAAACACTGAGGGTCAGCAGTGGAAATCAAACACAGCAGCACAACCAGGACAACAGAGACCTCCATCAACCAGGGTCCAGCCCCACTTTACCTGAGAAGCTACCAGGTCAAGGGAGAGCAGCAGGAGTCCAAACCCTTAGGCATGCTCCCAAGGACAACAAGGCAGAGCTAACATTAAGTTGAGAAAGTATATTTGGATATTACTTGTAAGGATAATAAGGGCAAGACATCTCAGGGAGCAACTCCAAAGTCAAGTTAAGAATCCAGAGCCAAAGACCAAAACCACACAGACACAGCTACAGCCCAACAATAGGCCTGCAGAGAAAAAGGAAGGGAGCATCCAGGGCTGAGCTAAATAGAGCTCCTCATCAGGAGGGGTGGGTGGGGGCAGCAGCTGAGGCTGGTCAGGGCAATTAGGGCCTGCTAGTTCACACCAGGTTCTGAGAGTTTGAAAACGCTCTTGCTCCCCTGACAGCAGCTGGTTTGCTAACGTTTATAGCTCTTCTTTTACCTTTTCTTGCCAGATGCACCAAGGTAAAAAGTTAAAAAGAAAGCATCTCTAAGCATCTAAAAGATTACAGTGTGATCACACAAGCTTAAATTACATCCCCGAGTATTTCTTGTTGCATTTTCAATTCACTATGGTTTCTCTTCAAGTTCCTGATGTGAATTATGCTTAAGTGATTTTCAGCCTCTCTTCTGCTCTCTATAACTTGGACTTTAACAAGCTGTCAGATCAGAGAGACATGAGGCTGTTCATGCTTCCCCTTCACTTTATCAACAGAGAAAATGAATGCTCTGAATCAAGTAGACAAGAGAGGACATGTCAACACCACACAGTAAGCACCATGCAGAGGTGTTGGTTTGGATTGTGGAAGCAGAATGGAGATGTCAGTACAACACTTCTTCCCAGCTAGTTACTGCTGTTGAGCAGTGCTTTTCAGTCATGTTAACTGTTCTAATCGTAGTGCTGCACTTTCTTCCATGACTTCTTTCACCACTTTTAGATTCTCTGCATGGCAAAATAGCATATGGTATAGGACACTAAAAATAATGATGACAAAGGAAAATACATGGGGATGATAGTCAAGAATCTGCACCAACTTGTACTCTGGGATGTCCTGATGTTAGATACACAAAGATCCCTGCTATTGGAAAGGTACACACGTAGCATGTTCTGCAAGGTGCTTTGGGATATTATTTAAAATAGCAGTTGGAGGGAAAGAGAACTGGCCACATTGATTCAAGGCTCACACTGTAGGGCTCCTGCCATTTTCAGAACAGTAAACCAAATGGATGCAAGTGAACACAGGCAGAGAAAAATATTTTGAGCTGTCACAAAGCTGTGAGGAATGTGATCACATGCTGTGTAGACACAAGTCATGTGCAGAGCCAGCTGTGCCAATAATCACTTGAAAATTAAATTGTAAGAGCAGTGGGGCCTGTGATATCTGTTTGAGACAGTATAATTCCTCAAATATATCCTAGGTCTGTGCAAATACAGTGTTTGCTTAGCTGTGAATTCTCTGAAGAATTGTGTTGCATTTTTTTTCCTGCTTAAGATGAATGAAAATGTGTCAGGCCTGAGTGACAAGGCCTTAATGACCCTAACTGACCTTATCTGAGACTCCCACCCACACACCCTGCCTATTGGCCCAGGAGTGCTACTTAAACTCAGGTCTGAGTCTGCATAGCTTCAATAACTACATCTCTGTGTGATATGGCCATTTTTTTTTCTTAGTGCTGCTGCTGGTAGTGTTTTACAGCTTGCTGAGATCCCTCTGCCTCTTCTTTACTGCTCTTCAGGCTGTTCCTACAGTTTGTTATTTATGTAATGTGTTGTCATACTGCTTCTTAAAGGTATGTGTAATAAGCTAGTTCAGAGAACTGAAAATGAAGTACAGCAAGAGTGAGTACAGGAGGCTGAATATGAGTGATGATAATACTCTATTCTGGCTTCCTTAGATATGCTCATTTAATTGTTATTTCCTTCCTAGCTGTTCAGGAGTTGGAGGGGTTTTGGCTGCTTTTACTGCTTTAGAAAGCAATTACAAGGCAATTGTTTTAGTGAGGATTTCTACTTTATTTGGTGTTTAATGTAGCCCCTGTTGTTGAATCCCTGGAGTACAATAATGACAGGACAATCCACATGGCACTGGATTACTCTGTGAGCATTTTGACTTCATCTTACCTTAAAGGTGTGAGAAGATAAAGGTTTATTATGGTGCACCATGGGCCAAACTGCAACCCAGTTGTGAGTGCTCTGGTTGCATCAGTCAAGTCCTACCATGCCTTATGAGGGAGGCCTCCCATGCCAGATGCTCTTCTCATAAAGCAGGCTACTGAGAAAAGGGAAGCAATAACATTCCCTTTTCCCCAGTGCTGCATTTCTCACCACAAAATGAGCTCTTTTTATTGGGAAGCTGTAAAAGACTGCAAGGAGCAAGAGGTTTCCATTCTAAGAGTGTCAAAAGATACGGTTTTCTCCCCTCTAAAGTGACCCAGAAGAAAGAAAGAAAAAGGTAGGAAGGAAAAAGTAGTATCTTTTCCTTGTAGCTCAGAAATTGGACATGAATGAAGAGTCATGTAAAGCTATTCAGAAAGTCCATAGCAGAAATAGATGCTGCCTGAGTCCCAGCTTTGTCTAGAAGTCCTGTCTGTCCTTGCTTGCACAGGAGGCTATGTTATTCTGGAAGAAAAAAGGAAATTATTTCTGCCTTATGACTACTACTAAAGAGGAAGTCAGTAGTAAATCCTGTGATTGTGGGTGTGAATTTGCTGAGGGATGACCCAGCTGGAGGCAGAACTACAGCTCCTGGTTTTAACTGCCTGGAGGGCTCTGCTGCTGCAGCAGGTACAGCCTGGTCAGGTGCAGACTATGGCAGCAGAAGCTGCCTCAGCAGCAGAATTATGCAAAACAGACCAGATGTTTTTGGCACATGGAACCTATTTTTTAACAGTCAGAGATACTAATGATGATCTTCATAGGTGTTTTTATCGACAATATTTAAAGTGATTTAGTCAACTCTGTCTGAGTACCAGATAGTCTAGAAAAGGCAAGGAAGGAAAATTATATCCTCTTCTTGAGACAGAAGAATCTGTTTTCAGTGTAGGACTAGTGTGTCAAGTATGTTTCTTTTCCATCAGTATAGAAGAGAACCCTGCCATTGGGCAGGAAAATTACTTCCCCCCCACCCCCCTTACTTTTGCAGTTTTCACAGCCTTAACATTCTTCTGCCTTCTTCTTACAAGTTGTCTGCAGTTTGTTCTTAAATCAGTTTTGCCCCACAAGACACTGATTTTTTTTTTTTTAAAACAATGTTCCGTATGCTATTTATATGATGTGTAATCTGCCATGGAGCCATGATCATAGGAATTAATGTTCAACCTAAATCACCAATTTTTCCAATGTTTGAGGCTTGTGTATCTCAAAGGATACTGCTTTGCATTCAGCCTTTGTGCTGTTCTCTGCCTTCCTTAGAGCCTTTTTTCAACCCTTTAAAGGCCTTGGTGTTTCCCTTGGGCCACAGTCTGAATGATCTGTTCACCTGCTCTCAGAAAGCTTTAAATTCTTCTGTTTCTGTGGTCCCTGGTGCAACACCAGCACCTTGGCAGAGCAGGACCTGGTTTCTCTTCTCGTGCTTTCAGTCCCCAATGCTCTGTGTGAATTAATGTCTCATACTCTGTCATGACTGTGTCAGAAGGAACACTCCTGCTCTGACAGGGAAAAAGATCATACACAGGAGAGGTGCAGCTTCTTTATCTGGTAGAACTTCAGGTTGCTAGTTGCCATGTTCAGTTTTTTTCCCAAGGAATAGAAAAGATAAACAACAAAATACCTAGGAAGGAATGACAAGTAGACTATTAACTTTGGCTAGGAGCTTTTTTTTTTTTTTAAGTGTTTAGGGAAACTGAAGCTAACAGCAAGTCTCTTGTTCTCATAGCTATTTTAATCTGAATTAAGAAGTTTTTGTGTAGAAAAACCTTTAGATTCATGTCTATCTTAAATGCTTCCTAATTACTGATGGATTTTAAGCTATCAAGTAAATATTAAACATACAGAGGCTTTCATACAAGGACAGACACTTGCAAACAGTGGAAGGGGTAATACTCTGGCACATCAATGCCTATTTACAGAGTAGCTCTTAGGTACACTTGTATAACAAGCAGAACCATTCAAACCTACCCAATAGAAATAATTCTCACTGATATTTGCTGCTCTTATGGATTTATGACAGGACCTACATGGACTTTTTCCAAGCCACAAATTATATAACTGAAGAGGTTGGGAGCAAGCAGTGGATCTAGATATTCAAAGTCAGCATGATACAATGCACTGTTAATAAGTAATTGACTGTAAATGCTATTCTCTACACGAAGATTGACTGTGCTCTCTTTTGGAATGTAATTACTTAACTCCTCTCCTGAAAGAGAAATCAAATATTTGTGGGAGTCTTCAGGAAGTGAAAAAAATCCTCTTTTTCTGATTAATATAGGAATGTAATGTTATAAAATGTATTTTTTTTTAAGTATAAAGTAATGTTTGAGTAAGTTGCAGTCATCTGGTGAGGAATTCCTGAGGATTGTTGGCTGTTGAGAAAGTGTAAGCTTGCTTTGAATTACCGGTTTGTATAAAGCAAAGAAATCTGATGGTGTGGTGCTGTGCATTGGGCCAGTCTTCTGCTGCTGGGGGTTTGCCTGGGAGGACTAAACAAAGCTTTTAGTCTAGTTTGTTTATTCATTCATGTTTGTGCTTGCTTCCCTTTAAAGGAACTGAACCACTGTGCCTTAGAAAAACCTAACCTTTCTGCTGATTTATCCCAAGAGCAAAGTTGTATCTAGCTGGGTCAAAGCTAAGTACAGTGATGGAGACATAGCATGAGGGCACTGGTGTGCCATCTGTTCTGCTCTTAAACATGTCAGAGAAGCCAACGGGGAAAATGTAGGTGAATTAGGAAAGGAAGAGAACGAATGTGGTAAAGAGAGATGGATGTGGATGTGGAATGCCAGAGGCACAGTGAGCAGATGAAGGAGACCGAATGAAGAATGATGAAGGGAAAGACTGCATGCTTTCTTTTTGTGTAAGAGTAATGGAGAGGTGTGTGGTTTGCCAGTTTTCACTCCCTCTCTTCAGGATGGTTGCAGCTATGACTGTGCAGGAGGACTGAAACTCGGCAAGATGCTCTGTGTCCTGCCTTCTATAGCTGCTACCTGTCCAAGATAAGTATGCTTGGCTGACCTGGCAGCCTGCAGACCATGTCTGTAGTTGCTGTGTTTGATAACTGGTGCACTTGAACCCGTGCAACTGCAGATGGACTTTGTTATGCAATCTGAGGAATGTCTGTGCCAGCAGTACTCTGAAGCCTCAAGTGAGACCACCTAATATGTGAGTGACAATCCTCCCCCGGGCCAAGTCCCCAGAGTCCCTGCTTGCTAGGTGCAGATACATCTTTTGTAGCAAGTGACTGGCTATTAGACAGCCAGGTCTGACAGAAGGAGCAATAGATCCCCTGTTGTTAAAGATCAGCAGCTGCACAATTTCCTCAACCAGGCAAAATCAGGAGTATGCCTTACACAGTTCTTTGCAGGACTACATCACCTTTATGATCAAATCTTCAGAGTTTTGAAAAGGCAAACCAATGCACACTAAAAGGTGAGCATTGATGGATAACCATGTGTTGCTCTGGACTTGCTGCTTTCACCAGTGTTTCCATCTCTGGTAGTCTCTTTGCACTGTGTGAGAGCTGCAAGTTAACTGAATGTCACATTGTATTGTGCTGTGTGATATGTTGGCAAACTCTGCAGTGGAATGGGACCAATGATGCCAATAGTGAAAGTGTTCGCAGTGAAGTTCTATTTGCATTCCTTGTAAAGTGCTACTGCAGCCTCTGCGGGATTCAATTTCCTTTCTATTTTTGTATCATTTTCCAAGTCTGTAGTTAATATTGACTGACAGGGCCAGCTGAGAATCTTGGGATTTCCTATTACAGATAATTAAGGAAAATACTAATTCATGCACAGACAGATGCCTTGTTGTAAATTGCACTGCATTAGTATCTTTGCCTTCACTGCTAATTCTGTTTCCTACTGATTACTGAATCTGACTCATTGTAAAAGGTGCTGGGGGCATGCAGCAGGTTTCCAGCCAGGAGATGTGTAAAGAAAGCTGCAGAGAAGCTTGGTCTTATGTTTTCTGAAGTGTTGCTTTTATGGGCCAGTTGTCTGAATTGTCCTGTACCTAATCTATGAGAGCTTGTATTTTATGCTTTCTTAATGGAGCTTGGAGAAGGACCCGGGAGAGGGAACTGCATTCATCAAGGACTTTTCCCGTTCAACTGATTTATTTCTGAGTTGGTGTTTGGTTTTATTTTAGGTTAAATTTAAGCTTCCTGTTTTGTTCAAAAGAGAGATTCCCATCAGGGAGCAGTAAGAATAGGCTGCTCTGCAATGTAGGCAAGCCAGGAGCTGAGGATGACAGCAAGGCAGGTGTAGGAAGTGGCCTCACCAATCCCACAGGACTTGTGCAGGAAGAGCAGAGAAGGCCCAGGGGCAGCCACAGCCATCGAGAGAAGTCTGTAGTGCTGAGATGTCAGGGTCTAATGAGAAAGCTGAGTTGGGGTCCAGATCAGCAGGGCACGTTAATTGTCAGCATAAGCTGACAATTATTTGAACAAACAAGTATTTGAACAAACAAGTAGCTGGTGATGGAAGTATAAAGGTGTCCTCTTCAACATCTTGTGGACTAGATCTGTTTCCTGGGAGACTGGCTGCTTATCTTGTCAGTAAAAAGATCTGCTAGTAATCCCTGTTCTCTAGGAAGGAATGTGCTGAAGTCTCCCGAGCCATAACTTGCCAACAAGCAGAATGGTAAATGTTGATTATAATGTGTCTAAGTACAATGAAACATGAGCGGAGAGGAAGGAGATCTGTGCTTGTCTTGCACCTTCTCAAGTGTCTCTTGCAGAGGGATATGAGACCAGCTTTGCTGGAGTCACCATTTTGCTCCCATCTGCCCACACTGGGTATCAGCAGGAGGGACACTTTGGCAGTTCTGGCTTTTCCAGTCTTCTGCCTGATGAAGAGGTAGTTTGAGTGTGCAGGCTCAGGCAACAAACACCTGCCTGCAGTACAGGTGTGGCCCCCAACTGAGTTAGTAGAGTTGCTGCTTTGGTGAGGGGAAAGACTTTCCAGTTGGAAACAGACCAAACTTTGTCATCGAGGAAACACAAGTACAGGCTGAAGCAGATCAGAGGTTACCCTTCAGCAGTTCATCCAGATGAATTTTGAAGTCCTGTTCTTTCAGTGTCCAAGTTACCAATCTGAGAGCACTCTGGATGAATTAAAGCTGCCAGCAGGCATGCTTAACTTCCTTGTGCTGTGGAGAAAAATACAGATTAGATTCTGGGAGTTCAGCATGAAAGATGGGAAATCAGTACAAATAAACAGGACATAAGTTTAATATAACATGAATGTATTTGGTTGAGGTTGCTGAGAGTCCTTAAGGATACGGCAAAGACCAGTGACTGGGTTTTGACAGATTCCATTGCAATACCTTCTTTTCTAGCTCTGTTGTGTCTCTACTTTTATCTAATTTTATAAGTTCACATCTCAGCATGGTTAACTCTGATCATGGTCATTGATATCTATTCAGTGAACTGCTTTTTACCAAGCTTTGCTTCCAAGACTCCTAACCCCTAAATGCTAGGGCTTGCTATTAACTAGTGGCAAAACAAAGGCAATCCATACTTGGCAATGGCAATCCTCCAAATTGCTACTAATTCCCTATATCCTTTCCCTTGGAATACTGCAAGAACAATGTCTAGCCATGCACACTTATTCTATTGATCTGAACAACCCAGTGAGTGCTGAGACTTGTATTTTCTATCCAAGCACTCCAGCCATCCTAACCTACGGCATCAGCATTACAGAATGAGGTATTCTGTAGGCTCTGGTTTAGGCTCTTAATATTATAGAGAGCTGAAGTTAAAGTCATTTAATGTATAGGTATTAGTGTGTGTATATATATATAAAATGTCATCTTGAAAAAGTATATTAATCACTTGGCACCTACTAGCGTATGGAGTGTATCAGAGATTATAAAACAGTGCTGATGAGAAGGGACCTCAGGAGGTCTCTCATCCAGCCTCCTGCTCCAAGTAGGGTCAGCTCAAAGGTCAGACCAGATTGTTCAGGGCTTTATCCAGTTAGGTTTGGAAACCTTCAAGAATCGGAACTGCACAGTCTCTCTGGCACCTTGTTTCCCTGCCGGCCTGAAAAGGTTTTTCTGTACCTGCAGTTGGAATTTCTCTTGTTATTACAATTAAATTCATGTTGTAAAACAAGTGTGTTGGATTGGATTTCAGGAGTAATGTCAAATGCAGAGCACAATGCTAAGAACATACATAGGCCACAAGGGAAATGCTGCTGATGGGGACAGAGGCCAATGTCTGTCAAATCTATTCTGGTCAGGATCCAGGGGCCCTACTCATGGTACTTAATTGCACATGGAGCTCATTGTCTGTAACTCAGCCAGAGTAGAGGCTGCTACAGAAACAGTGCCATGGCACCAAAAGCACCCTGAAGTAAAAGAGGTATTGGTAAAAGTTGTACTTGATTAAATCTTCCATACCTTGTTTTCCTGAGGATTTTGACACGTTTTTCTCCCCTGCAATCTAGGCATGATTCGTGTCTCTGTCTGCTGCTCATATCTTTGTAGAGCAGCAAAACCAGCATGAAATTGATGTGATCTTCTTTCATTGCTGCCCAAAAGGTTCTGAATAGCAACCCTGGAACAGAATGGGCTTGTTGACTTCATTCTGCAGCTGCATGAAAAATCTGCCTCTAAGCCTGCAGCTTCAAGAAGACAGCGCAGCATCTGTTCACATAAAAGATAGCTTTGAGCCTGTCGTTTTTAAATAATGAGAAATTTAAACTACTGGGTTTGAATGGAAACTTGGAAACAGGTTACTTGGCTTCCCCCATTTGCCAAGGAAAGCTTTCCACTTATCTTCGACAAAGGACTGGATGGATTTTCTTCAATTTCATTTAAATATTTTTGCTTTACATGTGGAGAATTAACATCTAATTTACTAGAAGCTTCAGTCCTTGTATAATGATTATATTATGTGAATCTCTGTTTAGTCAAGGTACAAAGTCTGATTTTTATGGGATGGTTCTTTCTATATGTACCACTTTATATGCATTTGCTTGTCACCATGATAGCTTCCATATGAGTTTGTCACCACTGTGCACTTCACAGAAGTTATGGTTAACCCAGGGCCCAACTGCAGAGTGCCAGGGAGTAACAGCTGGGCATCTGATTTCCATAGGATCGTGCACAGTTCTGCTCTAACAAAGTTTAATGAAACGTGTTTAAAAAAAAATACATTATTTGAGTAGATATTGAAGTTGCAACATACTGCAATTTCTCTAATATATACCTATTCTAATTATGTACACAGGTTTGTAAAGTCATTATTATGGACACGTTTGTAAAATCAATATTGAGCTATCGCTTAGTAGATTTATAGCCTGACTTCTAAAAATTTTTCTACATTTCCTTTAGAAATTGTCTTTATAGTCCAGCTTAGAAGTTTAGTTATTGAGTACTGAGAACAGCATTTAATTGGCAAGTATTCTACCATAAAACCAAGTTGCCTTGCTCCTGTCTGTCTGCTTTCCAGTAATCTCTAACAGTATTCCTGCCTGTGCAAATCTGGCTGATGTGTTCTGTCAGAAGTGATTTTTCAACTTTAACTTTGGTACTCAGAGAAGAAAAAAAAAAAAATCTGTGCTTTCTTTGCTCTGAGATGCCTGGGTTGATACTTTAAGAGTTGTGCTGAGTTGGGTGGTGGGTGTTCATTGCCGTGTGGCCTCACCACTCCATAATAGAGCATTTTTGTTGTCTTGGGACAGTTTGCACTGGAGACTGTCAGACTTAAACAAAATAGACTTTTGGACAGGAAGCTTCAGTTCCTCAAAGGAAGGATTTGCAGGACAAAAAGGTAAAAACTTCATGGGTTTGTTCAGCCATATCTGAAAGTACCTCAGTGTTAGAGATGAAACAAAGACGATTCTAAGCCTGCCAGAGGTAGTAAGCGCAAATTTTCCTAATGCAATGGGGATGGCTAGAGCTCCATCAGTCATGTTTATTGCCAGTTGTTTGGCAAGACTGTGGTTTGGAAACCTTGCAGAGGTTATTTCCATGTCAATCGCAGAAGGAAACCCTCAGTCCCAGATTATCTCAAACAAATATTCACGTCCATACACTGAATGAGTTCACACAATGGAGCCCAGCGTAGATAGAGAGATGAGTCTGGTGCCCAGAGCTGTAGTACTGCTTTTCCTTGCTGTGCTGCTTCTGCTTGCCCCAGCTGGCAAATGAGGTGTCTGAGTGTACACCGTGCATATTGCATCTATTTTCTGTGGGTAAAGCCTTGCATCCTGTGAGGTTTTGTTGGAATCCTGGTCCCAAAACTGTCACTTAGGGAGTTTATCGGTATTTATTCTCTTAAAGTGCTGGCTGAAATTAGTCAGAACTATCTGTATGAGCTGCCAGACTAATGCAGCTGTGACAAACCAGTTCAGCACTACAAAGATGAAGGTGTCAGAAGAAAAGCCATGAGCTCAGTCAGTTGTGCTGCTGAGGAGATCTTCATTTCTGGAATCTGTGCTAAAAGGAATGCACCTGAAAGCACATGGAGAGTAATTTTTAATACTCATTTAAATAATTTTAATACTAAATTATTTTACTTTTTGACTATAGTTGTATTAATGAAATACTAAGAGTAAAATTTGAAATATTGGAAATATCCCAGTGTACTCCAGGAAGCCAAAAATTCATTGGCCTGTCTTAATCGACTGCTGCCATTAGCAAAATGTATGACTTGACAATACCTTCAGAGTGATAAAAATGCAGTTTCAAGTAGTTAATAATCAGATGGAGTCAAAATCCAGTTTTGAAAAATAAATACAATGTTTCGTTAACTCTAACACCCAATTGTAGCGTGGTTCGTAGTCTGAGCTGCCAAAAAAATTATTAGTGATGCTAAGGGCAGGTGCATAAATTAATGCCGCTGCATTTTCAAGAAACGTTTGGTAACTTCTTTATTTACCAGTAGGTGTCACTGGAGTCCAGCAGAGAGCTATTACTGCTTTAAAACGTCTTTTCTGCTTAATCGAACCTTTATTTCATAGAGGAACATTCAATATTTGTACATGCTGATGTACATACAATAAAAAGGAAGAGCTGTGATCAATGCTCTTTCAACTATTTTTTCCTGTCTTAGCCTCTGATAACTGTTGGTGGATAATTCAATGGTTGATTTTTTTTTTTTCCTCTGCAGCATGACTGAATCTGGTCCAAGCTGATAATGACCAAAGTGACTATTTTATACAAAGATGAAACCATTTAGCAGTGCCTGTATGCCTACTCAGCCCTTGCCCAATCTTGCATTTGGTGGTGGGGAGAAAATAGAAAATCAAGCCAAAAGACCTGAATACTATTTTTTTTCTCTCTTTTTTGGGACCTGTGTTGAAAATTAAAGTCTGAGAACCAAATGGGACAGGAAGGACCTGTCAGCCACAAAACAGCTCTCTGAAAGACTGAGAAAGCATTTAAGGAGCAAAGTTTCCTATACCTTGCATTAGAAAACACAGCACTGTGCTGATGAAGACTGCTTAGGATTGAGCTGAAGTAGATTTTTTCCTTTTGAATGAACTGTAGTTCATTCTTGTTCTTGTCTGCTGTGTGTTTGCTTGACAGCTGATCAACAAAGGTATTTTGATTGAGATGAGCTTTCAAGTATTGCCTAAGTATCTACTATCTGAAAGGCACAAAAAAGCACCAAGTAGACACTGGCATGTTGTTCAAGCCACTTGGTCATACACTAATAGATAAAAGGGCAATTATGTTTTGTTTTCCCCCAGACATGGTACAAGGCTTATTCTTTATGAAAACCACTGGGGAGATAAGTTCTGAGTTAGTCAAAGCATCTTAGTTTGAGCCTAAACTCTTGCATCAGTAATTCCTCCAATTTCTTTCAAATGTTTACCAAAAAAAAAAAAAAGACTGCTGCACAATAAACATTTATCTCAGAATTTCAAGGTCACAGATCCAGCAGAGAAGCATAGCATAAGGAGGCTGCCTGCAGGCCAGTGTATTATTAAAACAATAATGTGAGTTTGGGTAGTAAATGCACTGCCTGCTCTGTTGCCCTTACATGTGGCTGATCCAGTAATGAGTCATTTCCGTGACATGTCTAAAGAACCAGTCAATGCACAGATGTTTTCAGCCTTTTTTTATCATTAGCTATTTTTCTGAGTGTACTCTGCCACCACTCATTAACAGGCCCTCTATTTCATGCTGTGGTGTGATCTTTGCCCATTTCATGGGACGTGGTTGCATTGTATGCAGGGAACCTTAAGTGTGAACAGGTTTGCAAAACTGGCACAGTGCAAGGCCCTGGATGTAGCAGGGTCTTGTGCAACAGACATTGCAGCTTTCTTCATGGTGCTGCATTGTAATCTGAGTAAAGGTGAAAGTAATTTGTTCAGGGCTGTATTCTGGCAGGAAACTAATGAAGTCACTAACTGATATTTTGTTGCCTCCTACATTCCCATGAGGAAATCTTCATTTAATTTTTCTTTTCAGTTTTCATTTTATCAGCTTAATTTGCTAGCTAGTACATTAATTCTGTCATGATGTTCAGGGACACGTCCATCCAGACCTCATTAGTTGCATGAGTTTTAATTCTCTGTGGATGTTCTTTTCCAATTGTAGTTGATGTTGTTGACCTTTGTAGCAATGCTCACACTCCTCAATGGCCACACATCCTGGTTCCAGTGCACCAACAAATTTGTTGACCTGATATTGCTGGGGTTTAACAGTTTGTAACTGCTGTAGAAGTGCTTAGTTACTGGCCTCTTTCTAAAAAGTACAAGCAAGTACTTGGGAAATACAAAGGTGAAAACAAAACTCTTGTAAATTAAAACTCAAAAGCTAATGTTACAGCATCTGCACGTGAGAGCCACATGCAAAACCCAATGATCAAAACTAAGAGGACTAAGAGGAAGATAAAGTTTTGGTCACATACCTGCCCTTTATAAAAGATGAAGGAAGTGAAGTAGCAAAATAAGGAACAGAAATGGCTGCTCCCCTGTTGCTGGAGGAGGAATAGAATAGGAGAGTGACAATGCGCTTGTTGTAAGAACCAATTTCTTGTTGGGTTCCTGTGTTTTTCTTTCCCCAACAAGCACTATGTTGCTGCACTTCAGTAGCTTTCTTTAAGGGCTGTTGCTATAAAGACAGAAATTCAATAATCATGTGAAACAGTAAGATATTAAAAGGAGTTAAAAAAAAAATCAGGAAGAAGGAAAGGTTGGTATTCAATCTGGTTGTCCTACAAGGCTGCAAGAGATCTCAGGTATTTGAGAGAGATAGCACCCTTTTATTCCTTATAAAACAGTGGGAACTTGCTTTGTTCAAAGGACAGAGGAACCTAGACTTTCCATGTGGATTTTAAAGTGAGGCTGCATCCTTACTACAAATGCCTTTGTTTTGTTTTTTTTTTTTTTCCTGAAACATGTTGGCACATCATAAAATCTTCAGTGGGAAACAGCACAGGTGGTTACTTTCTCAGCAGAGCTTGCTGAGAATATAGTGCATAGCAGAATAAAGTTCTGACCTTGATGATTATAACAAGGTGAAAGCTACTTTGTGCTTTCCCACTAGTGTTTCAGCACAGGATTTTCCAGTAGACTTACAGGCTGATCACCTAGGGAAAAAAGCTGCAGAGAAAACCACTGAGAATTTAGCCGTAGGTGAATGACTACTGTTGGTTCATCGAGTAAAACGAGTCTTTCCAGAGGCTCTGACATTGCAGGGACGATGCTGCCTCTCACATGATTGCAACAGATGGGTGTGCAGGCCAGAGAGAAGGTGGAGTAGCCCAACTTTTTCTGCTGTCTGGGCCTGATTCAGTAATGCCATGATCCAGGGAACTTTTTTTATTTTAAATCATGGAGAACTGGCCTTGCTGTATACGTATAAGCATTCCTTTGTTCTGTCCAGCAGAGCTCATTTTAACCTTTCAGTTACTAAACTTAATGCCTTAGCTTGACCTCCTCATATGAGGAGGCAGCTACTGAAAATTATGATCCAAAGCTGTATAAAGATTCCCTTTTTGTGTGCCTTTCTGTCCTTCCTCTCAGGGTTCGGTGTCAGAAATTAGGGGTACATTATCCATTGGAAATATCTCACTAAGAAAAGCCATGTTCCTGACAGCAATCATACTTTGCTGTACACTGGGTTGCAGATCTCTCCTCTTTCTTGCCCCTGTACATTCTGCTTTAGGGTTTGCTTTGTTGGGTTTTCATGGCAAGGTTTTGGTAGCAGGGGTGGCTTCTGTGAGAAGCTGCCAGAAGCTTCCCTTGTGTCTGACACAGCCAATTCCAGTTGGCTCAAAGATGAGCCCACCACTGGCTGAGGCTGAGCCCAACAGTGATGGTGGTAGCACCTCTGAGATAACAGATTTAAGAAAGGGAAGAAGAGTGCTCAAATGCAGCCGGAGAGAGGAGTGAGAATATGTGAGAGGTGGGCAGAGGTAGAGAAAATTGGTAACAAAGTTAAGCCTGGGAAGAAGGAGGGTGCAGGGAAGGCGTTTTAAGATTGTAGTTTTATTTCTCATTATCCTACTCTGACTTGGTTGGTGATAAATGTAACTAATCTTCCCAAGTCAATCCTGTTTTGTCTGTGACAGTAATTGGTGAGTGGTATCTTCCTGCCCTTTTCTCAACCCATGAGCCTTTGGCTGTGTTTTTTGTCCCCTGCCCGGCTGAGGAGGGCAGTGACAGAGTGGCTTTGGTGGGCACCTGGAATCCACCACCTGTGCCCTGTGCAGCTGCTGGAGCTCTCAGTACAGCCCTGCTGCTCTTGCCCAGTCCTGTGTGGCTGCTGGGGGTGGTGTTGCTGCCCTTCCTGCAGCACGTTAACGGTGATACTGAAGTCTAAGTAACTGTTTTTGGAGAAGTTGACTAAAATATGGTAATTAGTTACTTCATGTGTCTGTTTACCCTCCCCTCACCTTTGCTGTGCAAATAGCAAAGGGGAAATTCTCGCTCCAGTGAATCAAAATGGCAGGGGCTGTGTGCTCTCACCCGTGTGTGCCCGTGACATTTGAAGGACAGCAACAGGAGCAGGGTGACTTTTTGCAAAAAGCACCAAAATGTTTAGCATTGTAAGTGGTGCTAATTAGGACATGAAAGCACTGCAGCAGCTGTGAGTGCAGCAGGACATCCTCTTCACCCCCATCCTTTCCCACCTGGACAAGAGGCAAGGGAGGAAGTACCATAGGAAGTTCAGAACTTGGAAGGCAAATAGTGACTAGGCTGAGATCCAGAAGAACAGGGAAGAGGCAGAGGAGAAGAAAAGGAGTGAACTGAGAGGCTTTCACAGTTGTGAGGAGAGCAGTCTGGGCATGAGGAGCAATGGGGAGAGCCTTCCTGTGAGCTACTGTTTCCTTCTTGGGCAGTGCTTCACTGGGAAACAGGAGAGTGGATTACGAGCTTATTCCCTTTTTGTGGGAAAAGGACTGGAGCAAGGGTGTTACATATATATATATAGATAGATATAGATATATTTGTAATACTGTTAATTCATGTACTTGATATAAAGGGGACCTACTGCTATGGTCCCTTTCAAACCTTTAGCCTAAGTTAAGCTGATATTACTGTCAAATGCTATGTTTTGTCTATGAGGCAGCACTGAGAAACCTTCCTGACAGCTTCTGGAAGGAGATATGACTGTCTTCATTTGCCCCAAGAGTATCTGCTGCATGGGAAACCTGTTTTCCTACCGCATTGCCTCCCTTTTCTTTTGGAAGAAACTGAAACAGTTTAAAATGTCTTAATGTTTTTGAAAAGCTCTGCTCTAGGCTGCAGCTCATTTGGAAAATTCTGTTGTTGCCTCTGCACAGGTCCTGGCACAGAACCTCAAAAAGAGAACTGAGAGGGTTCTAGAGTGTATTAAGATGAAATGTATGCAAATAACTGTTCTATCCCTCTTATGTGTTCCTTCTGCTATTATGCTTTTATCTCTTTTATCTCTACAGTTGATGTCTTTGAGCTGTGTTTTTCAGGGCTTTCTGACTTTATAATAAATAGCAAAGTTGATGGTTTCTCCTGGGGGGTGTGGGGGGTGGGCAGTAATGGGAAGCTGTAGGCTTCACTTTGGCTTTCCCAAAAAACTTTTAAGGTAGAAAACCTACAGTTTGAAAATGGCTGCTTATTTCCCACTGCTCTTCTCATTGAGACAAATGCCAAACTGGAGTGTTTCATGGATTGCTTTTTTTGTGAAAGGATTTGTGTGGTTGGTGTTTTGGTTTTGGGTGGGGTTTTTTTGTGTGAAGAGAGATGGCAACTACCAGTAATATAATTTCACAAAAAGTATAAAATGCCTGTTAAATTCCACCCTCTGAGAATTAAACATACCTACTGCCAAACACAGATGGGATTTGGCTTTTATTTGCTCTCCCATGGTACTTGCATATTTGAGGTGAACCAGATGAAAATGGAAATAGCAAGGTTTAACGTGTTAGCTGCCAAGCTTATTAAGATACAGGGTGTCAAATTTTTAAAGTATCTGAAGTATGTTGGGACACTAAAACTGGCACATCTCTGCTGTTCTTGAACACAATGAGGTTTGTTTTTCCATCATCATCCCAGCAAAAGGCTTCACTTACAGACTTCTGTTGGTACCCAAGATAGACTAGGCAGCACATAAATGAGTTTAATTTATCCTCTGTTAGTCATGGGAAATTCCCTCATGACCATGGATCTGCAGTGGTTTGGATTACTCTGTGTGGGGTTTCTACAAAGACTGGAAATACTGCTGGAAATACGAAGCTAGCCCAGGGGTATAAGGTGTGTAAGAGCTTTCAAATGACATCCAATTACTATCATTAGACTGCAAAATTCTCTACATTACTGTATAAGTGACTTAAGTAGCCCAGGCTTTACACTGGAAACAGATAAAATTTAATTTCAACTCTTCTAATTTCATATCAAAATAGAAACTATTTCCTAATAGTTTCTTGGTAGTGGCCATATTTTCTGGCCATATTCTTCACTTTTTCTTCTTTTCTGGCCATATATTCTTCACTTTTTCTGGTTTTCAGGACAAACTTTTATGTTGTAAAGAACTTCTCTGAGCCTCAGTGTTTTGAGCTCTCACAGTAGTGCTTTTCTTTTTGTCTAACAGATCAGTTAGTCACCAAATAAGACTATGCAAACTCAAACAGGTTTAGCTATCCATTTTACTCTTAGTTTAAATGAGCTAATTAGTAGCTCTGATCCAGAATACTCTCAGGAGAACAATATTCTCACTTTTTGCAGTCAAATTATGAATTTTAAAGTTTGTCACCTGTTTTTCAGTGGCTCTTCAATAACTGAGTCAGGTGGTGAGATAGATGAGCTTTGTCTGAAACACAGCACAGACCTCAACCATATTCCTAATGAAGCTTGTACTTCTCATTGCAAGGCCCAGCTGGTTTTATCTCCACTTTCTCCAGCAGCACCAGTTGTATACTGGCTTTAGACAGCATGTTCACAGCATGTTTGTGCTTCAGAAGTAATGCCTGAAAGCTCCAACATATCAGTAGGGATCAGGTAAAGACCAGATTTACTCCCAGGATCACTAAACAAAACCATAGTCTTGCATCTTCTTATTGAGCGGCAGTGATTTTGCATTGGGTAGAGTAAATATAAAATTAAGAAGAAACCTAGAGGTGTTGAGACAACTCTAACCTCTTCTGTGCACTGAAATCAGCCTTTTAGATTTTGTAATTAGTTCTGCATTTGCGACTTGTACTGTAAAGCCCCAAATGATGGTGTGAGTAGGAGCATGTGTTGTGAAACCATTTTAGACACCAAGGGTGTAGAGTTTGACTTTTCTGAGTTCCTCACTCCTCTGAAAAATGACCAAACTACAGCTGTGTGATGTTGTTTTTAAATTATTTTCTGGTCATGCATCCTTACTTTTCTATCCCACAAGGATTTTATGAAATACTGCCTACAGAATGTAAAATGTTGGATTTGGTGACTGATGCCCATATGTATTTGCTGCATGACACTATCTTTGTGGAGCGTTTTTTTCTCTCTGCACACTGTGTATCATTAATTTAAGCCTCAAAGGTGTGCATAAATCTAACTCATGTGGGTGGATGTAACAGCTTGTGGAAGTGGGAGCATGTGAAAGCCACAATTTCAGAGCCTGCACCGCGTTCGTTCCGCGGGCCTTCTCTGCAGAGCATGTTTCCTCCCTGGAGCGGATGTGAAGGCCGGGCACTGCGCACCCACTGTGAGTACCACAGCCAAGCGCGGCCCTGAGCGCAAGGGGCTCGCGTGCCCTGGACGAGACACCGAAAACTTTTAATGGAGTGCACGCAGGGCCGCTTCAGTGCCTGTTGCCTTCCCGAACTCCCGGGCAGGGTTCTGACCTTCCCCGGCTCCAGCCGGGCCGGCGTGGCCGGGCTACTCCGAGACCCCTCGACGTGCCCCGGGACCCACCTGGGCCCGAGCGCCATCGGGGTGGGGCCGGTCGGGGCTGCCCGCGGAGGGCCCCGCTGGCCCCGCCTTTAGAGCCTCCGCGCGGGCCCGGGCGGAGGCAGCCGCG